>JAJOZX010000042.1:750000-842500 GCA_023014485.1 Bathynomus jamesi | reverse complement strand
TGTTCGTGCTGGCCAGATTTGTTTGAAATAATGTTCTTCCTTGGCTCTGCTGTCCCATAAGCAAAGGAAGCAGGGATATTTAGTATACCCTCCTTGTTGTCCTAGCAGAAAATTAACCATTTTTAAGTCAACACATATGATCCACTCGTGCTCCCTATATTTGATAAGATTTAAAACCTTTTCTATATGTTCATACTTTTCTTTTAATTTTGTTGAGTGCCCAATCGGTATCGAGCCGTATAGATTGCCATTATGCAACAACACACACTTAAGACTTCTTTTCGAACTGTCTAAAAACAAGCGCCAATCATTTGCATCGTAAGACTCAACCCCCATCTTCTTTAACAAACCAACTATGTCGCAGCAATATACTAAACTATCCTCTGTTCTAAAATATTTAACAAGTTCTTCTTCTCTTTTTCTGTAAAATGAAATGTATGTGTTTGAAGTAAGCAAGTTTTTCTCTTTAAGTCTTGAAGCTAAAATTTCCGCAGCCTTTTTTGGCAAATTTAGATCCCTTACAAGATCATTCAACTCGGCCTGGTTAAACTTTTGCGGATCGTTTTGACTTTCAAATACGCTGGGGTCAAAATCGGTGTCTGACTCCTCAAAGTGCATAACAATATTTTCAGGAACATCTTCAACTAATTCTTGAGTTGGCAGACCCTTAAATTTTGGAATGGGGATCTCATTTGAATGTAGCACAGGTCGTATCGCGGTGTCGAAATTTGGGTACTCGATACAATGTTTATTTTCTTAGTGAAGCCCGAAGTCTTGACAAAGCAAAGGTAGCAATCGGTCTCGTGGTTAGTAGGCTCTCGCCACACCTGATATGGAAAAAAAATTGTAAAGCGTTAACAAAAGCGACGAGAGACTTGTTTTTATGAATTTTATCAAAAGTTATCACCCAAACATTTAACATTTCTATGTGTTTCAACCTTATGCAATATTTGAGATTCTTATAAACATTTTCTGTAAATTTTTGTTTATGTACCTAAGTTACAATTACATTTAGGTAAGTTACAGTATACTAGTGATTAAATTACGTAGTTTTATGAAATCATAAACTTACCATCGGAACTCCAAAAGGTATTTTTGAATCCGAACCCTTCGTCCAATGTCGCAGTCTTTCAATGCATATAGTGCAGGCTTTATGTGGAGCCCACGATTTATCTTGGTCCCCAGTTTTATGCCAAAATAAGCTAAGTAAGCTCTTTTTACGAAGTCAGTTATATTTGCTCGTTGATGTGGAAGTGTAAAATTTCCACATATATAACAGAAGGAATCAGGGTTGTTTTCGCATTTGAACTTTCTAGTGCTTGATGACATATTGCTTGAATGTTCTGCCAATTTGTAAAGGTATTTAAAGCCCTTAATTCATATAAATTTAAGAAAATCTGAAATATAAACACAAAAATTAGTTTAAATAGGTACTTATTATGAAATAGGTACTTACAATCTATGAAATTAAACTAGAAACACGGATGAGTAGGTACAATATAAATTACGTCTAATTAAATCAACTATATTAAATCACGATGACAAAATTACTCACTAAATCATATGCCAATTCAAAATTATGTTAATGCCCAAACTTAATTAACTAACTCAACTGACTGACTGACTGACTGACTGATTGAATTGACTGATTAACTCTGGAAACGAGTCGCTTTTATATATTTTAGTTGTCCCTCTAGAATACTCTACAGAGAACAGGAACGCTCGAGAAAATTTTAGAATTCTATGATATTTTTAGCTTAATTTATTAATATTAAAATGGGTTAAAAATGACAAAATTAAAAATATTTTTAGGGTGTTACATATAAAAATATACATAATACAACAATACCATAACAATAGGTAAAAATACCTAGATAAAAACCTAGTTGCATAATGTGTAACTGCAAAAAGACTTAGCGAGTATTGAGAAAAAAACCTTTTTATGAATACGACGAAAGAGGAGGGGTGTTGAGCAAAATCAGGACCTGATAGAGCAAAACCGAGTAAAAATTCGTGCTCAGCGCACCCAAATTACCTAGAACTAACTGTCAAATCTAATTCAATAGACAAAAATTTGAAATTTGTTCCCCAGTGTAATTAGAGTTTTTAAGTTTCATTAATTAATTAAGTATTAGTTATTACGAATGTGTGTAATTAAGACTTCGTCTAGCTTATAGTTAACGACCTCTATGGAAGTAGTATTTACTCGCTTATTTACATTTAATATTTTAATAATTATTTTAATTATTAAAATTATTTTAAATTAACAAAAACATATAGAACGAGTATTTGAGGTAACTTCACTTATGCAAACCAGCAAACATAGATTAAGTGCCGCCTGAAATAGTAAACAATACCTCCATACATATGTTTGAAGATGAACAAAGTCTTAGACGCACTCGTAATGATTAATTAAACTTAAATACAGCATATAATTAACATAAAATTGATGATGTTGGCTATTAGATGTCGAAAATCGTGTATGCTTCAATCAATTTAAGAGATGAAGTTTTATTTTATTTTTGATATTTCTCGAACGCGCGCCACACACACACACATATATTATATATTATATATATATATATGCCCCTCGTTGGTGTAGTGGTTAGCGTCGCTGGACTCCGAATCCATCGGCCCCTGGATCGAGACCCGGTGACGGCATTCGGCGCGCAGCAAAACCCAGCTGTTCATCCTTCCACACAATAAAAAAATTGGTTATAAATGAGTACCCTGGATAGCCTAGTGGTTAAGACGCTGGGATGCTGGTGGGGCGTGGTTTGGATTCCACGTTAAAATGTCGGTCTAAGGTGGAGTGACACACTTGACCTTCGTCAAAATGAACAATTCGGGCGGAAGCAAAACCAAAGTTAACCAAGATATATATATATATATATATAATATATATATATATTAGTGATGTAGGTCACATCCGCATCCGCGGAACATCCGCACATTTTCTCGCATCCGCATTTTGGACTGCGGATGTCGTGCGGATGTGGACCGTTGAGATAAAACGTCATTAATAAGCGGAAATTATCAAATTCTACTATATTAATAGAACTAGTTCCTTGTGCGCAAAAGTGATGCAAGCGACAAGACGAGAGGCTGTTCTTGTATGAAGTTACTCTCTTGCAACCTACTTAGATCCACGTTACAAAGCTAAGTTATTTTCACCTAATACATTAGAACGAGTTAAATCATCACTTGGCAAAGCAGTTGAAGAGCTTCAATCTCTTGAATCTGTCGCTTCGCCACCCACCAAAAGAATAAAAGTTTCAGTGACAGAACCAACACCTTCAACAAGCAAATCTATCACAGAATCTGTCTCTCAGTTTCTTGAGTCAAGCAGCAATGACGAGACCTACGCGATGTCAAAAGATGTAGTAAAAATGATCGAGAGCTATCACCAAGAAAAACGCCTGGCTGCATGTGACAATCCTATTAGTTGGTGGAAAAATACGCAGAATATCTATCCATACTTGAGTAAACTTACAAGGAAACATTTAGCCTGTCCTCCAACAAACGTACCAAGCGAGAGATTATTTAGCAGTGCTGGATTAATATATGATGAAAAGAGAAACAGACTGGCAGCAGAAAAGGCAGGAAAATTAATGTTCCTTAAGCATAACCTTCCTATAATTAAGTTTGAACATTAAACGATGAACATCTTAGTTTACTTTATTTTAATTACTCATTTATAAATATGCCTAATAAAACTTTAAACTTAATATAAATAGTTATCAAGCTAATTAAAGATCTCTTTCTATAAGGGTGGAGGTTGGGGAAAGAGGTCGGTGGGGGTGCATTTGAGTTGGGTTCACGTCCCGCATCCTGGTAACACAATTATGGTTTCTAATTGTGGCTGAAACTCAACAAAATATAACGAATTTATTTGCAGACGAATTCACTAATTCATTTCTATATTAGTTAGATGCTTGATATTATTTTATATGTTCAGAGAAAAGTACAGCAATTATTGTACAATTAATCAATTATACTACATTATAGCTACAGCTCTCTCTATATAATAACTTATTATATACGTTAAACACAACAAATCTCGAATATATCCTAAAAAATCACGAAAATGTAGACATCCGCATCCGCATCCGCGGATGTGAAAAAAATGACATCCGCTACATCACTAATATATATATATATATATATATATATATATATATATATATATATATATACAGTGTGTGTGTTACGGTCAATGTGTGAAACCAGTCATTTCATGTAATACCTAAAAATTTCAGGCATTTTGCGTAATATCTGTGACCTTTAAACATAGGTAATATGCATTACTAACCTAACCTAACCTTCATGAACTCATTAATCGCTTAATCGAATTACGTGAAATAACTAAAATAACCACGAAGGAAAATTAAAACACGAAACACGCTCGATCCTGTTATTTTGATTTCTTTCAGATCAGATTTCGAAAAGAAAGTGAAGGAGCTAAAATTCTGGTTGCTTTTCCACGTGGATTGACTGCTCCTCCTCCAATTTTCTCTGCACCAATCGTATAATTTTCCTTCGTGGTTATTTTCATCATACTGTAAGTACTTATTATTTACGTGTTACTTTCGTGAAATAATTTCTATATCAGAGCTGGGCACTTGCGGCATATTTTGCGGTACTGCGGTACTACCAAACTACCAAACCGGGACCGCATAACGCAAAGGATCGCTGAAAGTACCGCAGTACCGCTACCGCATTCAAATTCCGCGTACCGGTTTGGTACCGGTTTGGTAGTACCGCAGTACCGCAGTACCGCAAAATATGCCGCAAGTGCCCAGCTCTGTTCTATATATGTACTTGTAGCGGCAGAGACGTTTTCAAATACTTTAGCGATGTTCCATCAACACAAACACGACCAGGATGACGTCACACAAGCACGACAAAGATGACGTCACATCGCGAGGATCCACTCAAGGCATATCCTTATGTTTTGCCTCACACCTCAACCTCGTTACAAGGACTACCTCAAGCATTCCACGCCACCATCGAATCTCGACTCTCTCTCTCCGAAGAACAGTGACACGAGAGCTACCACCATGCGAACAACCTTTTGTGCAGGCCCCCATTTTGGCCTGGTGTCATTCCCCTAACTTTATATAAAGACTAATCATTACCTCGCGCGTTATTAATATCGAAGTCATCATTATATTGAAGTTATTATTCAAGTGTACATCTAATTTCGACTGTAAACAACCAACTTACAGTTTGTCTCATTTCATAAATCATTTATTTTGTTTAAGGAAGAAAACTCATTCCATCAATCAATCTAATTAATAACTTAACATTATTTGGTCTGCAAAGACCTGGTGACTCCAGTCTTATCACTAACAATCAATTAACCATTATTATCATTATAGTACCAACATTTACGCTATAAACCGGTAACTATATACTGTATATACGGTACGTACCGAATATTCGGTGAAAAATGAGGATATTCGGTATTCGGCCGAATAGTTTTTGCGTTTTTGACCGAATTCTGAATAATTGATAATTAATTAAGGTAAATAACGTGATTCAGGAAATGGAATTTAAAATGTTTTTTTTTTAATTTCGCAGAATAATTACAAACAAATCCAACTTGGTATAGTGATATTAATAAGTAATAACCTTATAAAAAATGAACAGGAAGTAATAATAATTACTGCAAAAACAAAAAGTTTAAATTTAAGGCAAATAGATTATCGTGTAGAAAAATTAGTCATTCAGCAGTATCATTCGCTGAACGATTCCATGCGTCGGTAATTACACTACATTTTTTGCAGAACTGAACAGCCATTCACTTCGTACGCTTGTGGGTGGCGTGTTGAGATATTTGCGAGCAAGTACTACAGGAATCTTTCGCCATTATGGCGCCACCAATCAAGAGGGTTTGTGTCGCGACTGACTTGTGGCTCCTTTGAATAGATGTCTAATTCTTTTTGACAACTTTGCTGGGTTTTGATAGGTGGAGCCACCTCTGATTGGGAAGACGTAACAACCTCATCGAAGTAGCTCCATAAGTTAACCTTCGGCCTCTTTTCCGAAAGTTCTTGACCTTCTTGCGAAACAAAAGCAGTTGCTTCATCCCCATGAGTTATATTACGTGTACGACTAACATTAGATGATGCAGGCATAGTGATTATCTCATTTTTTACAAACTCAGGCACTGTAATGCAAGCAAATTTGAAACGAGGATCTAAAGCCTGAACAATCATGCAAGTCATGCCTGTCTTACCCTGCTTGAAGCGATTCTATAAATTTTCGGACCTAGTATGTTTCATGGACTGCTCTCGATTTTCCTACGAAATTGCAAACAAGGGCAGTCGATGACCCTGATTTTGTTTCTGCAATCGGTTTTCTTCAGAAACCTAACCTAACCTGACCTAACCTCGCTGGGTACAACTATTCGCATTACACTGTTAACCACAGCATGAACTTTATCGACCCATCTACCGGAGCTCACACTCAGCAGGTGGAAAGCTTGTGGAATTCATTGAAACAATCGAACAAACTGCGATGCGGAACAGATCGCGACCAACTTGACTCGTACCTTTGTGAATTTGTATGGCGTAAGCGCCACACCAGCTCGGACTTATTCAAAAAGATGTTGGAGTGTATTGCGTCGTTTCAGTAAATAAATTTATTCAATATCCAATAACATTTTTCTTTATCATTTCTCAAGAAAACCGATTGCAGAAACAAAATCAGGGTCATCGACTGCCCTTGTTTGCAATTTCGTAGGAAAATCGAGAGCAGTCCATGAAACATACTAGTCCCAAATTTTCTATTAAATCGTTTTTCACAGTATGAATACTTGCATCGTCAGTTATTTTACGCAAAAATACCACGAGACCTGTTACACCGGGAGACACCATAAAAAGACAAGAAGAATCAGAGGAAAAGTCATTCATTAATTTTTCACATGAGCTAAGAAGCTTTACAACACACTAAATTAGAGGCCACTGATGGTTATTGAGGGTTGGTATAACATAGTCCGAGGCGTATGCAACGACTATAGTTTTTGGTTGAAGAAGTCGTTGTAGCATATAGACTGTAAAATTCCATCGGGTGATAACATCTCTTATAAGTTTGTTTTCAAGTAAATTATGTTGCTTTTGGAATTCCTTAAGTCTGTCACAGGTTAGAGATGAATAATTAAAATGCGAACAGGTTCGGCGCGCAATTGCACATACTGTATATCTGAAACAGACTTCTAGCTAAGAAGTCATTTTGAGAATGCGTACAGCATTAGGCCATTATCGTGCACAACTGCATGCACACGATCACTCTCTATCGACCATTCTTGCACTACATAATTCAATGCAGTTGCAATGTTTTCATGAGTGTGGGAACCTGGTACTATTAATTTTATGTGCTATCGAACTTATAAAGGTTTCAATTTTTTACAACGATGCCTAATAACCCAAATAAAACTAATATTCGCTATTCGGTCAAACCAGTTTTGAGATAGACGCGTCTAAACTTTGTGACTATTGTGTACAAGGGGCACATAGCGCAAATATACGCATTGAAAATAACTACATTTTGAGTGTACGATGGGGGTATTTGGCTATACCAAGTTGTCTGTGGATAGGGGTAGGGTTGAACTATTCATTCGTGGAACAATCGCAAAAATCGCCAATGTGGCGAGTTCGCCCCTCTTACCAGCGACGTCTCAAATGAACATTGTTATTCCACATCTGCAGAACAAAGGGATTCTGCACATCTGGTCTGGTATCTGATAGAAGTTCTGTGCGTCGGTCTCTCTTCACATGAAGATCAAACTGGTGACCCCACTTCTACACCTAGCCTGAATGAGGACATCGCACATAGCCAGGCACACCCGGTTCATCCGCCGCAACAGACAACTTTTATACAGTGCGGTGGTGCCCCTCCATACAATGGTAATTGTATGAAAGTTCAGTTATGTGCAGCATCGAGTTTTGGTCGGAAGACATAGTTCTTTATGGCTGCTCCCGAGAGTTAAATGAAAGACTCCAACTCCAACACTTCTCACACACAGTACATGGCCACCACAATATCCAGATTTAAATCCTCGTGATTTTAGTTGTGAGACTATCTCAAATTTCGAGTGCACCGCAATTCTTCCCACACAGTGACAGAGTTAAAAGATTCCATTAAACATGAAACTGATGTTATTCCTCAAGAGACGTTCCGTGCAGTCGTCATCAGTACGTATGTACGCGGGCTGTTGAAGAGGCTCATGGCGGTCACATCACAACACAATTAGACTAACCTTTGCAGTTCGACAAATAGAGCACTCTACGTTGTTTTTTTTCTTCTTTTTTGGCAGGGCACCCTATTTACTTTCTCTCGTTTTACACGTAGTGTAGACTAACATACAATACCATACGATTGCTATTTATAATAAAAATAAAAAGGGACCAACCTTATAATTACCTTATATATATATATATATATATATATATATATATATATATATATTAAATAAAGAAGAAAAACGAAAGTAAATTAAGCAAACACGTGCTCTTAGACTGCCTCAATCAGGCGGAAATTAAGGGAAAATTCTCTCTCTCTCTCTAAAATTAAAGATTAATGAAAAGTAAAGAAATGCGTAAAGGGCAAACTAAGTGTGGTTTAAGTAAAAATAAAATTTTTGTGATGCAAAAAAATTAAACAATGAAATGAACAATTTTTGCTCGTTTCTTCCAGTAAAGAACAAATAAAAACCAATGGAAATATTCAATTAAAAACAAAATATGCACCATTTTCAGAATACGTCAGAATGTAAAATTCACACACACACACACACATATATATATATATATATATAATATATATATATATATATATTTCAACTGCAAAGAACACGCAGTATATATATATATATATATATACACAGGGTGTCCCATAAGTCCGGCATCATAGGAGAAATTCATATTTTTCTATTTCTACAAACCATAATTCATATTTTTCTCTTTCTACAGGCCATAATGTCTGTGAGCAAGGAAGAACGAATCCAGATAATTCTACTCATAGGAAATCGGAGTCAAAGAGAGGTCGCTGCTGAATTTAACAGACTGCATCCAGACCGCGAGCCAATAACACAGAGTTGTGTTAGCAGACTCGTTGCAGTCTCTTTGACTCCGATTTCCTATGAGTAGAATTATCTGGATTCGTTCTTCCTTGCTCACAGACATTATGGCCTATAGAAAGAGAAAAATATGAATTATGGTTTGTAGAAATAGAAAAATATGAATTTCTCCTATGATGCCGGACTTATGGGACACCCTGTGTATATATATATATATATATATATATATATATATATATATATATATATATAGGCGGATTTACGTATAAGGAAAGTAGGCACCTGCTTAGGGCGGCAAATTTTGAGTGGCGGCAAATTTTGTCGTATTTCAACCTAAAATGGGCAAAGAAAACGAAAATAGAAAATAAATAACTTATAAACACAAACAAATTAAATGGATTCACAAATAAGTTTTAAAATAAAAAAGAAGAGCAGCCTCTAATAGCAAACTAGCGATACCAAGTGGCAAAAATCTAAACCACTTTGGTGACAATTTCTCTGCCTAATGGCGGCAAAATACTAAGCACGCCTCTGTGTGTGTGTGTGTATATATATATATATATATATATATATATATATATATATATATTTTTTTTTTTGTATTGGGGCGTTTACCGCCATTTCCCGCTATACGCTAGCGGATATCATGGCGAAGCAGAATATGAGAAAGAGAAACGGAGACGGGGGAAAGGCACTAGAAGTGGGAGGACCGCGGACGACGGGTGAGAAGTCACCTAAAGCTCAGAGAGGAGGCGAGATTGGGAGAGGAAAAGGAAAAGACGGTCAAGCGAGAAGAGAGGGCTCTCAGCGAGCATAAGACGTAAACGATCGGGGAGGGGGAAATCAGAGAGGAACGGGAAGGCGCGACGACGTACTGACGACAGGGTGGGGCATTCCACAAGGATGTGAAAGACGGTGAGGGACGACTGGCAGGAGGCGCAACGAGGAGCCTCCTGCCGGGTCATAAGATAGCCGTGCGTGAGGCGCGTATGGCCGATGCGAAGCCGCGCAAGGACGACCTCTTTGTGTCGGGAGCGGTGGAAAGAGGACGCCCAATATGACAGGCGGGGGCGGATGGACCAGAGTTTAATATATATATATATGGAATGATAACGATGATCTGTTCGTTTATACACGCCTAAACGGCTAGGGTAATCTGCATCCAATTTATTATATACATTAAGGGAAGGAATTGTAAACAATTTATTTCCAGACTTTCTTATAACAATACTTTCAATACTTTTTCAGTCAAAAGTGGATGGCAAGAGAGAGACTCATTTATTCTACTTTTTCTTTTGAATGATTACATGTACAGTAGAACGCGAACTGATTGGTCATTTCTAATTAAGCGTAAAAGAAGCTACAAAAGTGTGTGTGTGTGTGGTGTGTGTGCGCGCGCGCCTCATTTTCACTTCTTTTATCACTTCTGACTATTTCTGGACTGACCTCAATTAAGTCTTTTAGGATTTCTCACTGCAATTTTGTAACTCATTAGATTCTCTCGATATATATATATATTATAATATATATATATATAACCTTTAACCTTAACTTTTGGTTAGCTTCCGCCCGAATTGTTCATTCTGACGAAGGTCAAGCTTTTCACTCCACCTTAGACCTACAGTTTAACGTGGAATCCGAACCACGCCCCATTAGCAGCCCAGCATCTTAACCACCAGGCCACTTTGGGTACCCATTTATCTACCAACCACTTTCTTTATTGTGTGGAAGGATGAACAGCTGGGTTTTGCTGCGCGCAGGGCTGCCGTCGGGTCTCGAACCCGGGGTTGATGGATTCGTAGTCAGCGACGCTAACCACTACACCACCGAGGCATCTCTCTCTCTCTCTCTCTCTCTCTCTCTCTCTCTCTCTCTCTCTCTCTCTCTCTCTCTCTCTCTCTCTCTCTCTCTCTCTCTCTCTCTCTCTCTCTCTCTCTCTCTCTCTCCGAACGAAGGGTGTTGATTTTGTTACTTAGTTAAATATTATTTTATCTGTTGGAACATTTAGATGTTAATTTGAAAGAGTTTATTAATGTTTTCTCAAGATACGTCTTGGCAACATTTTGCACCTGTTTCTTAGATGAACATTTTAAATAAAAGAATGGCTCGAAATAATCCTTGCTTATATTTACTAACTTTTATCTTGTTTTGGCTTCTGTCGGGTTACGTCTTGGCCAGTGTCGTAACATCATCGTTTCACGTCGATCAGCGAAATTAATTAAGCGACATTGGGTCTGGGTAGTAGTTGGATGGGAGACCGTCCTCCGTGTCCAAATTATGTAGCGACCCCGTGGTTCGGATCCCACGTAAAGCTATACGTTTCGTCCGTTATATGAGCTTAGATGTTGCGGAGGAGGTTAAACAACGCCATCATCATCTCGTCTTCTGTCTCCCGAACGTTCTTTAATTAGATTATTATATATATATATATATATATACATATGGGATGACTTTCACAACCTAAACACGTGAAATAAATAAGTGATGCACACCCACAAGGGGTATGCATTATATATATATATATATATGTGTGTGTGTGTGTGTGTGTGTGTGTGTGTGTGCGCGCGTGCGCGCGCGCTATACTGCACTATTATTATTATTAGTAGTACTATTTCAGTCATTTTATATTTTTAATTTAAGTTTTGCATGAAACCATTGTTGTAACGGCAAATTTGTATGCTTAACTCTCTCATACCAAAATATACATAAAAATGGTAAAATAAAGAATAAAAGTGATTTTAAAATCGATTCAATTTTGCGTGATATGAAAATTTAATGCTTCTAAATTTAGAACAAATGTCGATAAAGGATAGCGGTTGAAATCTGACCCCCAAGAGTTATCGGAGAAAGAGCTTGGCACGCTGCGTCACGCGTCGGTAAATAAGAAAAGAACTTAGCTTTAGAAACTTTTTATTTTGAGTTTGTAAAGTTTAATATAAACGTTTGAGATAAGTTTAATTTCTTGTATGTCAAAACCTCGATTAGGTAAGACGATACATCGCCTAAGGCAGGGCTTCCCAACCTTTATCATGTCCGACCCCAAAAATCATGTTCACACAATTCACGACCCCAAACAGTGGTGAAGTTCGACAGACTCCCCAAAAGTTATTGTCGGTCTAAGGTGGAGCGAGAAACTTGACCTTCGTCAAAATGAACAATTCGGGCGGAATCAAAACCATGGTTAACTAAGGTTTTATATATATATATATATATATATATATATATATATATATATAGTATATACACTTCATAAGCACAACGTTTATTATGCGCGGGAAGGACCCAGATTTCAGCTATTATGTGCAACTACATTCATGATTGATAAATATGTTGTCGGACACCCGTAGGAAGAGAACTGAAAGTAAAATTATCAGATCAGTTCGCGACGCCAAATATGGTCTTTGCGACCTTAATTAAGGTTGGGAAACCTTGGCCTAAGGAAAATCCTCAGCCGAGGAGAAATTTTAGTTTAATTTTTTTCCCGAAAGACGGAGCTTAGCTAAAACGAAAGGGAGATTAGGCCAGTAGAAGGTAAGTAGTGTTTATACGAATGTCATGTAATGAAAATGGTTTTGATAGGTCATTTAGGGTACTGTAAGGCGGAGTCTCTTTAAATCTAAGGTGTGATGTAGAGATCAGTTGTAGTCGTACCTCTCCAAAGGTGAATTGTAATTCGCTTCTGAAATAAGTAGCACAGATTGACTTTATAAGCCGACTTTAAAGTGTCTCTTTTCTTCGAATAATTTGAAGGTCATTGTTTTACTGTTTTACACTTTGTCTCAATAGTACAGGTTACAGTGGCGACTCGTGGTATAAATGTATTGGGGTGCGATTTCATAAAATTTATAATTTTTAGAATTCTAGTACATAAACAATCACATGGTGCTTCCGTACGGTACTTATATGTCAAAAGAAGCCATAAATTTGTATTAAAAAAATATTTTAATAAAATATAAAAATAATTGTTGAATAAATTTGACTATAATAAATTTGACTATAATAAATTTGACTATAATAAATTTGACTAATAAATTTGACTATAATAATGTACCACTGTACGACAACACGGACTCACAATAGGCTAGTGCGAATCCAACTGCCGCTCACAAGAGTAATGTACTTGTATTAACATATGCGGCTATGCCAGACGTACAATTCTAGTTAATTACAAATAAGTAATAATTTTAATAAAATACATATAAATGGCTTATATCATTATTACTGAAGTAACTATTAGTAAAAATAAAGTTATTATAAAAAAAATTCGCGATTGTACTTATATTTTCATTACAACAGTAAAATATAATTTATATTTACTTGAGCGAAAAATCTATCGCTCCATTTGGCTGCAATATTATTTTGTATTCAAACAGCGGTACGCTGTTTGAAGCTATGCTATAAGTTTAGAATATTATGTACTATATGAAGGCTTACTCAAAATGCCTCATGAATCATGATATGCCACATGAATTTTTAAAATATATTTCAAGAATATTTATTTTAATATCTTAAAATTAATATATTTTTTATCTGTTAAATTAATATTTATCGTTTCAAGCAAGGGGGAGCGACCGCTCCATCGCTCCTATACGCCAGTCGCCACTGACAGGTTATCATTCCGAACTCCTATAAATGAGGTGGTAGTCGGCAAGAAAGACGCTGTGAAAATAATACTCAAAAGTGTCCAGCATTTTTTTTTAAATTTTGTTCACATGTCCAAATTCTAAATTATAAACTTGCTGAGTTTATTGCATTTCCTTTGGAAATTTTACAATTTTTGTGTTGAACAATATCTCTTGGTGATTTTGTTTCCCGAGGAAATCTGCGGAGTTCGCGTAGGACTTTGGAAAAGTTTGTGAAAAAAGTTAATTTGGCGGATTTTTTACCGAAAAATCCTCGGAACTCGCGCGGAACGTTTGAGAACAAATTTCCGTACTTTCCGTAAGTACACTCTTATTTTAAGGAATTTGGATTAAGTGCTGTGTTTTAAGTCACATATAAACCCCCCCTGTATAAACCCTTTGAGAATTAATCCAAGTAATTTAAAACATCTTTTGGCATTTAATATTATTGTCTGAACAAAAATTTATAAGTGTACATATGTAAAATTACTTTGTTCTATGTTCACAATGTTCCATTGAGTGAAATTTTTCAGTTTTGTGAGGTAAACTTTATATGAGGAATTGTGTTTCTATGCTACCTAACAATAGGCCTCTCTTGTAAGCTAAAGGTAAATTAACGTTGAAAGATCGAAATTAAAACTGGGCTTCAAGTAAACTGAGAAAATTGTGCGTGGATTTTGTACGAGTACTTGAAAGTATCCTTAGGTTGACGTTATGTGATGGCCTTCAATACGAGCTTCATAGGAATTTCCTAATATGATCCTCAGCAGGAAATCTCTCTCTCATAGAATAGACAAACTGAGCGCGTTTAAGGCCCCTGGACCAGACCAGTTCCTCCCCAGAGTCTTGCGGGAAGTGCACGACCAGGTGGCTCCCCATCTGGCTACAGTCTTCAACAAATCGTTGGAGACAGGCCAGGTGCCTGGTGACTGGAGGGAAGCCAACGTGACCCCTATCTTTAAGAAAGGGGATCACGAAAGTCCAGGGAACTATCGTCCCATTAGTCTCACTTCGGTTGTAGGTAAATTATTAGAGGGGATAATAGCGGATAGAATCGTTGATCATTTGGATTCCTACAAGCTGCTTGGGGAGCTCCCAACATGGGTTTAGGCGGCATAGGTCGTGTCTCACCAACTTGCTCGAGTTTTTCCACCATGTGGAGTGAGTACAATAAGAGTAGGGCGATTGATATACTTTATCTCGACTTTCAGAAAGCCTTTGATAAGGTACCTCACCGCCGGCTAATGGCCAAAGTCCGCGCGCTGGGTATTGGTGGGGAAGTAGGTAGGTGGATTGAAAACTGGCTGAAGAATAGGCGGCAGAGGGTTGTAATTAAAGGGGTTAGTTCGGGTTGGGCCTCGGCCACTAGCGGAGTTCCTCAGGGTTCCGTTTTGGGACCACTGTTGTTTATCATTTACATAAATGATATCGACGCTGGCATCGCCAGTAGGATCGCCAAATTCGTTGATGACACCAAGCTTGGGGCTAATGTTGGGACGCCCGAAGCGATCGAGCAACTGCGTGCGGACCGACGTAGGATAGGAGAGTGGTCCGAAAAATGGCAAATGCCGTTTAACTTGGGTCATGCACATTTGCTACGCCAATCCCAAGTCGGACTACTCCATGTTGGAGAGTAATATCGAGGCCACTGATTTGGAAAAGGACTTGGGTGTGCTAATTAGCAACGACCTTAAGTTTACCAAACAGTGCGTAGAGATGGAAAAGAAAGCCCAGAAGCTGTTGGGTTATATAAGGAGGCAATTTCGAGTTCGGAACAAGGAGCTTGTGCTCTCTCTGTACAATTCTGTGGTTCGGCCACACCTGGAGTATGCTGTGCAGTTCTGGTCGCCCACGCTCAGGAAAGATATTGAGAGACTGGAGCGAGTCCAGGCGAGGGCCACAAAGTTAATCCCTTCCGTTAGGCATATGGGCTACAATCGACGCTTCGCGCCCTGAATTTGTTTTCGCTGGAAACTCGGAGGCTGCGCAGTCGACTCATCGAGGTTTTCATGCTTTTACACGGGTTCAACGATGTCGATTTTAGAAGCATGTTTAGTTTAAATGATAACAACTCGCAACAATGGTTGGAAGTTGAATTTGAAACGGTTTAGCACTGGCGTGTGCAGGAATTACTTTACCTATAAAATCTGTGACACGTGGAACAGGCTACCTTCAGAAGTTGTGAACAGTTCCTCTGTGGATCAGTTCAACAAAAGGCGAGACCGAATCTTGCACACTATTTGAGGGTGTAGGAATTTTTCTCTGGCAACCATTGCCATTGGTACCTCCTCGGTATGGGCCGCAAGGCCTTTTGAAATACTTCTTTTCCTTGTAACTCCTCGTAACTCTCTCTCTCTCTCTCTCTCTCTCTCTCTCTCTCTCTCTCTCTCTCTCTCTCTCTCTCTATATTATATATATATATTAGTGATGTAGGTCACATCCGCATCCGCATAAAATCCGCACATTTTCTCGCATCCGCACTTTGGACTGCGGATGTCGTGCGGATGTGGACCGTTGAGATAAAACGTCATTAATAAGCGGAAATTATCAAATTCTACTATATTAATAGAACTAGTTCATTGTGCGCAAAAGTGATGCAAGCGACAAGACGAGAGGCTGTTCTTGTATGAAGTTACTCTCTTGCAACCTACTTAGATCCACGTTACAAAGCTAAGTTATTTTCACCTAGTACATTAGAACGAGTTAAATCATCACTTGGCAAAGCAGTTGAAGAGCTTCAATCTCTTGAATCTGTCGCTTCGCCACCCACCAAAAGAATAAAAGTTTCAGTGACAGAACCAACACCTTCAACAAGCAAATCTATCACAGAATCTGTCTCTCAGTTTCTTGAGTCAAGCAGCAATGACGAGACCTACGCGATGTCAAAAGATGTAGTAAAAATGATCGAGAGCTATCACCAAGAAAAACGCCTGGCTGCATGTGACAATCCTATTAGTTGGTGGAAAAATACGCAGAATATCTATCCATACTTGAGTAAACTTGCAAGGAAACATTTAGCCTGTCCTCCAACAAACGTACCAAGCGAGAGATTATTTAGCAGTGCTGGATTAATATATGATGAAAAGAGAAACAGACTGGCAGCAGAAAAGGCAGGAAAATTAATGTTCCTTAAGCATAACCTTCCTATAATTAAGTTTGAACATTAAACGATGAACATCTTAGTTTACTTTATTTTAATTACTCATTTATAAATATGCCTAATAAAACTTTAAACTTAATATAAATAGTTATCAAGCTAATTAAAGATCTGTTTCTATAAGGGTGGAGGTTGGGGAAAGAGGTCGGTGGGGTGCATTTGAGTTGGGTTCACGTCCCGCATCCTGGTAACACAATTATGGTTTCTAATTGTGGCTGAAACTCACAAAATATAACGAATTTATTTGCAGACGAATTCACTAATTGATTTCTATATTAGTTAGATGCTTGATATTATTTTATATGTTCAGAGAAAAGTACAGCAATTATTGTACAATTAATCAATTATATTACATTATAGCTACAGCTCTCTCTATATATAACTTATTATATACGTTAAACACAACGAATCTCGAATATATCCTAAAAAATAACGAAAATGTAGACATCCGCATCCGCATATGTTGAAATCAAACATCCTCATCCGCATCCGCGGATGTGAAAAAAATGACATCCGCTACATCACTAATATATATATAAAGTTTCGAGGCGGAGACCAGTGTTTTTGACAGTCGAAATTTGTTACAAAGATCGTGATTGGCCAAAATTGGTCACGTAGGAAATAACTAACCCATTTAAAATGATCACTTAACCTAATATATTCTGCTCCCCGTGAAACTACATATACCTCGTTAACTTCGTTGCAGTTCCGTGTGTTGGTCTCTCTTCACATGAAGGTCAAGCTGGTGGCCCCGCCTGTAGGCCTGGCTTGGTGCAGGAGCGAGTTACTTTCTTGCGCCTCCACCGCACATAGCCAGGTACACCTGGCTCATCTGGTATCGTCCTGAGGCAGGCATCTAGTCCTCTTTTGACCCCTGTAACGTTCCTGAGGTTCTTTGGAAGCTGGTTAAAAAGTCTTCACCCCTTGACAACCAAGCTAATTTTCCTTCAGTGTTGAAGAGGTCCCTTGTCAGGCTTTTAATTTGGGAACACTCCACATACTGCCTTTCCTATTTTTCAGCGTTGTTTGGATGGTAATTGGGTTTAGTTTGAGGGTTGGTAGCAGTTTTTCGATCATTTTTCATATGCAGACTATGGTGTACCTCTTCTTTCCAGGGAGTACAGATTTAGTTTACGTAGTCTTTCCCAGTAGTTGAGTTCTTTGCAGCAATCAATCTTGACTGTGAAATGTCTCTGCCTTTATTCTAGTTTATTAATTTCTTCCTTTTCATATGGGGACGTCAAAACTGAGCAGTATTTAAGTTTTGGTATGATCAGTGTTTTAAGCAAGGGAATCATTACTGTCTTATCCCTTCTTTTGAACGTTCTTATTACCTGTCCCCCGACTTTTTTTGATTTGTTTATCTCTATCTGAATTTGTGTCTCAAATTTCTCATCATCGGTCATTATAACCCCCAAATCGATTGCTTTCTACTTCTCTGAATTTCCCTCTATCTGGAGCATAATATGCAGTCTACAGTAAGTTCCTCATTTCTACCATAACTCAAGAGCTGAAATTTCTCGGTGTTAAATGTCATGTTTTCTTCTGACCATTTGTATATTTTGTTCGTGTCCCTCCACCTCATTTGCTTTGTGTATATATAAAACCTTAGTTATCCTTTAAATTTTGTTTGGTCTGACTTTATGATTAAGGTAAAGTTTTTAGTAACTTTAGGTAATTTGTTTCACACACACAATATATATAATATATATAAATATATATAATATATATAATATATATATAATATATATAAATATATATAATATATATATATATATTATATATATGTAAAGAACGACGCTTGTGTAGAAGAGCCGTCTGCACAAGATGAGGAGAGAGAACGAGCAAATGAAAAACGAGGCACCTCCCAGGAATCGAACCCGTGATCATCCACTTGCAGGTCGGATATGCTAACCACTGCACCAAGGTCCCCGATCAGCCACAACTCGTAATTCTCCTACATACGAGCGGAATCGAATGCCCTGAGGGGGCACCTTCTCATGCCGTACATATATACATTTTAACTGCAAACAACACAGTATAATTAATATAAAGAACGACGCTTGTGTAGAAGAGCCGTCCGCACAAGAGAGGAGAGAGAACGAGCAAATGAAAAACGAGGCACCTCCCAGGAATCGAACCCAGGATCATCCAATTGCCGGTTACATTAATTATACTGTGTGTTGTTTGCAGTTAATATATATTTTATTTATATATATATATATATAATATATATATATATATTAATATATATATATGTGTGTGTGTGTGGTGTGTAATGCAAACCCACAGGAAAAAGAAAAATGATTCCAAGACCTTTCGTGTATTTGCATCATTCATTCATTTCACGTGTTTAATTGTGAAAGTCATCCCATATATATATACAGGGTGTTTCAGGAGGAAAGGTCAATACTTCGGGAGGTGATAGTATCGGTCATTGTGAGAAAAAAGTTCATATGAACATGTGTCTAATTCTGAATGGTTACGGAGATAGAGCTGTTTGAATCTGATGCGCGCGCAGCTCTTCCTCCCCCTTCCCTCCCCTATAACCTTGAACCATGTAAGCTGTAATGTAAGCATGTAACATAAGCCAATCGACAGCTGACTGTTGTGAGTGACATTGTTTGGTGTTTGAAGCAGTGTTAAGAATGCCACACACCTTCACACATGCTGAATATGCAGATATGGTGTAAAATTGGTGTATGTCTACGGTTTTTGCAATGGAAGTGCAACAGCTGCTGTTGCAGAATACCGTTGACGGTTTCCGAACCACAGAATTCCGGATCGAAGTGTGTTTACAGGGTTTTCAACACATTGCGTGAGATTGGTACACTTCCCAGCGCTTATGTTTCATCTGAACGTGAAGGTCAACAAGATGTGGATGAAGTGGAAAACATTCTTCAGTTGGTAGAGCGAAGAATTTCTACACGTCTCGGTGTACCACACACAAGAGTATGGCGAACATTACGTGAGGAAGGCTTGCATCCATATCATGTACAGCGTGTACAACACCTTCAACCAGGAGACGCTGCCATGCGACTGGAATTTTGTCATTGGGTAAATGCTAATCGCCGATTGCTTCGATTAATGCTGTTCACCAATGAAGCCACTTTCACCCGTGACGGTATCAACACTCGTAACTCTCATCGGTGGTCAGACGAAAATCCAAATGCCACTGTGGAAACAAATTTTCAATAATGCTTCTCTGCCAATGTGTGGTGCGGTATCATCGATGATCAGCTGATTGGCCCTGTTACTTTAGAGAATCGTCTTACAGGACAAAGTTACCTAGAATTTCTGCAAAATGAATTGCCAGGACTATTGGAGGATGTTCCTTTGGCTACACGCGCTGGTATGTACTTTCAGCATGACGGAGCTCCTCCACATTCTACCCGTCTGGTGATGCAATACCTAAATCAAACTTTCCCTGGTCGATGGATCGGCCGCGGTGGTCCCATTCAATGGCCACCAAGGTCTCCAGACCTCTCTCCGTTAGATTATTGTTTGTGGGGGGTGGATGAAAAGTCAAGTTTACAAAAGAAAGGTGGATACACGAGACGAATTGCTCTCGCGCATTTTGGATGCTGCTGCCCGCATAAAGGAACGTCAACATCAACTCAGACGAACAACACGCGATCTTCACACACGAGTTGCAAAGTGCATTGAGGTTGACGGTGGGATTTTCGAAAACGTATTGTAAACTAACAAATTTGTCATTTCTGTATCTGATACCATTCAAAATGCCAATGTTTAAACATTAAATGTTAGAAACAGTAATTGGTTTCTCTTTCTTGATTACCGTTAACAACGCTTTTGTATTTGTAGATTCAAACAGCTCTATCTCTGTAACCATTCAGAATTAGACACATGTTCATATGAACTTTTTTCTCACAATGACCGATTCTATCACCTCCCGAAGTATTGACCTTTCCTCCTGAAACACCCTATATATATATATATATATATATATATATATATATATATATATATATATATTGCTCGTAAAACTTCAATTAAAAGTGGTACACTTGTTTGCAACAATGATGTGATTATTTTTTTTGTGGTGATTTTTTTCTGAATTTATTACTAATTTGCCGAGCAAATTAATCTAATTGAAAACCGCCACTGCTTTAATTAATTTTGTGAAGTTTGGGAAGCTTTTTCACTTCTGTCTTAATACTATTAGGGTCGCTAGTGAGACCTAAAGACCTCTAAAGACGAGAAGCGACAACTGCAAGGCCTACGCTTTTGACTGACAAATGAATTAAGAGATCGTTTGAGCGTTGTCCAAAATTGAGCCAAATGCCTTTTTCAGCTAACTTATAGTGTATATATATATATATATATATATATATATATATATATATATAGTGGCCAAAAAGGTACATTAACTTACATTTTTTCCAAAACGAATGAATAGAATTCGATGAAAATTTGCTGACACACTATACTACTCACGCCATTTGTTTAATATCAGTTTGGCGAGAATGTTATTGGTTTGGACATCGGAAGCACTATGGAAGCGGCATTGACTGGCCTGCCTATTCGCCTGATCTCAACCCGTATGACTTCTTTTTGCGGGGATATCTCAAAGAGAGAGTTTACCAGAGCAACTCAAAGACTTTGGAGGAGCTGAAATCATCGACATTCCGACGGAGGTTCTTCACAGCGTGTTATCGAATTTTGGGATGAGGTTGCGAAAAATCGTCGAAGTGGAGGGACAGCACATCGAACACATTGTCATATAAATGGCTCGAGATGCTGATTTGAATGGCGTTTGAATTATCTTTGTACTCTCAATGAAACAGTTTGCTAAATTTGATTAGTTGTATTGAAAACAGTAAATACTACTAATAGATAATATGATCAATGCTGCGCTGTAAATAATTTATGTATATTTCTCGCATATTTATACATTTAAACTTTCCCGGAGAAATTTCATTTATTTAAGAGTTGGTTTAATGAAGGAAGGAGTCTGGCCGGATTTCAGTGAGCATAACGAGCAAAATAGAAGTTTATTTATGCACAAGGTTGCAATATAATAGTACGGTAGTTTTATTTTTATGATACTTTGCGTCAATTTTTAAAAAATATAACTTAAAAAATTACATTTCCTCCATTCCAAAGCCATTTGTCGCATTAACTGTGCATAAAATGGGGAATGAGTAAACTGCTCATTAGCTTCATTTTAATTTATGTGATTCTTCTTGGGAAGAGTCATGCTTAGGATGACGAACGTGCGACATGAGCTATTTCTCAACCAAGTATGAATTGCTACTGAATTTTTAAGTTTTCACTACTTTATGTAGATTTTTCTTCGACGAACTTCTTTCCACAACTTTACTTCTTATAATCTTGGTTTGGGTTAGTTAATGTATTAATATACAGTAGTTGTAAGTGAGGAACCGCTGAGTTGCGACCAATTTCCATTTATCCTCAGTGTGACGCTATTTTAAAGACTGTATGATTTGACCGTTTGGTTTCATATCAGCTATGTGGGTTTTCTAGAAGCATCTCTGGTTGAGATTACTGATTCAGGATGTACAGTCTCATTAAGATCATTGGCTTTTTAAATTTAGTTTGCATTTTGGTCACACTTTAAAAATAGAATTTTTCTTTTAAAAAGCTCGTCTGTCATCGTGTCTATTAAAAGCTATTGAGAGACTACCTACTAGTCTTCTAAGCGACTGGGTCGTATTCACACCCGAAAACCCGAACATTATTTACATGTATTTAATTAATATTTTGAACCGGTTGTAAAAGAAATTAAGTCCCGTTTAGCTGTCTGCTAGAAACAATGCAGAGTAAATATCGTTCGTAATAAAATGAGACACCGTCTTTTATAGACAACCATTTCTAAGCATTAAAGTGTAAATATAATTATATCTAGTTTTCATACATGATATAATTTACAGCTGTCTTGGTTTTATCCATTTTTTTAACTCTTTATTGCCCATAATCCTTTCCTGAAATTTAATAAAATCGTCTACCGTTAGTCAGAGCAAAATCCACGAAGTGCCGCTGAGCGTTAAAGCGTTAATAGCTAATTAAAACCCATACGTTTTTCTGTATCCACCCGAAGAGGATGCCAGTGGGCATCGAAACTGTTGTGGAAATAACTCTGTCTATTAGAGCGGGTTTTAATTATCATATTTTGACCTTCACGTAGAAAAAAAAAGTGAAGTTTTTTGCATTTATTAGCGTTAATAGCATTTATTTTAGACATTAAGATACTCAAAATTATTTAAAACCATTTTGAAGAGAAACCTTCAAATATTTATGAAATACAGAATGAATGAGAGTAATTAGATCTATACTTCATAGTTGAAAAGAGTGAGAGCTTGTCAGTGAGACGTTGTATATTGACTTAGAGACTCGTAATAAATAAAGCATGTTATTTCTAATCTTTTTGAAGATAAGAAAGACGTTTATTTTACACATTTATCTTCCTCCTTTACCTTTTACTGGCGCACCTTCCAAACGATCTCCATTTTATTTTTAAAGACGAAATACGAGAAGAAAATATTTTTAAACCACATTTAAAAGTTTATCTCCACGCAAGATTGTTTACAGAAATGCCAGTATATATTATTGAGAGAGAGAGAGAGAGAGAGAGAGAGAGAGAGAGAGAGAGAGAGAGAGAGAGAGAGAGAGAGTTGCAGGCTAATAAATACCCTAAGACCCACTCCAGACTAGCCCAAGAAGGAAGTAGAAAAGTTAGAAATAGCAATGAAAAAAAAGACGTGTAAAGCTTTCACACGGGAATCGTAGTAATAGTAAAGTATAGAAGAGACAAGGGTCTCTCCTTTCTCCGCCAGTTACTGCCGACAGAAAATAGTGGTGAAAGATTTCTTGGAAAGTAGGAAAAAGTATAATAAAAAGAATAGCTTCAGAGTTTATTCACACTATGCGCATTAGAAGACAGGGAAAGGATAGCATGAATACATATTAAACTATTTAATCCAATCTACACCATGCATTTTTTTTTAAAGGAATTTATTTATTTAGTTATTATGTACAGGATGTAATCATTTCGTCGTTGCATCATTTCTCTGCAGCCTGCCAAAGCCACCGTACCGAAGATTTATCATATAGTAATTTATATTGCGTCCTTCGTAGGAATTATTGAGATAAAGGAGCACTGGTCCATGGGGCACCTCCAGCTGTCCAGACCTACAATTTAAGAATTTCCCCTGCATAATGAGGAATAATAATGCATAATATGCTTTTTTTTTTTTTTTGCGAAATTTTGATGTCCAATATTTAAAACTAAAGTTCCACTCTAAGTAGCTTCCCTGAAGATGACTATGACTATGACTATTCAGAGGTTTTGACTCCCAAGAGATCTCATCAAGCTTCCCATCATCTGAAACTCTCAGTACTCTGAAACCAGACCCAGCCAGCATCTCCTACTACATTTATTGCATTGCAAAAGGGAACATCGCTAGTTTTATATAAAACTACAAAATTTTCTCAGCTAGCCAAGTTAAATATTCAGCATTTAACTAAAAAGTACTAACATTCCTATACTGTAAACCCAAGTAACATCCCTAAAATTAAAAACATCTATTCGGAGGTTTTGGCTCTCGAGAAATCTCATCAAGCTTCTCTATTCTACCAATGGGGTATCATCTGAGAATTCCAAATGCTTCGAAACCAGACCCGACCAACGCCTCCTACTACATTTGACAAAGAGAACAATACTACTACTACTCTATCTTAACTAGCCCTACCTCAAGCAGCACCCTTTTAATAATGAAAAAAACGGAAGGAACAAAAGAAAGAAAGGGAGAGAGGAGTGGCTTCCAAAAACAATTTAAAATAGCTATTCGGAGGTTTTGACTCCCTAAAATTCCCATCTATTAGAAACATGTAAATAAAAATTTAAAAAGTTAAAACGAGCTTTCATTTGAGAACTCCCAGTGCTCCGAAACCAGACACGATCAGCACCTCCTACTACATTTAATGTAGGAGGAGGTGCGAAATTCGAAAGTGATCAAACTATTCAGAATACTCAGTTACCGAGCAGACCTGGAAGCCGGGATGAGGGGAAGTCAAGAGGTTTCACCCCGAGGATTGCCAGAATGAGGGACCTCATACTGACTGAGATTGCGGTCAGCTGACTTAACCCACTCACACCTTACCTAGCCTGCGGCCCTCCCGAAATTTCATTCTTAAAAAATGAAACTTTTCATCAATATTCTTTTTTAAATTGTAAAATTTGCAAACACTATTCCCGTTTTCAGAATCGCCGACATAAATGGCTCTGGTGTGCTAAAATAAGCATACCGCTCATCATGCATGTGTGCTTTGTAACTAAAAATCACATCCCCCAATTTACCCGCCCTTTAATGCAAACTGATCTACTAAAATACCTATCCAACATGTTCTTAAACATATTAACTGATGTCGCCGGCGAGTGATATGTTTGCCACGACCCCCGCGGGTAGGTTATTCCACCTCTCGACTATCTTAGAAGTGAAGAAGTTCCTCGCAACATTTGTCTCAAATATTTCAGGCTAATTTTATTTTGGGGTGCTCTTTTCTATAGATTTTTATTAACAATCATGTACATGTACAGTACATAGTACATTTACACGAATTATATGTACGGTGCTTAGGCTAATTGAGAAACAAACTTAAAAGAACCTTAACACAGTGTATGTTGCCGTTTGCTGAAACAAAACAGTATTAAACAAACTTTACTTTAGGGCCTATAAAACAAAATAAAACAGAGAATTTGTCAGTTTGTGTACTCTGTCATATTTAATCAAAGAAGTTTGCGAAATCTCGAATTATATCATCGAAACTCAGTTGATTGGGGGCCCCCTTCAAGCATGGGGGTCTGAGGCTTCAACTTCAATTGCCTCAATGATAATCCGCCACTGAATGTACGTTATCAAAATGACTTAAAATTTTGAACACCTGAATTAATTTGCCTCTTAAATGCCGAGTTTCAAGTACATAAAAATTCAGTTCTTCGAGTGTCTTCGTATGATTTACCACATAAGATTGGAATAAGCTTTGTTGCGCTGCGCTGAACCCTTTCTACTATTTCTATATGCTTCTTCATACAGGGAGACCAAAACTGGACAGCTTATTCTAGATGAGGCCTAACAAGCGACTTAAATAATGACAAAACAATAACTTTAGATTTATATTCAGAATTACGAGAAGTAAAACCCAATACTCTATTAGCTTTACTGCTCGCGATTGAACATTTTGAGAACTTTAAATCTTTAGTAACAGACGCCTAAATCTTTTTCCTCATCGGCTTCATTTAACACACTATTTCCCGGTGTAGTTAAATTTACTGTTGTAGTAACCTATATGCATGACTTTACATCTATATACGTTAAATTTCATTTGCCACTTATTAGACCAATCTACTAAATTGTTAAGATCGCGCTGTAGAGTCTCTCTATCCAGTAAACTAACTGGTTTACCCGCAATTTTGGTATCATCGGCAAATTTAGAAATTTTACTCACTAAATTCACATCAAGATGGTAAACATTTATTATGAAAAGGACTGGTTCCAAAACGGACCCTTGCGGAACACCGCTAGTTACATTAGCCCACCCTGACTCTCCCCCACTAATTACTACCCTCTGTTTTCTACCAGTTAACCAATTATTTATCAATCCAATTAAGAACGTGACCCATTATTCCGTGAGTTTTAAGTTTTTCTAACAATCATTTATGCAAAACTTTGTCAAACACCTTTTGGAAATCTAAATATATTGTATCTACTACTCTACTACAATCATAAATATCGATAACCATGAAAAAATTCCAATAAATTCGTTGAGCAAGATTTATTTCTACGAAACTGATGCTGACTTGGTTTCATAAAATTATTGCTTTCAAGATGCTCGACTATACGATCTCTAATAACCGTTGAGAGAAAAAGAGTTACAAGGAGTTACAAGGGAAAGAAGTACCTCAAAAGGCCTTGCGGTCCATACCGAGGAGGTACCAATGGCAAGGGGTGCCAGGGAAAATTTTGTACACACTCAAATAGTGTGCAAGATTTGGTCTAACCTTTTCTTGAACTGATCCACAGAGGAACTGTTCACAACTTCCGAAGGTAACCTGTTCCATGTGTCACAGATCTTATACGTAAAGTAATTCCCACACACACTAGTCCTAAACCGCTTCAAATCCAACTTCCAACCATTGTTGCGAGAGAGAGAGAGAGAGAGAGATGAGAGAGAGAGAGAGAGAGAGAGAGAGAGAGAAGAGAGAGAGAGAGAGAGGGGGAAAATAGCCGTTGAGGCAGGTTTAGAGTGTTGTTCTTTGTAATGAGTTAATTATATATTTAGTGTAAATTACTTTTTAATCTAATTTCAGAGTTGGCCATTCTGGTGGTCTTTTTTTGGTGTTCAATTCGTTTCCTTTTAACTTTTTCTTATTCTCCTTTTTTACATCCATTATTCGTGTCCTACCATTACACCTCTAAAAGGCTTCATCGCAGTGAGGTTGGTATTGATTTTGTTGTTTAACTTTCGTGTCTCCTATACATATTTTTATATATGCATTCCTACCCAAATCCCGATTCTTTAGCATGACAGCGTGACTTATGTCATTTCTACTCAGGCGATAATAATGCCACAAGGTTAACACTAAAAATAAATAAGTGAACCTAAAATTTCAAATTAGTACTTATGACCATTTTATGACTGTATTAAAACGTCCAACGAAGGCCAATTTTAGTCTTACTAAAATTATTTCTCTTAAAATGTTGGTAATTCAAATTCACATTTTAAAAGTTTTATTTTTTTTTATATTGTCTGTTGTTTAAATACTTTTTACTCTTATTTTTTATTCATGCAACTCTTATCTATACATACAGACCAATTCGCAAGCAGACGTTTAAAAGTGAAATGACATTGATTTGTTGATACATATTCTAAGAATAAAAAGTACTTGTTAAAAGCAATTGCCAAAATGGACCTTCTCTAACAAAAGTCCATTTAAATCGATTCAGCATATTTGAAGATCTTGCCGTTGAAGAATAATAGCGTTTAAGAGTCGTTTAACCTTCCGCTAAACGGCGAAGATCGGTCACACATCCAAGTATTTAACAGATCCAACGACGCTTAACTTCTCTGGTCTAACGGAAAACGGTGTTGCGTTGTGCCCACGAAGAACATAACTGTTATTTGGCAGACGAAAATGACAAAAATAATATTTCGCTCAGTTATAAAGCAATAATATTCGCCTCACAGGTTAAACACATTGTTTTCACCGAATGCCGTAAGAATTCACTTACTTGACTGCATACGTGATGCTCTTTTGTCCATGAAATTCATCTTGTAGAATATTAATTAAATTTTAGGCAATGCGGGAGGCAAAAGGTTGAAAGAACTTTCCGAGGTATAAGGTAGAGATACACTTCAAGCTAGTTATAGTAAACACCAGTGGCGGCTCGTGACTAAAAATTCTAGGGGTGCTGTCTCTAAGAATGGGTCGAAATAATTACTGAAATAAAAGGATGAGCATTGAGCAATGAATAAAAGTTTCAAAAGTTATTGAAAAAGTTATTCAGTGAGCTCATCCTTATATTGTTCTTGATTATTTCAATTGTAAATAAAAACTTTAGGGGTGCTGCAGTTCCGCAGTGTCTACCGACGAGCCGCCACTGGTAAACACACACACACACACACACACACACACACACACACACACACACTATAATGTAAGTCTATACATGATCAAGCGTAAATAGTTGTTTACAAATACGAAATGAAGCGTTCCATTTCTGTGAATGAAAGATGATGAAGGAAGCTCCAAATAAGACCTACTTTGATTACATCCGACTGGTTCGTCAAATCCAAAGGAAGTCTCACAGGATTGAAGCAAATTTTGCTCGGGTGATCTGGGATAATCAGCTCTGATTTCCCACTCATAATTGCAGTATAAATGTACCTTCGTTAAACTTGTATCGATATTATGTATTTAACAAGTGTTTCTATATTTATCCTTTCCTGATTATAAATAAGCACAATAACTTGTTGACATATTAGCTACACATTATTTTAGCAATCGATCAAAGAGTTCATTATTAGGTTGTTTATTTTCTAAAAATGTATTAAATAATTCTTTTTATTTTGTGTTTCTGAATTCAACGAAAATTTTCATTGTTTCTCTCGCAGATTTAGTTATGGTACTCAATGGCACTCGACACGATAGACACAAGTAAAAGACTGGCTCAGTGCCTAAGCATGAAGGGGAGATTTTTTGAACCAAGTGCCAACCCACTGAAGACATTTCTTTTTTACCTTTCTCTGCGTCCTTGCTTTCTTTGTTACTTATTAAATTCTCTCTCTCTCTCAACTCTTCAACGTTGACCGTTCGATGTAACATGTTGGCAGACGGAGAGACTCGTTGAGTCGTTTCAGATTAGCAAGGAGGGACATCACCTTTTTAGTGGGATTGTTTGTAACAGAGCGGTGGCACCGTGAGTGTAGGAAATGATGAGGTGTGCCAGGTTTTTAAAGGACGTTCTGACATCTGTGACAAAGCTTTATCTAGGAATTTCTCTTCTGGGGAATAAAATAACTCAGCACTGCTCTCTCTCTCTCTCTCTCTCTCTCTCTCTCTCTCTCTCTCTCTCTCTCTCTCTCTCCTATATATATATATCATAAACGATTTTAAAACTACAGTATATCAATGACTTGTCTTCGGAAGAATTTTGGGGAAGAGAGTTGACTGAACCCGTTCATCCACCCTCTTCTTCTCTAACTACGGCTCACTCGAGTTCCTCTTCGGCATTTAAACCAAAGATGACAGAGTGGAGAGTTTATCCCCTTTGCAACGCAGACAATTTCCGCTCGCTGTGGGGCTGCATTAAGACTGGGATCGTTTTTGATTGTTCAACATAAACCCACCTCGTCTCGCTGAGGCTCCTTGTTTTGTCTCGACTGTCGCATGTCTGTCCCTTTACTCACTTCAGTCCATTTTCGACGACAAACTTTTCACGATAGAATCCATTTCTCTTCCTCTCTTCTACTGGAGATGGCTCTTGGTCGTTCCCAAAACCAATAATTTCTTTAATGCAATGTCTCGTCTCTCTCTCCATATATATATATATCTATTAATCTATATAATATTATATAATATATAATATATATATATACCCACGATTCGTCTCTGGGACCTCTTGAGTATAAATTCCGGGCACAACCACTACGCTACCTTGTAGCGCAGTGGTACCGCCCAGGATTTATACTCAAGAGATCGCGGGTTTAAATCCTGGTGGGACTGTTTTGCATTATGCAAAAAATCTTGTATGATCATGAGTGAAATTTTATATATATATATATTTTTTTTTATTCGCGGTGGGAGGTATAATTAAGTGATGTGGTGCAAGGTCAGATATTTCTTCGTGCAATGGCGTAAGAAAATGTCCTCACCCCCCCCCCCCCGTCCGGTCCGGTGTTCACCGCCAATAGAATAACTGTTATTTTACCAAGCCGAAAGTGAACCCAAATTAAACCGTTTTGAGGTCCGAAAAAGAAAGTTTAAAAGTAGGAAATTGTACTTTTAAATACTATATATTTATATACATACTGGTGGCACTAGGAATGGGCACTGAGTAATTCGAAAGGAATGAGACACTTTTCAAACAAATTCCTTGCATCTTCATTTCTATACGATACATCCAAATAAGAAGGCTTTTCAATACTAGCTTAATGGCCTCTCTCTCTCTTTATATACACATATATATGTATGTATATATAGACATGAAGTCCAGGACCAAAATAAGAAGATTCTTCTACTTTATTATATTTGCAAACTTTTCAGGATCAAGTCCCATCATCAATGTAAAGATTACAATATACGAGTAAAGGATATATGGATTAAAACCAAAATAAAATTAGAATCAACAATCCATTCAATTGTTATATACTGTATATATACAGGGCGTCCCAAAAAAATGTATACACACTTTAAATACTTATAAAGGCAGTGTTTATTAAAATACATTTCATTTTCAAAATGTAATAGAATCTACAGACATTATTTAATTGTTTTGTCAACGCCTGTTTCAAACTGACGTCCGTTCTGGTCCAGGCACTGCTGATAACGCGAAGCAATGGAATCGCAAACATCACGAAACATTTCGTTTGGTATTTGTGTGCATTCTCGTTCAATGGCTGCTCTCAATTCAGGACTGTTGCAGGTTTTATAGCGTAGACTTTGTCTTTTTAAGTATCCCCATAAAAAAAAGTCTAGTGGTGTGAGGTCTGGTGAACGCGGAGGGTATTCTACGAAACCCCCTTCGTCCAATCCACATCCACATCGTGCCAAGTACCACTCGCAATACTCCACTCTTCGGTCCGGATCATCATCATCTTCATTAATAGCATGGACTAATCTTGGAATGTAACTTTTCCATTGACAGCGCTTCAAAATGCGTTGGACAGACGATTCTGAAATTCCTACCTCACGACTCGCTTGCCGCACAGATTTTCTTGGACTTTGGTGATACGTTTCCAGTACTCTTTCTTGCTTTGTGGGCTTGTCGATGTCCGTGGTCTTCCGGAACGCTTCTTGTGGACATTCTGAACAGTTCCATCGGCTTCAAACTTATCTCTAATTCGAGTGATGGTAAGTCGCGTTGGTGGATCTGTTTGAAACTCCCTCCTAAACTGTCTTTGCACTTCAACTGCGTTTTCACACTTCCAGTAGCATTTTAGAATGAATTTCCTTTGTTCAAAGCTTAGTCTGACTGCCATTATTAATTCTAATGGGTTTAACTTGGAAAGAAAGAAACACCAATTGAGCTATCAGCTGTTAAAGTGTGTATACATTTTTTTGGGACGCCCTGTATATAGTAAAACCCCGGATTCCATATATCCCATACAACTAAAAGAATTAAAGGAAAGCATTGTTGTGCCGCTAACAAAGATTTTTAATGCATCTATTTCTGAGGGGTGCGTACCAGACAATTTCAAGTTAGCAAATTTAACACCTATTTTTAAGAAAGGCGATAAAGGTGCGGCGGGAAATTATAGGCCAATCAGTTTAACGTCTGTTGTAGGTAAGCTACTGGAATCAATAATTAGGGATCGTACAGTCGAACACTTGGAATTGCATAACTTGATTAGAAATACGCAGCATAGTTTTAGGCGAAACAAATCTTGCTTAACTAATCTTTTAGAATTTTTTCAAAGCGTGGTTGAAGTTTACGATAGTCATCGGGCGGTAGATGTGTATTTAGATTTTCAAAAAGCGTTTGACACCGTACTGCACAAAAGACGCATTGAAAAAACTAAGGCTCATGGAATCAGGAGTGTAGTAATAAATTGGATAGAAGAGTGGTTGCGAGGTAGGAAACAGAGGGTGGTCGTTGATGGAGCGGAGTCGTCTTGGGCTAATGTAGCGAGCAGCGTTCCTCAGGGTTCTGTATTGGGTCCCTTGCTTTTTTTAAATGTATTAACGATTTAGATGTCGGCCTAGTCAGTACAGTTTCAAAGTTTGCGGATGACATGAAGTTGGGCTATGTTCTGGAACCTTGCTTTGCGGCGGTAGCATTTCATTTATGGCGTCAACATTCAATATGATAATCTATTTTAATAACAAATCACAGAATCACTTTTCTTTTTGTCTGTGTAGTTATTGCATGTGGTTATTATTATTATATTATATTATTATATATTTTTCTATGCAGGAAGGAGGGGCCAAGGGGGGATGCCGCAAAAACGCCACCCACATAGAAAAAGAGAGCCAAAATCAAGGTCGAAGGTTTTCGAGATGCCTGGACACTGCGTTTGAAAGCATGGAGGTCACAGACAGGAAGAAGAGGGATTGAGGAAGCATGTTCCAGAGTTCACCGGTTGAGTGGATGAAAGATTGAAAATACCGATTAATTGACCCTGAGGTTAGAGAGTTGGACAGAAAAGGAATAAGAATGTCGAAAATCTGGTACTGCGTGCTCTCTTTAAAGGAGGAGGGCTGCAGTTAGAGAGTTCAGAAGAGCAGTGTTCATTACAATAGCGATAGTAAAGAGAGAGTGAGGCAACACAGCGACAAAGAGAGAGAGATTGAAGACAGTCACTTAGAGGCTGGGAACTGATGAGATGAAAAGCCTTTGATTCTACCTGGTCAAGTAGAGCTATGGGGGTTGAGCCACCCTACACATGAGAAGCGTACTCCATACAGAGGCAGATAACACCCCTGCATAGAGAGAGCAAGTGGGTGGGGGTGAAGAAACTGTGGAGCCAGTACAGCACATCTAATCTCTTAGAAGCTGTTTTGGAAAGTGTATGTGTGATCTTTCCAGGAAAGATCACGGGAAAAGGAAACACCAAGAATGTTAAGAGAGGAGGAAGGATTGAGTTGTGTATTGTTGAAGGTAAGAGGATAGTTGTGTGGAAGATTGTGACGAGGAGACAGATGGAAGAACTGAGTTTTTGAGGCATCGAAAACCACAAGGTTTTCTCTGCCCCAATCAGAGATGGCAGAAAGATCAGAGAGTCAGGTATACCATAGCCGTCCTACGAAAAGCATTGAGTGACTGTTGAGAGGGACGCTTTGTGAAACGACTGGAGAAGTGAAGAGTGAAATCATTGCCATAGGAGTGGATAGGACAGGAAGTGCGACTTAAAAGATCATTGATAAATAAGAGGAAAAGAATGGGTGACAGGACAGAACCCTAAGGAACACCATGTTAATAGATTTAGGAGAAGAACAGTGGCCATCTACAACCGCAGCTATAGATCGGCTAGAAAAGAAATTAAAGAGGAAGACAGATAGAAGGATAGAAACCGAAGGAGGGCAGTTTCGAAATTAAAGATTTGTGCTAGATTCTATCAAAAGCTTTTTATGTCCAGCGCAATAGTCTATAAAAGTTTCACCAAAATCCCGAAAGGAAGATGACCAAGAGTCAGAGAGATACGCAAGAAGATCACCAGTAGAGCGTCCCTTGTGGAACCCATACTGATAATCTGAAAGATTGTGAGAAAAGCGGTATTTAAGAATCTTCCTATTAAAGATAGAGTCAAAACTTTAGAAAGGCAAGAAATCAAAGCAATTCGACGATAGTTGGAGGGTTGAGAGCGATCACCCTTCTTTGGGACAGGCTGAATGAAAGCGAACGTTCAGCAGGAAAGAAAAGTACCAGATGCAGTGGCGTAGTGAGGGTTTGTGACGCCCGGGGGCAAGGGTAGAGAATGGCGCCTCTCTTGCCCCCCCCCCCCCCCCCCCGGGGAAAATTTTGACTATGAAGAGTCGATTTCATGCAATCTGAGCCCTATTTTCAACTATTTTAAACACTTATTTTCAAGGTAGATTAATAAGATTATCGGTTATTTTAACCTATTTTAATTTACCAAATAAATCACTGTTTTCATGAAAATTTTAAAATAGTATACCAAAGTAATGAACAAAAACTTAAAAAATCAAATTTTGTACAAATTCAATTTTGCCTTCATCTTTCGGTTTTATTTTTATCAAAAAAATCTAGCGGTGTTTACAACATTTGAATTTTTTCTCAAATATATTTATAATTATATAATAGGTTTAGGTATACATAGTACACACATTAGTTAATGAAATGTAATATATTGTCTTATTTACCTACAATTAGTCTTTCCAATAATGTGAGTTACAAGCGGTCAATCGTGCTGATAGGACGTGTTTCAGTGATTTTTCTAATTTCTAACCCGGGCTTTTCCCCTGGTTTGTGTTTGTGTAGATTTACTTAATCGTCTTATTTCGATTGTGTGCTGAATTAGGTAGCTGGATCCCTATTACGATTTTTACTTTTCTCTTTTTTTTTCTGGAAGAGGGTCTAGCTTCTAGGCTTTGGCCAGGGCCAGGCCTAGCCTTCGGTTAGGTCTTTCGGGTTAGTTTGGATAGCCTACCATCTTTCGATCTGCTCTTACGTATGTCTTCACGGACAGCCCTATCTGAGGATGAGGGTGCTTCTGCTCTCCAGTCGTCTAATGTTTCTGCCGAAGTGCATTGCGATTCGGATGGCTTTCAGGCATTATAAAGGGTTAGGTCCTCAGACTGCCTTAAGGATGTTCCCACTTCTAAGCGCTCACAGAAATCTCAGAGTCACATACCAGTTCCTTTCACCACTGTGCCTGTTTCAAACTTTTTTAGTGCTAGCTTCCCTGCCCTCCAGTATTAGCACTACCTCTGTTGTCCATAGCACCTGGCCCACCCTTGGGTGGGCATTCTGATGGGCGTCCAGTTTCCGGTGAGTGTGAGGTTCTTGGTTCTACGTCCGGTTCTGCGATAAAAGTTGTCCCTACGCTTCCTTTCAAGATTAAGCCCCTCCTGCGTCGTGACCAACATCATGAAATTCCTTCTTACACTTCATGGCTAATGACTGCTGTCTCTGATAATGTTCGGCTCACTAAGCTCAGTCCCTTTGCCCTTAAGCGGGGTATTGAGGCCCCATGTGGGCAGGTTAGGTCTGTCAAATACTGTAGGAGTGGTAGTTTGTTACTGCAGACTGCATCTCCATCTCAGCTGCGAACCCTTCTTAATGCAACCTCCTTCTTGAACGATCAGTACAATATTAAGGTAGAATTGGTATCCAAGTTTGATACGATACAAGGCATTATTCGTGCACCAGAAATGCTAGTTGATTCAGTTGAGGATATTTTGGAGGAACTAAAACCTTGCGGTGTTTTGGATATGAGACGACTTACACGAGGTAAGGACAGGATTCCTACCTTTGGCGGGAAGGTTCTCCCTACTAAGATCTATTGTGGCTACCTCAGTTATACTGTTGAGCATTTCTTTCCGAGACCTCTGCGTTGCTTTAAGTGTCAACGATTTGGTCATGGCCGAGATGTCTGTCAGAATGAGCCCCGCTGTGGGAGGTGTAGGGGGTCTCACTTCTCTCCAGATTGTGAAGGTCTGGATGGTTGTGCAAACTGTCATGCTCCCCATCCCGCCTTCTCCTCCATTTGCCTAGTTTATCCGAAGGAGCAGGCTATAGTGCGATACAAATGTTTGAATAATGTCTCTTTCTCAGAGGCAAGACGCCATTGTTCAGTCTTGGATAGGTCATTTTCCCAGGTAGCCAGGACAGACCCACCCTATCTCCCTTCAGCTCAGTCTTCTCCCCCAACTCCACCTGTCCAGCCTAGACCCAGGCCTTCGTCTTCCCCAGCATGCCCTCCGGTTTCTTCTGCACCTCCTACAATTCCATCTCCCCATCCATTTACTGTCAGAGACACCTCTTCGCTTCCATACAGTCATTTTCCCTCCTTGCCCCCTCCTGGCCCGTCTCCCTCTTCCCAGTCTGCCTCTCAGCCTCCTCATTCTAAGAGCCTTTGGGCTGTCAGTGGTCTCACCAGCTCCCAGTATTGGTAGCTGGTGAAGGATGTTCGTGACCTTATGTCCAGGAATAAATCTCCTCAACATATTGTTAACAGACTTGCCTCTTATGCTAATACAAATAATCTTGTTCCGAATAAAAAACTTACTTCCGCCGAGGGGATGCGTCTCCTCTTCACCCCTTAATTTTCACGTTTATACAGTGGAATGTCAAAAACCTTCGTGCACGACTACCCCAGCTGCAGAACTTAATTAACACCTATTCTCCTGCCTTAATTGCCTTACAGGAAACTCGCCTATCCCAACCATTCTCCCCTTATTTCAAACACTACACATTCTATAGAAAAGATAGGAATGCCCATGGGGGTGGTGTTGCTTTACTGTTTCATGCCCTTCTTCCTGGCACTCCCCTCCCATTACATACCCCACTCGAAGCAGGTGTAGCACAGGTTCCGCTCTTTGGTAGAGCGACTACAGTCTGCTCTTGTACATGCCCCCCGGCTTTTCTCTTACCTTACAGTTGCTTGATGATTTTGTACAGCAACTGCCAACTCCCTTCATCTTATTAGGGGACTTCAATGCCCATCACTCTTGTTGGAGCTGCTCCTTTTGCGACGAGAGAGGGGTCCTCCTTGCTGACTTCCTTTTGGACAACTTATTTTTGTTTAATTTGCCCACCCCCACTTACCTCTCTGATGCTACAGGGACTTTCTCCTCCATTGATCTGACCATTTGTAGTCAAGAACTGGCGCCCCAGTTCCAGTGGTCCATATGCTCTGACCTTTGTGATAGTGACCATTTCCCTATCTTTCTGCAGTTTACATCCTCCCTTCCTCCCATTCAACGACGTTTCCGCTTCGATATGAAAAAAGCTGACTGGAGTGCTTATGCCCGTTTAGCCAACTTGCCTCCTCCCTCTCATGATGCCGAACTGGATTGTACAGCCATTTCTACCTCCATACTCACAGCTGCCTCTGCCTCTGTTCCATTGACGTCAACTACCGTTAATCCTAGGTATAATGCAGCATGGTGGACTTCTGAATGTGAAGCTGCTGTTTTGTCACGTAAGAGGGCCCTCCGTAGCTTTCGAAAGAACCCAATTCTACGTCTTTTTATCAACTACAAACATGCTCGAGCACTTGCTCGGCGCACTGTAAAATTGGCAAAGAGAACCTCTTGGAGGAACTATGTTAACATCTCTTTTGGTGCACCCTCATCTGCAGTCTGGAGAAAAATTCGGGCCTTTCAAGACTCCTCCATGCTGCCACGTAAGGTCTTAGTTAAAGATGGCATTCCATACTCTGACCCCGCAGTGGTCCGCAACATGCTCATCTTGCACTTTGCTACTGTCAACAGCGTTCGAAACTACACTGAACCCTTTGTTTATAGAATGGCCGAAGCTGAGCTCTCGCATATCTCTTTTCGCTCTGATAATGGGGAAGTTTATAACACTCTTCACTCTGCCTGAGTTGTTCGACTTTCTACATCATTCTGGCTCCTCCTCCCCTGGGAAGGTATCCATTATTCCTTTTTGCAACACCTGAGTTCTTTCGGTAAGCTTCAGCTTTTACGCTTCTATAGCTCACTTTGGCTTACTGACTCCTTCCCTACTCAGTGGAAGTCAGCTCTGATTCTCCCCTTTCTCAAACCTGGAAAGCTTCCAACTGATGTTCACTCATACTGCCCCATTGCTCTCACCAGCTGCCTGTGCAAAGTCTTTGAGAGAATGGTCAACAGGAGACTTCTTTATCTGGACGATAGCTCTCTTTTAGATTTCAATCAGAGTGGTTTCCGCAGGGGCTTTTCCCCTTATGATGCACTTACCCGTCTGGAATGTGGTGTACGGGAGACTGCCTTATGGGATGAATACCTTGTGGCTGTGCTTCTTGATATCACCAAGGCATTTGACTCAATCTGGCATCATGGTCTTCTGCTTAAATTACACAATCTGGGGCTGCGTGGCCATTTAGCTAACTTTATTGCCAACTTCTTGCTGCACAGACGTATATCAGTATATTCTCATAACCATCTCTCAGAGACTTTTGAGATTGAGACAGGGGTTCCTCAAAGCAGTGTACTTAGCCCCTACACTCTTTCTGATTATGATCAACGACATCGTCTTCGCTGCACCCCCTTCTGTCTCATACTCCTTGTATGCTGATGATTGTGCCTTCTTTTTCTATAACCTCCTCCCACCTGTAGAAAAGTTTTTTTTATGCCACGTTCGAAGAAATCCCTTGGTTTCGAGTTAAAAAAAGCGATCACTTCGTTTTCGATAGCTTCTCTGGATTGCAACTTTTCTCCATCTAGGTGGTGTTGCAGACTTCTGAATAAATGGTAGTCTGAAGGTGCGATGTCCGGAGAATAAGGTGGATGAGGCATTTTTTCCCAACCAAATGCCTCCAATTGGGCAGTGGTGATTCGAGCAGTGTGAGGGCGCGCGTTATCCTGGTGGAATAGAACACCTCTGCGATTAATTAATGCAGGACGTTTTTCTTGTAATGCCATCTTCAATCGTTGGAGTTGTTGGCAGTAGACTTCAGCTGTGATTGTTTGGTTATCTGGCAGCTCAAAATGAATGATTCCTTACATATCCCACCAAACGCATAGCAAAATTTTCTTTGGATGGGATCCAGTCCTTGGCTGAGGTTCAGGCTTTGTTTCACGGCTAAGCCACTGATGTCGGCGCTTAATATTGTTATAGAGGACCCATTTTTCATCCCAGTGACGATCCGATTCAAAAACGGTGCCTGCAGTTGCCGAGAATGCAGTGATGTGCAAATATCGATTCGATGTTGAAGATTCGCTTGTGACAAATCATGCGGAACCCATTTTCCAACCTTCACTACTTTTCCTAACAGCTTCAAATGACGATGAATGGTCATATGGCTAACGCCGAGTTGCAGGCCAAGTTCTCTTACAGTTACCGTTGGGTTTTCCTCCACTATTGCTTTCAGCAACTCTTCATCTAACTCATTTGGTCGTCCTGTTCGTTGATAATCTTTCAGACTGAAGTCTCCATTTCAGAACTTCTCAAACCATCTCCTACACATCCATTCGCTCACATCATCATTTCCATAAACTCTTTGAATGGAACTCATACAGCATCACATGTCGAATATGCTCTTTCATGGGTCCATGTTTTTTCAATTACTGTAATATCGTAGGGGTGGCGTTGTAACTGTATGAAAAACACCAGAGAAAATATTAATTAGCCTAATCCTACATTAGCCTAAACCTACACTAGCCTAAGTCATTCTGTATCATTCTGTATCGTGATAAACCTGTGCGAACCTGTCGCCGCGTGTATTTTGCAACATTTCTAAACTATTCCACATTATCTTGAGGTTATTCTATTATCTATCGTCCGTTTTCTAATCGAGCAGAATTTGTTACAACCTGATATATTATATATTATATATATATATAATATATATATATATATATATATATATATATAGACAATTGGTTAAGTCGTGATATTTTCGTTAGTTTTAAAGTTTTATTTGATTAGGTATACGCGGACAAAGTTGGGGAACGCAAACTACACAAGGAGGATAATGTAGGGGAACGCAAACTACACTAGGATAATGTAGGGGAACGCAAACTACACTAGGCACCACAGGGGTCGTAACGTAAACTACACTTGCTCCGAGTTTTATAACGAAATAGTGCGCGAATACGGTAGGCATAGAGCGGCTGACGTCATTTATTTAATTTAAAAAAAACGTTCGATACAGTTCCGCATAGAAGATTAATTGCGAAGGTTAAAGCGCACGGTATACGCGGTCAGGTAGCTAACTAGTTAGAGGAATGGCTTCGTGCCAGGAAACAGTGGGTCGTTGTTAATGGTAGGAATCGGGGTGGTTGGATGTAGGTAGCGGTGTCCCTTAGGGTTCAGTGTTAGACCCATTGCTATTCGTAACCTACATTAACGACATAGATGTAGGCTTGACCAGTAACGTGTCAAAATTCGCGGACGATATTAAATTAGGTGGTAAAGTTCTTAACGTGAATGATAGAAATAGGCTCCAAGACGAAGTAAATAGGATTATGGAGTGGACGGATAAGTGGCAGATGCAATTTAACGTAGATAAATGTAAAGTTTTGCATATAGGTTCTCGTAACAATAATTACACGTACACGATGGATGATAGACAGTTAGCGAGCGTTGACGAGGAAGTAGATTTAGGCGTACGCGTATCTAAGGATTTTAAAGTTAGGAACCAGTGCCTACAGTCTTGCGCAAAAGCTAATAGGATGTTGGGCTTCATAGCGCGTAATTTTGAATTTAAATCGAAGAATATTATATTGCCCCTTACAAGTCCCTAGTCAGGCCTCACTTAGAACATGCCGTTCAGTTTTGGTGCCCGTATTTGCGTGAGGATATTGATAGGTTGGAAAGGGTTCAGCGACGCGCCACGAAATTAATTCCGTCACTACGCAACAAGTCTTACGAAGATAGGATTAAAGAGTTAGACTTGCATTCACTCGAAACCAGGATATTAAGGGGGGAGCTTATTGAAGTTTTCAAAATCGTTAATAAAATCGATAACGTAAATTTTGACATTGTTAATTTTCGATAATAGCAATACTCGTAATAACGGATTTAAATTACGTGCAGACGTTTCATTACTAACATCGCTAAAAACGTTTTGATGTTTAAAGGGATAAATGGAATAATTTTCTCGCGTCCGTCGTGAACTCTACCAGCGTTAATATGTTTAAAAACCGTTTACATAGGCATTTTAAAAATATTAACGTCGTTTAAAATAATAAAACAATTAGCAACAGGAGCCGATTAATGCCGGCTTGTGACATGCCAGAAATAAAATTATATTAAAATAGATTAGACTAACACAAACTTAGATGTAGCTCGTAGCCTAAACTAATCCACTTTTTGTTATACTCTTCATACTTTTTTTTTGTTCTTTTATTATCCTCTCTTTACTTGCATGTCTGTAGTTTGCATGGTATGACAGTGTTTGAGTTAAGACTTGTGTTTGCAAGGTTTGTAAGCGTTCTTATTTTACTTCTTTTCATCTTTCCACCCTTTCCTATTCTCTTCGACTATTTTCCCGACTTGTCGGCAGTGGCCGGCGGATGATGGTGAGTTTTTCCCTCTCTCTTTTTCTGAATGAATGTTAACCCACGAATGATGGGCTTTGCAACTTTAACCCCCTTACTCTCTTCTTTTAACCCCTACTCTCTTCTTTCTCTCGGGCTAAAATTAGAGTGGATCTTAGGGTCTTTGTTAGCTTTAGCTTCTGTAGATCTGTAGATCCTCGAACAAAATTGGTTAAAGCTTGTGATATCCTGATGAGAACAAATGAGTTCGAAACGGGTCGGTGTCTAGTTTTTCATCACTATTTGTGTGCTCAAATTATACATATTTCACTCATTCTGTTTGAAGGCTACCCGCTGATAGCAGAAACGAAATGAATTTTCGGCATCAAAATTATAATAGTGGTTAATTAAATATTTATCATTCACTATGTGAATACATTACAATCTGTCACAGCCACAATAATTTTTAGAGCACACTTAAGGCAGTGGTTAACTGCTAGGCCGTTGGCTCAACTGTTTAAAGCTTGTGGCAATGCACATCATATTTCTATATTTTTCTCACGATTTTATTTAATACACTTCTTTTGATACATTTGCTATATTAGCATGTATGTATCAATTTGTTTCTATACCAGTTTTTATCACTAAATCAAATTTTAAATGTAATTTTTTTTTTACCAGAAATAAACACATTATTACTACTACTATTGTTAATCCCTGTCTATGGTTATGATACATGTCCAAACTTGCCTCCCGGCCGCGGATGTAAAAAACAAATGTTATGCTAAAAAAATTGCTCGCTCGGCCGATTTGGCGCCCCAAAAAAACTGGCGCCCAGGGCACTACTTTCTGAAAACCTCCTCTCTGTCGCCGATAGCATTAGAACAACTAAAGTTAACCCAAGGTATTTTTGGATTAGTAGTAGGAATAGAATATGAAATGGATGCCTCCATGCCCGAGAGAATCAACTTCGTGATGCGTTCAGCACACTCGGAAGGGCCCCGGTCAAGGAAACAATAATCATGTTATGATATATATATATATATATATATATACGCGGAATATCTCCTATACAAGCGTCGTTCTTTACGTTATTTATACTGCGTGTTCTTTGCAGTTGAATGTATATAATGTTACGGCATGCGGGAGGTGCCCCCTTGGGGCATTGGTTTCTGCGAGTATGTAGAAGAATTACGGCATTTGGAAGAGTGAGGCCCATGGTGTAATGGTATCGCATCTGACCGGCAATCGGAAGATCCCGGGTTCGATTCCCGGGTGGTTACCTCATTTTTTCATTTGTTTCGTTCTCTCTCTCTCGTCTTGCGCGGAATATCTCCTATACAAGCGTCGTTCTTTACGTTATTTATACTGCGTGTTCTTTGCAGTTGAATGTGTGATATATATATACAGGGTGTCCGAGAATTATCTGTACAATTTTTGGCTGTTATTAAAAGTCAACCATGAAGTGTAGAAATTCCAGTGTTGTCCCATTTTACAGAGAATCTCATTAAGTTTTTTCTGATACCACGTTTTGACAAGTTTTTCAGAAATGTACGCGGGTGACAGACATTGATGATTTAAAAGCAAGAATCACAGCTGCTATTGAGCGAATTGATGTGGATATGCTGCAGCGTACATGGCAACATTTGGAGTATCGATTGGATGTTTTGCGAATCACTAATGGTGCACATATCGAATGTTTGTAACAACGTTACTTTAATAAAAGAAACTTTTGAAAATACAGATTCTAAATAATCTTGTTTAAGAATTTTACGTGTTATCAAGAATTTATTAAAAGATGAAATTGTACAGATAATGTTCGGACACACTGGAATTTCTAAAAAACTTGTCAAAACTTGGTATCAGAAAAAACTTAATGAGATTCTCTGTAAAATGGGACAACACTGGAATTTCTACACTTCATGGTTGACTTTTAATAACAGCCAAAAATTGTACAGATAATTCTCGGACACCCTGTATATATATATATATATATATATATATGGGAATGAACTCAGAATGGTCCCCTGAGTTTTTTATGATACACACAGACAGTGCATGGAACAAGGAACTCTTCTGGGATAATTAAATCCACTATAGTCCGAATAAGTAATGGTAAATGACAAATACCATAGTTTTTCTTTTTCATGATGCTAGCCCGACGTGGGCAACGGGTCACTCGCAAATTGGTCCCATAAATATAGCTTCCCTCACCAGCTATCAGCAAAGCAGACAGGATCCAGCTTTGGGACATGGATCTAGGGTTTAAAGCACCTAGCCATGATACATTTAGAACCTCAATATAAGCAAAAGACTCGCTGCCTTCACGTCAGATTGAATGCATCAAAGAAAAAGAAAAAGGGGTAACTATTATATTTTTAGCCAAAAACCAAAACTTAAACCTCAACTGGCAGAATTGAGCGTCCACTTTTCAAGGCACATAACATGTCCGTTTCAAGATAATAGTTACCCCTTTTTCTTTTTCTTTGATGCATTCAATCTGACGTGAAGGCAGCGAGTCTTTTGCTTATATTGAGGTTCTAAATGTAGCATGGCTAGGTGCTTTAAACCCTAGATCCATGTCCCAAAGCTGGATCCTGTCTGCTTTGCTGATAGCTGGTGAGGGAAGCTATATTTATGGGACCTCTTTGCGAGTGACCCGTTGCCCACGTCGGGCTAGCATCATGAAAAAGAAAAACTATGGTATTTGTCATTTACCATTACTTATTCGGACTATAGTGGATTTAATTATCCCAGAAGAGTTCCTTGTTCCATGCACTGTCTGTGTGTATCATATATATATATATATATATAGATATATATATATTATATATATATATATATATATATATATATATATATATATATATCATTACTTTAGAACTTTTGTTTGTTATTGTTAATTTTTAAAGGCTCCGGCTGCCCTCATTTTTTTCCCAAACCTTTTTCTTGCATACCAGAGGGCACCACGAATATCAAAAGGATAGATATACCATAGGTGAATCCAGGGCTGGGGGGCTGGGGCTGGGGGGCTGCATCCCCGCTCAAAGTAAAAAATTAAACCTGAAAATTATAATGGGGGTTGTGTCGTAATGGGCACCCCTAATTTTTTTCTTGCATGACGCCCCTGCGGGTGGTCAGAAATTACAGTGTTTTCGCCCGAACTCGATCTCACGACCTCCCGATCAGCAGTCCAGCATCTTAACCACAAGGTTACCATAACCGTAATTGTGAGCCATAATAACGGTGTTTTGGGTTGTTTAACCACCTTCGTAACATCTAAAAAGTCATGAAGGAGGGGACCTAAAGTTTTACGTGGGATCCGAACCACTACTCCACCAAGAAAGACCCAGTAAGCGCCTTAATCCCCGAAATCTGAGGTCTGGGCCAAGACCCGAAACCTAGGACCATGTTATTAACAGCCCTGCGATCTACCACTACATTTTTAAATATATAGGAAAATGGTGGTGTCTACTGAGCTACGGACGCTAGTTTATGATAGAGTAACCCAAATTGCTTAACGAAGTTCCCAATAGCTTTTTAACCTTTCATGCCTGTTATGAAATTTTCATTTAATTTTTTTTTCCTGTTCAAGCCAAAATAACTTCTAATAGTTAGAGCAATTGTCCCCTATCCCTGGAGATGGGAGATTTAAAGAATTCTCCCACGTGGTCCCAGCGTGTCGTAAAAGGCGACTAAAAATAAGGGACGGGTGTAGGGGGGGCTGGAACCCCTCCCACCTGTATCTAACTTTCCACAAACAGGAACGGTCAGAGAAGGGGCATAGCGGGGGCTTTCCCGCGACGACTCAGGCTGGGGTGTCTGAATGTGCGTGGATGTGGTCAGGATGATAAGAAGGGGGAGATTGGTGCTGTTTCGTGAGAGAGCCCTGGAGGTCCTGGCCTTGAGTGAAACAAAGCTGAAGGGTAAGGGTGTAGAGTGGTTTGGGAATGTTCGTGGGGTAAAGTCTGGGGTTGGGGGGGGGGGTAAGGGTGATGAAGGGGGTTGAGCTTCTGATACGTGATGGGCTATGGGAATGTGTGAAGTGAATGCGAGCGATTGAGGCGCTTCCTGCCTGTTTCTGACGCGATCTCACTGCGGTGGGAGAGTCGTTTGGGTATAAAAAAAATTTAGATCGTATAGATCAAAATCGATTGTCAAGCTCATGTTGCCATAAGACAACAGTCGTCGTTAAATGGTTAAATAATTATTTTATCGCTAAAAAATAGTGGGATTTTTCCTTTATAGCATCCCCAATTTCTTTTCAGTTTGTAACAATTTTGACATAGACAACCGTTAGGTCAACTGTATGCCCTTGACAATTGGTTAGGTCAAGTCGTGATATTTTCGTTAAAACTAACGAAATTATCACGACTTAACCAATCGTCAAAGGCGAACAGTTAACCTAACCGGCCAATCAATTAACCTAACTGGGCATTCAATTAATCTAACTAGTTGGTTAATTTTTAGAGTCGTGTCTCATTTTAAAGTTGTAGGAAAAGATCCATTTCGTAGGAAAAGAATCACAGTAATAAAAGAAGACAGTAAAACAATGGGAGTGTTATAAAGGAAAAGATCCGAATATTGTTCTAAATTCCATTTTAGGGCGTTGTAAATCTTCAAATGACAAATGAAGTATCATTATTGCTTTATTTAATGAGATTGTCATCAGTTGTTAAAGGTAAGACGGGATCAGGTCATGCCACGTGATATATGGAGGGGTGCTGCTGCAAGCCCTCATATACTGCGGGTCTAAAACTTCGATTCATCTTATGCGTGAATAGCGTGATAGACGACACAAAGTTACCTCGTCCAGATCAAGCTTGATCTTCCTCACTTCGCAGTACCCTTGTCATCTTCCATATGAAATCATTCATTGCCACACAACCAATCACCAAACGAACGATTATAATAATTTTTAAAAATAATATCCATCCCCAAGTAGTATGCCCGCAAAATGGACGAGTGCAGAGCAATTGCAAATGTCGATCAATGTTGCAAGATGTTATGCAACAAAAGGGGGTAGGGTCTTGCAACAAGTCAATGCTACAAAGGGGGTATGCAACAAGAGGGAGGGGTTATCCCTCAAGCTGCAATGAAGTGGGAGGGAGATTTGGGGGGAGGGGAGGATGACCTCCCCCAAAAGGTAACCTTAACCTAAGAGAGGAAAAGGAGAAGAAGGGCCTTTGGGGGGAGAAGGTGATATATATCGAAGCATTTCATAATTCTTTTTTGCTGGGTAGGAGACCCCCAATCTTCTACGTTTTCAAATGTGTTTGTGACAATACGCTGTATTAGAAATCGAATCCTCAAGGCAGTGTTTAATTCGAGAATGGCACGGAAGAAAATTTACTTTAAGCCGTGAATAGTAAGATTTTATATGATCCAAAAGCTGGTTTAAAATTACATTAAATATAATGCAGTAATGTTGAAAAGAGAAATTATTTAGAGTAAATCATATTAAATCCATTTATTGAGTTGTAGAAGGTGCAATTAAATGAGTTATACCATAAATTCCATTTTTTATAAATACGCTTAGAAAACGATATTTATTGGGCATGCCATAGGAATACATTTAAGGTTAAAAAAATCCGCGTTTGACAATCAATTTTTAACCTTATACTCTTAAACAATAGAGTCTGAACAAGTGAAATGAATGTATTTGTTTAACTATACGATGAAAAAGGACTTAGTAGATCTTTATATATATATATATATATATATATATATATATATATATTAATATTTAGGAGAAATCCAATGACAAGGAGAAATGTAAATGCCATGAAAAGTCTTCTTTATTGCGCAACGTTTCGAGCAATACGCTCATCTTCAGGCTGTTTAATAACAATGTGAAATTAAAATCAATATTGAATGAAAAACAAACAGAAATTTCTATAACCTATTCGTAAAGACAAATTTAAAAGACTGAGAAAAGAGGGTTAAGTTCTAAGTTATACAGATTTACATATAAAAATTAAGAAGTTATTTTAAATACATGTAGTAAATGTGAAATTAATACACTGGAAAAATTACCAATAGTACACTGGAACAATGGAGCTATCTACCTTACACAGCAGTATCCGAGGCCGACTAATTTGAGCAGAGGAAACGGGAACGAAGGATGGCGAGGGAGATAGGGGAAGGAGGGATTATAAGGAATTGGGGAAGGAGGAGGGATCATAGCAAATTGAGAGGGACGGACGATGAGTCAACATTCAGACTAGGGGACAATGCTTTAATGAAAAGGGATTCTAAATTCTTAGTGAGTTGGGACAAGTATTACAACCAAGAATTTTAAAATTGTCTAAAGTGACATCAATTTTGCATTGATGCTATGTTCACGAATGCTGGAGGCTTCCTTAGTTTTTAAAATTTACCTGTTCGGCCACTTATTCCCATATGCGAATAAAATCTAGCCCTGAGAGAGCGAACAGTGCTGCCGATGTAATTCCCAAGGAGACACCTGGGGCAGGTAAATAAATATACAACACCGCTACGCAACGAGTCAGGGTTCGATCCTTCGCTGAGAAAAAGCTACCTAAAGACGTTTTATTATAAATATGATGCGGAAATCAGTATGATAAAAAAATTTCCTTAACAATTTTGTAAATTTAAGCTTAAATTCCTTATTCAAGGGACCCATTTCAGGTACCAAGAAAATTTTATATCCTTCGGCACTGTAATACATGGAAGTTGAGGGCTATAAACATTATTTAAGAAGGATCTAATTAGTTTGTCTACATATTGAACAGGAAAACTATTATTAGTAAAGTATGATCTTAGATTATTAAATTCATCATTAAGTAAGGTAAAATTAGAGGTCAAATTATATCCTCTGAACAGGAGAGTTTTAATACAAGACATCTTATAGTTGAAATCAGTAAAACTAAAAAATTCATGCCCAAACCAGTGAAAGTGGGTTTCCTATAAACTGATGTAGTAATAGAATCACCGTTTTTCGAAATTAAAAGATCTAAGAAGGGGAGGGAGCCATTTTGCTCAGTTTCCATTGTATACGTTATATTGGGGTGCAAAGAATTTAGGAAGTTAAAGAATTGTTGCGCTTGTACCGCATTATCAAAGACTGCTATCGAATCATCAACGAAGCGTCGATAGAAAATTGGCTTGAGATGAGTGGGAGATTGTCTAAAAATTACACTTTCTAAATGAGTCATAAAAAAGTCAGCTGCTAACGGTCCGACTGGTGATCCCATCCCTACCCCATCAATTTGTTGGTAAACCTTATTGTTGAAAGTGAAATAGCATTGTTTGAAGACCAATTCTAAAAGTTCCTTCAAATGAGACAATGAAAAACCATGAAAATTATCAACTGAGCTAAAAACCCTATCTAAAATAATGGACTATTTATTAATAATTTCTCTTGTACAACGTGAACTAGAAAAATTTCACTCTACCATCTTGGAAACACATGAACGTAAGTTAAAGGCTTTGGAATGAATTCACCAAATTTTTTTCAATTCAGAGAAGGTAATTTCGAATCTTTCTAGTTACACACTCTCCCCTCGGGAAAAGTTTTTACTGTCACTTGGTTTGCAATTTAAGCTTCCGTTGTTTCAAATATATAAGCCCTCGTTTTTTCTTTACTTTGAAAAATTTTTCAATGGCTTGAAAAATGTTCCCCATGTGGGGGATTTCAATAATCTCAAATGTCAGTTCTCAAATTTAACTCAAGAATTTTTTCTTAAACTTAGAAATCTTAAATTTCAATCTTTCATATTTAGGAAGAGTGATTTGCAGTGTATTAAGAATTTGGCAAAGAACCAGGAGATTGTTGTGACTAGACCAGACAAGGGTAACGGAGTGGTTATTTTGAATAAATCGGACTACATAAACAAAACTAATGAAATCCTAAGTGATCTTACTAAATTCAAACAAATTCTAGAACCTGTAAATAAAGTCATTGTAAGGTTAGAAGACCAGGTTAATAGATTTCTGTCACGACTAAAGTCCTTAAAGATAATAAAAAATGATACTTACTCTCAGTTGTTCGCATCTGGTGCTAATCTTGCTCAATTATACTGTCTGCCTAAAATCCATAAAGCTGGAACACCTCTCCGTCCTATTTTAGCTTCGTATAACTTACCCACCTTTCAATTGGCAAAATTTGTTGTTCGTCTCCTGTCCCCCTTTGCGAAAAATGTTTACACTATAAATAACTCGTTTGAATTCCAAAAAGAACTCCTGGGTAAAAACTTCGATTCAAAAAAGTTTTTTGTCAGTTTGATGTAAAGTCACTTTTCACAAATGTACCTGTATCTGAAACTATTGCCATTATTTTAGATAGGGTTTTTAGCTCAGTTGATAATTTTCATGGTTTTTCATTGTCTCATTTGAAGGAACTTTTAGAATTGGTCTTCAAACAATGCTATTTCACTTTCAACAATAAGGTTTACCAACAAATTGATGGGGTAGGGATGGGATCACCAGTCGGACCGTTAGCAGCTGACTTTTTTATGACTCATTTAGAAAGTGTAATTTTTAGACAATCTCCCACTCATCTCAAGCCAATTTTCTATCGACGCTTCGTTGATGATTCGATAGCAGTCTTTGATAATGCGGTACAAGCGCAACAATTCTTTAACTTCCTAAATTCTTTGCACCCCAATATAACGTATACAATGGAAACTGAGCAAATGGCTCCCTCCCCTTCTTAGATCTTTTAATTTCGAAAAACGGTGATTCTATTACTACATCAGTTTATAGGAAACCCAACTTTCACTGGTTTGGGCATGAATTTTTTTAGTTTTACTGATTTCAACTATAAGATGTCTTGTATTAAACTCTCCTGTTCAGAGGATATAATTTGACCTCTAATTTTACCTTACTTAATGATGAATTTAATAATCTAAGATCATACTTTACTAATAATAGTTTTCCTGTTCAATATGTAGACAAACTAATTAGATCCTTCTTAAATAATGTTTATAGCCCTCAACTTCCATGTATTACAGTGCCGAAGGATATAAAATATTTCTTGGTACCTGAAATGGGTCCCTTGAATAAGGAATTTAAGCTTAATTTACAAAATTGTTAAGGAAATTTTTTATCATACTGATTTCCGCATCATATTTATTAATAAAACGTCTTTAGGTAGCTTTCTCAGCGAGGATCGAACCCTGACTCGTTGCGTAGCGGTGTTGTATATTTATTTACCTGCCCCAGGTGTCTCCTTGGGAATTACATCGGCAGCACTGTTCGCTCTCTCAGGGCTAGATTTTATTCGCATATGGGAATAAGTGGCCGAACAGGTAAAATTTTAAAAACTAAGGAAGCCTCCAGCATTCGTGAACATAGCATCAAATGCAAAATTGATGTCACTTTAGACAATTTTAAAATTCTTGGTTGTAATACTTGTCCCAACTCACTAAGAATTTTAGAATCCCTTTTCATTAAAGCATTGTCCCCTAGTCTGAATGTTGACTCATCGTCCGTCCCTCTCAATTTGCTATGATCCCTCCTCCTTCCCCAATTCCTTATAATCCCTCCTTCCCCTATCTCCCTCGCCATCCTTCGTTCCCGTTTCCTCTGCTCAAATTAGTCGGCCTCGGATACTGCTGTGTAAGGTAGATAGCTCCATTGTTCCAGTGTACTATTGGTAATTTTTCCAGTGTATTAATTTCACATTTACTACATGTATTTAAAAATAACTTCTTAATTTTTATATGTAAATCTGTATAACTTAGAACTTAACCCTCTTTTCTCAGTCTTTTAAAATTTGTCTTTACGAATAGGTTATAGAAATTTCTGTTTGTTTTTCATTCAATATTGATTTTAATTTCACATTGTTATTAAACAGCCTGAAGATGAGCGTATTGCTCGAAACGTTGCGCAATAAAGAAGACTTTTCATGGCATTTACATTTCTCCTTGTCATTGGATTTCTCCTAAATATTAAATTGAAGCTCTGTAGAAGCAACCCGCATAATATATATATATATATATATATATATATATATATATATATATATGGCTTTTTTTGTGACGGTACGCACCGGTACAGCGTACCGGCACCTTTTTTGAATAATTAATTCGTAGATTATCTAGAATCTTTCTTATTAAATTTTTAAGTTTTCTAAAAACTTAAGCGATATTGTATTATAATATTCTGTAGTATAAATTATACTGTATACCTATTTTATTTCATGGCAAGTATAGTTGTTATATGGTAAGCATTGAAATCAATTGTAGATAAACTTTACGTACACAACAAATGTAAGGCATCTAAAAATAAACAACTACGAGTTAGTACACGATACAATTTATTATGCGCCACTCAGCAGTTTACACTAACAGCAAGGAACGAAGTCGACATATTGAAGCAGATGAGAACTTGATGAAAATTTGGAATTTTCTATAAAACGGTAAGTTAATGTATATATATATATATATATATATATATATATATATATATATATATATATATATATATGTACTTGTGGGTTATCTGTCGCCACTTTTTAATATACCTATTGGTTATCTGTTTCCACTTTTTACTTGTGGGTCATTTATTTTTTAGTTAGGTTAGGTTAGGTTAGGTTAGTAGTGTGGTTAGGTTAGGTTAGGTTAGCCAACCTAGAGCAAACCAAGATCGGCGGCGAAGGAATAGTGGTTGAGATCGATGAGAGCCTGTTCACGAGGCGTAAAAACAATGCCGGACGCATTTTACCACAACAATGGATGTTCGGAGGAATTTGTCGTGAAACAAACGACTGCTTCATCGTTCAAGTTCCCAACCGCTCTGCTGCAACTCTCTTGGCTGCCATTGTGGAAAACATCGCCGAAGGTTCCATTATCTACTCCGACAGCTGGCGAGGATATAAGACCACCGACCTCCAGGAGGCTGGCTTCCAACATTTCAAGGTTAATCATCGATACAATTTCGTTGATGCAGATACCGGAGTCCACACTCAAAATATCGAACGCTTGTGGGGATCAGCAAAGTGGAGGAACAAGCGTCACCGAGGAACGGCCCGACACCATCTTAAGACCTACCTGGCCGAGTTCATGTGGAGGAGCAAGCTACCCGCTAGTGTCGACCCATTCGACGGCATCCTGGAGGCCATCGCCGCGTTCATGCCACCCGAATAATATGATTAATGTTTGTTATTTTGAGAAATAAAAATAATTTAAGAAAAAAATAGTATATTTTTGTAAAAATGGCAACATGATAACACACATCTGTATTTGTGTAAAAGTTGGAAAATTAAATTAAAAAGTGGCGACAGATAACCCACATATATATATATAATATATATATATTAGGGTGTCTCTTATTTTCGAAGTGTTGATTTTTTTAGGTTGCGCCCCCTCAACCAGTTCCATTGGTTGAAAAAACATCACATATAAAATTTTTTTGGATTGAACAATTTTTAGAGGTCGCCCCCGCTTATTAAAGTTCATAAAATATAGCTATTATTTATGCAATTAATATTTGAAATTACTAGCAGTTGTCAAGTATACTAAACATATGTTTTTAATTAATTAATCATCATATTTATGATGAATTCAATTAAATGAATATATTAGAGATAATTGTCAAGTTTGTAGCTGAAAATATTGCTTGATAAGACAAGATCAACCTGTTTAAACATGTTTCATCAAGAATGCTCCAGATTATGTTGCAATTGTTTATTTGTCATCATTCAGTGTTCTGCTGTCATAAGTAAAAGGTGTGTAACTGTGTATCACTATACTTCTTTTTTGCTATTATCAGATAATAAACTATGTTATTTATATTTTTCACAATTATTTATACTGATTTTGTTATTAGTGTTTGAAAAAAATTTAATGAATTTAATGAAAAAATTAGAATTTATGCTCTTATACACATATTATGAAGTTTTAAACAATGTTGCTATTTGTCACAAAGAATTTAATTTAGTTCAATGGAAATTTTACCATGATCTGTGTTCTATCAGTGGCGTCACTAGAGGGGTGCGGGGGGTTTTTGTGCAGTGTTTGAGCAGAAATTTATTATTTTTTATAAAAATATCCCTGTAGTTAGTTATAACAACAAAAACATTTTTCGTAAGCCCAGCTTACATGTATCAATATACCTACAAGGCTAAAACTCTATGCTAATTTACTTTTTGAACCTTCTAATGCGCTCCGGTCAGAGCTGTCATTATTACCCAATTACAATGACGCTTCGAATCACGTGGTTTCGTCTGCACGCTCTACAAGCACGCGCTGTTGTTTTCGTTGCTGCTGGTGTTTTTATAGTCGCTGATTTTGTCAAATTTTCTGTTGTTTTAGCTACAATATTGTGGTAATTAGTATTTGTGAACCTATATCAATAACTTTTTTGAGAATGAAGTAGTAATTAAAGGAAAAGAAGGAGAAAAATAAAAAAAGGCTTCCGCTCAGTTGTTGCAGCCTCTGTCTTTATGATGTTGCAGCCTCAAATTTATGAGTATATTTCCATATGCATTTGTCTACAACTTCTACATTATTTGGGCCGTTATTGATTATGCAAACCTAATCCATTAATGTATCTCATGTAACGGTAAAGTTTAACGTTAAAATGAACATAATTTTGATGTAGTTCTTAAACGTTTTTACTTCGAATTCTATTGTTTTCTTACCGAATTTTCACTTTAACCACATGAAACTATGTAAATGTAAATACATTTAGGCTGTGCGTATGATATTGTAATTTAAAGGAGTAATTTTAATTTTGCTAGTTGTTTATGTCACTACTATTGCCATTACATTCAGTGATATACGGGAATTACGATTTACGAGTAACATTAGTACAAAAAACATTACTAAGGATTCTGTATGGTCTGGTACGGGAGGAGGTCCATGGGGGGGGGTGACACCATGAGTTACCGCACTGGGTGACACCAACCCTAGTGACGCCACTGTTTCTATTTCCAATAAAATAGCAAAATATAAATTTCTACTACAAAAATATTTATTCCTTGTTTCTTAGATTAAAAAATAATAGGAATAATAATTGAGAAAAATACGTTAGATTTATAAAATAGACCAAATTAACTTTGTCTACCAAATTTTTTTTTTTTTTGTAATTTAAAAAAGTCAAAACAGTGATTTAGCCCTGCTCTACAAAACCATAACACTACATTAATATTTTGTTTTCTTATTTTGCAGATGAATACAAGAAGACCATTCTATTTGCTCGGATCTACAGTAGATGATATTAAAGGCTCAAAGCTGCCCCCATATAGGCAAGCTTTTGGTTATTTTATGCACCTCCACAGAGAGAAAAACATGACAATCCGCGATGCTCTGCGTCAATCTATTCGAGCCACAATAGTTATCTGGGATAAGGCCAATATTCCTACTCAGCAGGAACCTCGTGCCATGAAGAAGTTAGAGAATTTCTTTAACGAATGGACTTGCTTAAAGAAGCATGCTTCCAGAACAAGCCAGAGCCATAAAACCAAGGAGGCTGATTTTGTAGAGCGATTGGAAGATCTCTTTGACATCGCCCATGGAGACGCTGAGAAGCTGATCAAGAATCGTGAGGACTGGGAGTTCCTTCAACTGCAAAGACAAAAAGGTCGTCCTGGCTCAATCGGTGGTGTGGACACTGTACATCTTCACCGCACAAAAAATGCAGTCAAACGGTTGGAAGCTGAGGCAGAGAGAAAAAGAAAGTCAGAATCTTTGATGGAGGCGTCTACTAGTCAAGTTGTACTGGCTTCTTCCACATCTTCCAGCAACACTGATGAAAGTGAGAATGAGGAGGAGGAGCCCAAAGGAGCTTGTGCTTTACCAAAATCTAAGAAAAAACGAGGCATGAAAAACATCATGACTATTCAGATGTCTGCTGCCCTGGATCGTACACAAATTTCCTCTAGAAAGGCAACATTTATCCTCGCAGAGGCAGCTAAAAGCTTTGGTTTGGACGCTTCAGATTACAACATAAACCAACATTCTATCCATCGCCTTCGAAATAAGAACCGAGCTCGTCATGCTAAAGAACTTAAGGAGCATTTCCATGGAGAATGTTCTATGACAGTCCACTGGGATGGCAAGATGATGGAGGACCTCACCTCGCACAAGCACATTGATCGTCTCCCAGTACTTGTGTCAGGACCTGGTGTTGAACAGCTGCTTGGTGTCCCCAAAATCCCAAACTCAACTGGAGAAGCACAAGCTGAAGCCGTCTTTAACTGCCTGAATGAATGGGGAATTACAGAGAGAGTAAAAGCAATTTGTTTCGATACAACAGCTTCAAACACGGGTCAATATAGTGGAGCCTGTGCTCTCATCGAAGCAAAATTGGGACATGATGTTTTGTACTTGCCTTGTAGACACCATGTTTTAGATTTATTGTTGGGAGCTGCATTTGAAGCAACATTGGGATCTACATCAACTGGTCCAGAGATATTGATCTTTAAGCGTTTTCGTGACAATTGGACTTCTGTTGATCAAAGCCAGTTCCAAACAGGTGAGACAGACACGATTACTAAAGAAGCAATTATCCAGTCTAAAACTGAACTAATTCAGTTTGCTAGATCCCAGGCACCTATGCTACGGGATGACTATCAAGAACTTTTGGATCTGTCCATCATCTTTCTTGGAGGTGTCCCCAATAAAGGCATCAAGTTTCGTGCACCAGGTGCCATGCATCGAGCTCGCTGGATGTCCAAAGCGCTCTATTCTATCAAGATGTGGCTTTTTCGAAACCAGTTCAAGATGACTAAGACTGAAGAACGAGGAATTCGAGATCTTTCCCTTTTTTCTGTTCTCATCTATATGAAGGCTTGGACAACATCCTCACTCCCTATTGAAACCCCATTTAATGACTGGCTCCTTATGAGGTCATTGATTAATTATCCTAACAAAAAGATTTCTGATGCAACTAAAAAAAAGCTCTCTAACCACTTATGGTACCTGTCTGAAGAAGCAGTTGGTCTTGCTTTCTTTGATGAGCGAATTACTACAGATGTAAAGAAACGCATGGTAAAGGCATTAGAAGATGAGTCCACTGATAGACCACCCAAGCGTCCTCGGATTCCTGAATCGACCTTCTGCTCTGGTGAAGGACTACACCAACTTGTTACAAGAAATACTAGAGAATTCTTTACTAAGCTGAATTTGCCAGAAGGATTTCTGAACAAGGCACCCAGCACTTGGACATCCAACTGTGAATATTTAAGGGCCAGAGCTATTGTTGCAGCTCTATCTGTTGTAAATGACCGGGCAGAACGTGCAGTAGCTTTAGTTCAAGAGCTGAATAAGAAATTGACAGTGGGGGAAGAGCAGCTCCAGTTCCTGCTCCAAATTGTTGCAAAACACCGCCAGAGTCACCCAGTTCCATCAAAAACTGTTCTTCTCAAAAAATAACCATCAATGAGGTCGCACCTTAAAATACACCATATTGTATAATCATTGTATATTAAATAAATGTTGTATAAGGAAATAATGCTAATTAAAGTAATTAAAGTATGTAAATAGCACTGGCATTTTGAATTTATCTCTATATAATAAACTAATGGTTTTTTTTTGTAGCAATGCTTCATTGCTGATTGTATATAAAAAAAGAGCCAGGAAGGATTTTGGATAGGAGAAAAAGGATTGGGATAAAGAAGGATTGAGGACCAAAGGATGGATTATAACAACATCAAGGATAGGTTAGAAAAGGATCAATGATAAATAAGAAGGCCTATACTTATAAAAACGAATCAAACTAAAAAAAGAAGGAAGGAATTATGTGTATAATGAGCATAATCATATGTCAGGAGCTATTATGCCATGGTCACCATTTTTATTAGCCGGGGGCGACCCCTAAATATGAGCCAATTTGTGTCAAACTTTCAAGTTTTAGTTTTTATGCTAAATGGAACTATTTTAGGGGGCGCAGATAAAATAATTCAACATTTCAATTTTTGACTACCCTTTTTTTTTTTTACAAAAAAAGCACTGTATATATATGGTCGTTGATGGAGCGGAATCGTGTTGGGCTAATGTAGCGAGTGGCGTTCCTCAGGGTTCTGTATTGGGCCCAATGTTCCCTCTAATTTTTTTTAGTCCGTGTGCGCAAGAAATGTTCGTCGTGCGTACATTTAGATTCATGGTGAAAAATTGTGCAAACTTTTCTCTGAGCGCTATTATCTTCAAAATAAAATATATATAAATATTAAATACTTAATAAATACTATTTCCATAAGGTGATAGCTTGATCATTACGGTACTATTAAATGGATATTAAAAACTGTTTACAATATTATATATTCTTAAAAAAAAAACATTTTATCCATTCTAAAAATATGAATAAAATAAAAAATAGTAAAATAAAATCAACAACAAAATAAAAAATAAAATAAATAACATTAATTGAAAATTACTATTTTAGTTATCATTTCTCAAAACAATTTTTAGCATTTAGCAATTTAAAATAGACTATCAAGATTAATACGTGATTTTATCCATTCACAAAATAGGAATAAAATAAAAAATAATAAAATTCAATAAAATAAAATATAACCAAAATAACATTAAATGAAAGTGCCTTTCATTTAAGTATGATTAAGATTTCTCCCTACGATCTTTAGCATTTGCCCATTCCAAATAAACTCTATGAAGAGTAATACATCCGTCATCATTGAGGTAACTTTTAATTCGCATGAGCATGTCCAAATGAAGTCGGGCGGAAGGGATTAATACTTAAAAGAGCGACTATAGAGTATGTTGATACAAATGGTCAGACCTTGTGTGACGGTATATTTTTGAAATTACTTCATTTACTGTCGTGACTCATCATACGCTTGAGCCTGTGCGCATTTTTTTTTTGCTGTGTGCGCGGGTTCCACAACGCGTGCGCGCGCGCACACGCGCACACCTTAGAGGAAACATTGATTGGGCCCCTTGCTTTTTCTTATATATATTAACGATTTAGATGTCGGCCTAGTCAGTACAGTTTCAAAGTTTGCGGATGACACGAAGCTGGATGGTAGGGCGATTAATGACGAAGATAGAGGTAAAATCCAGGAAGATCTGAATAAAATCGTTGATTGGTCAGTCACATGGCAAATGAGATTTAATGTTGATAAGTGCAAAATTTTGCATATAGGTTCGCGTAACGGTAATTGTGCGTATAGTATGTCAGGGAAAGATTTAACAAGCGTAGAGCAGGAAAAAGATTTAGGAGTTATAGTCACTGGTGATTTAAAAGTAGCGAAACAAAGTACAGCAGCGGTCAATAAGGCGAACAAAGTGTTAGGTTTTATAGCTCGAAATTTTGAGTACAAATCGCGCGATATTATAGTTCCACTTTATAAATCATTAGTTAGACCCCATTTGGAGTACGCGGTCCAATTTTGGAATCCGCATATGCGCAAAGATATAGACAAAATCGAAAGAGTTCAAAGACGAGCAACTAAGATGATTCCGTCGCTTAGGTCAAAGTCGTACGAGGATAGGCTTAGAGAGTTAAAATTGACAACACTCGAGACTAGGAGGCTAAGGGGTGATCTAATCCAGGTTTTCAAAATTATGAATGGGTTCGATAACGTAGATAGAGATAGTTTTTTAGAAATATCTCAATATAATAGGACTAGAAATAACGGGTGTAAGTTGACAAGTAGAAGGTTCGAGACAGCAGTTGCCAAAAACTTTTTTACGCATAGAATAGTAAATAGCTGGAATAGTTTGCCGGTAGAAGTAATTAGTAGCACTTCTATAAACATGTTTAAAAATCGATTAGACAAATATGTTGATAGATTGGGTATAGCTTAAGGTAGTAAAATTAAGGCTTTGTGGTGATAGATCCCACAGCTCAACAAAAGTGTTGTGGGATATAGGGAGGCAGCATCTTGGGTTAGGGGATACTCTGTCCTTACACACCCCATTTAAAGAGATTCCTCTGCCGAGCGGTGCCCCCCATAGTACTGTGAGGTATTGAATAACTCATGATCTTCACTTGCCCCACAAACACCTTTAAATGGGAGACCCAAAATGGGTGCACACACATTTCTACATTACTGTACAATCTTTACAGCCACACCTACACCTTTCCTCCTAAGCATATATATTGTAATGTATATGGTGGTAAATTTTGACTTGGTCCGCAATCGATATGAACCGTGACTTATTTTTGTTTGGCAAGGTACTAGTATTGATGGATACCGTAATGAAATTGACTGGATTCTTTGGATCTGATATATTTGCATGTCGGTTATAAATATAGAGTGTTACATATTTGTGGATAGTAGTCTATTATGACTTGATCCTCTGGATCCAGAGATTCTATCTTTAGTTTTAAATCGATATTTAATTAGTTTTAAATTGATAATTATTTAGTTCTGTAAAAATTGGTCGTTGCCAATGTACATGTAGTTTTTACATAAATTTATGTTCTTGTGGTTCGGAACCCACGTAAAATTGTAGGTCCCCTCCGCCACCACGGAGGACATACACAATTACGAACACAGTTAGGTAGACCAGCCATGAGTGGATCCTAGGGTCTTTGTTGGTCTGAAACATTTTATATATATATATATATATGAAAATTATTTCACGAAAGTAACACGTGAAAAATATTTATGATGAATAAAACCACGAAGGAAAGGAAACAGATGGTGCTCAAGCGCTTTCGTCTAATGACATCCTCAGGAACACTGAAGTACATAAAGAGAACCTATATATAGGTTACAGAAAAAAAAAATATATATATATATATATATATATTTTCTGTAACCTATATATAGGTTGTAACTCTTTATGTACTTCAGTGTTCCTGAGGATGTCATTAGACGAAAGCGCTTGAGCACCATCTGTGATTCCTTTCCTTCGTGGTTTTATTCATCATATATATATATATATATATATATATATATACACACACACACACACACACACTACCGGTCAAAAGTTTAAGTACACCTACCTACTAATTTCCAATGTTTTGCTGCTTAGCTTATGATATAAACTTCAAATACAAACTTAACAGGTACTAGAGATGAATTTGCTTACCTGGCTTTCATATTGTATGTTTCAGTGCATCTGCCCTATCCAGTGTGTTGTAACACAGAAGCTTCTTCAAAACAGCCTTCAGAATGTGTTAATTTACGTCTAGCATGCAACCTAAAATTAATGCCATTAGTTCTACACAAAGGTCCAAAAACAGTTTAAAAGTCTTTATTGGGGTAGTGTTTCTTCAGGAGTATGTTAATACATGTTTCAGTTATTAACATGCGCTGCAGGTCTTTACATATAAAATCCTTGCAGAGCAGCTAACTGTGTAGTTTAAGGTATATTTCTGTTTCAAAAAGCAAAAATGGGTGCCAAAGCTCAATTAAGAACAGAAAAAAGACAGTCGATTGTAACTGAGAAATGAGGGCCAATCACTGAGGCAAATTGCAAAAAAATTAAAAGTTTCTGTGAATGCAGTTGCTTGTGCCATTAAACGGTACGAAGAAACTGGTCAAAATAAGGACAGAAAAAGGTCAGGGCGACCAAGAACCACAACAGACTCAGAGGACAAGTATATCCGAGTCACCAGTCTGCGCAACAGACATCTCACAGCACCTGAAATCAAAGCCCAGCTGAACAACTCCAGAAGTACAACAATTTCAACATCAACTGTTCAGAGAAGACCAAGAGAGGCAGGATTAAAAGGACGAACTGCAGCAAAGGAACCAATGCTGAGACTCCAGAACAAAAAGAAAGGACTAGCCTGGGCCAAAAAACCCACCAAAATGGACTGTTGAGCAGTGGAAATTTGCCCTTTGGACTGACGAATCAAAGTTCGAAGTTTTTGGATCCAAACGCAGAGTATTTGTGCGGCGCAGAGCGGGTGAAAGAATGACAGCAGTGTGTTGTGCCAACAGTGAAGCACGGTGGAGAGTGTGATGGTCTGGGGATGTTTTGCAGGGGAGCAAGTTGGAGATCTCCACAAAGTCACTGGAATACTGAACCAACGTGGCTATCACAGCATTCTACAGCGTCATGCCATCCCATCTGGACTGCGACTAGTTGGCCAACAGTTCAAAATACAGCAAGACAACGATCCTAAACACACTTCCAAGCTGTGTCAAAATTACCTGAAGCAGAAAGAACGGCAACGTCAGCTCACAGTTATGGAATGGCCAGCACAGTCCCAGGATCTGAACCCCATCGAGCTAGTGTGGGATGAACTGGATCGACGAGTGAAAGTCAAGCAGCCATCCAGTGCTCAGAAGCTCTGGGAACTCTTACAAGAGTGCTGGCAGCAGCTTTCACCAGACTATCTTCTTTCTCTTGTTGAGCGAATGCCTCGAATTTGTTCTGCTGTATTTGCTGCTAGAGGAGGCTATTTTGATGAATCTAAAATTTAGGTTTTGGTAAATTGTTCTGATTTGTTGTTATTTAAGTTCCCATGTTTGTACTTATGAATTTGTCATAACTTAGTTAATAAATAAAAACTTTAAAAAATTTGAAATTTATGAATATTTCAGGGTGTACTTAAACTTTTGACTGGTAGTGTGTATATATATATATATATATATATAGAAACGACGTAAGTATAGAGGAGTGTTCTGCACACGAGGAAGAGAAATAACGAACAAATGAAAAATGAGGTAACCGCCCGGGAATCGAACCCAGGATCTTCCGATTGCCGGTCAGATATGCTATCCACTACACCACGGGCCTCGACCAGTCAGAAGTCGCAATTCTCCTACATAGGGCAGAAACCAATGCCTTGAGAGGGCACCCTCGCAAATCGTGAATATGTACATTTAACTGCAATGACCACGCAGTATATTAATGTATAGAAACGACTCCTCTATACTTACGTCGTTTCTATACATTAATATACTGCGTGGTCATTGCAGTTAAATGTACATATTCACGATTTGCGAGGGTGCCCTCTCAAGGCATTGGTTTCTGCCCGATGTAGGAGAATTGCGACTTCTGACTGGTCGAGGCCCGTGGTGTAGTGGATAGCATATCTGACCGGCAATCGGAAGATCCTGGGTTCGATTCCCGGGCGGTTACCTCATTTTTCATTTGTTCGTTATTTCTCTTCCTCGTGTGCAGAACACTCCTCTATACTTACGTCGTTTCTATACATTAATATACTGCGTGGTCATTGCAGTTAAATGTGTATATATATATATATATATAATATATATATATATATATAATAATATATATTACACAGTAATGTTGAAGAGAGAAATTATTTAGAGTAAATCATATTAAATCCATTTATTGAATTGTAGGTGCAATTAAATGAGTTATACCATAAATTCCATTTTTTATAAATACGCAACGAAAACGATATTTATTGGGCATGCCAAACTAAAAATTAAAATCGTTATATTAATAATTTTTGCACCAAACTTTAAGATACTTCGAAGAGTCTATACCCTTTAAAATAATTTTGCATCATTATTTCAGGATATCTTCAACAGTAAGATTTAATATGATCGTGAATGCCGGTTTTAAGTTATATTAAAAATAATGCTGCAATGTCACGGCAGGGCTGCAAATAAAAGAGGAAAAATGAATGTTACCCCTAATTTAATTTCTATTTTGTTTTAAAAATCATATTAATGCTTTTTATGTTATAGTTTAAGGATAAAATTGTGTATTATGGTGAAAATTTGTTTTTGTATTAAACTTAGTTTATCTTATTCGATTTTTGTTTAAAAGATCGCCCATCAAACGCCAAATTGACGTCGTGGTGAGTTCAAAAGAAAAATTATTGGCGTTGCCTTTCTTGAGACCTTGTCGGTCTACTCTTTGGCCCCATGAATGTATTTATGTTTAGTAGCTCTGTCTATTGGGTCGTATTTAGAGACCTTGTCGGTCTACCAGGAGCTGGTAATTAAAATGGTGGTTGTGGTGGTGGTTGTGGTGGTGGTTGTGGTGGTGGTTGTGTAATACTGCTTCACCACCAATCGTCTAAGTTTCGACGCTTGGTTGTAGCCCTCATGTCGGTTACGTGGTGTTGATGGGATGAGCCCCTAAAAGTCTATACTTAGACGATTGGTGGTGGGTTTTTTTTGTGTGATGGTTGTGCTCGTATATATTTTGCTAGTGGCCCGCAGGGCTGCCAAAATTGGTATTAACGTACGAAATATGATACGTTTTACCCCTTTGGTACGTTTGGTACGACTTTCAGGAAATTTGGTACTATTTGAACATTTTATTAAGCGATATACTACTATGACTTTATACAGAAGCGATCGAATGTTAGACAGTTCACTATAGCTTACAACTTTTCCAAACAGACTTTTTAGCGCTTTTTAGTCACTACTTTAGTGACGTTTGGCACCGTTCGAAAATCTGACGCTCACCGTGCTCACAGTCACGTCGTCTCACGGTCTTATTTGTCAGTTCTGAACTTCTGTTAGCAGTGGCAGCACTGTGGTACGTTAGTGTTCTAGTCTTCAAAATTGTGCTTTTTCTTTACTAATAAATGAAACCGCTCTAGATAATGAGTGAAAAGCGAAAACTCAAGTAGGTGCATCAGAGTTAAAACTATGTACCTTTGTTGCAGAGCATAATTTACCTATTGCAATACTGGATCACTTGCCTGGCCTTATTTCGAATGCATGTCCAGACTCTAAAATTGCTAAACACATTAAATGTGTAAGAACCAAAGGAACAGGTATTTTTCGCAGTATTATTGGTGATACTTTAACAATCTTGTTTCTCAGTTAAAGAACATTAAATTTTCACTAATTATATAATTATTGATGAAACAACTGATATAGCAACCATTAAACAACTTGTCCTGTTGGCAAGGTATTATGATAGTCATGTTCAGAGAACAGTGGATAAATATTTAACTTTATTAAATTAACTTTATTAATTTGGTACTTTTTGGAATATTTGGTACTTTTTGCTTGGTCATTTTGGTACTTTTGATGAAAATTATTTGGCAGCCCTGCTAGTGTGTGTGTGTGTGTGTGTGTGTGTGTGTGATAATAGGGGCTTTATGGCGTATATAGTCAGGAGGTGTATGTGCGCTTGTGTGCACTTTTAATTCGTTCGAAGGTTATTAATATATACAGGCCATTTATGCCTTCTAAGCCAAATGACTGATTAGGACCTTATAAGACAGCCGGCGCTCGGATGAATTCTCATTATGCGTCTGATTGGAGCCAGGCGAACATCTCTCTCCTTTTAGGTTAAGGTTTCCCTTTGTGGGGTGAAGATATCTCACCTTCTCCCCAAAAGATCCTCCTCCTTCTCCTTTCTCCCCCTCTCTTAGGTTAAGGTTACCCCTTTGGGAGAGGTCATCTCCCTCCCCCCCTTCATTGCAGCTTGGGAGATAACCCCTCCCCCTCGTTGCACAATCCCCTCCCCCATTTGCAACATTGACTTGTTGCACGACCCCTACCCTCTTTTGTTGCATAACCTCTTGCAACATTGATCAACATTTGCAATTCTCTGCACTCGTCCATTTTGCATAGTACTACCCAGACCGCTCGAATATTTATACTTGTATTTGAAATTTAAAATTTAAATTATATACGGTAGATATACGAGTGTATTCTTATGCATTTTAATACTATATATTTTTTCCTTATGTTCGCATTTTAAGAGTATATATGTTAAGTCGATGTGTGAAACCAGGCATTTCGCGTAATACCTGTTACCCTTAAACATGGGTAATACGCATTACTAACCTAACCTAACCTAACCTTCACGAAGTCGTTACTCGCTTAATTGAATTACCCTAAAACTCTGAAGCTTTTAGGCATTACGTGAAATAACTGGTTTCACACATTGACTAACATTTTACAATTTCACATATACAGTGTGTGTATATATATATATATATATATATATATATATACTGTATATAGAGATAGAGATAGAGATAGAGACTTCCCTCCTCGATGGCATGGGCACTCCTCCATCCGTTATACCGGTCTCTTTCAAGGGTGTTGCACCTTGGGAGAGCACCCCTGTTGCGTGCTGTAGGGCGTTGCGCCCCGTTCGCAGGGCCGATTCTGATTCTGCCTTGCTTCGGTCTCTGTTCCTTCAGCATGCAGCGTGTCACTCTGCATGTGTTGCGGTCTTCACAGATGGCTCGAGGTCGTCGGGGGGCGTTGGGGCCGCGGCTGTTCCCCAGTCGTCTGCCCTTGCTCCCCGATGTACCCGTCTCCCTGATGAGGCTTCCGTTTTCACGGCGGAGCTCTATGCCATTCTGAGCGCTCTGGAGGTGGTGCGGGGGCATCCGGATGGGTCGTTTGTCATCTATTCGGATTCCCGCAGTGCCCTGGATGGCCTGGAGTGTTTCGACCCTGTCCACCCACTGGTCCGACGAATCCAGCTACTGTGCCATATCCTTGTCACTTTTGGTGGCAAGGAGGTGGTATTTTGCTGGGTCCCTGCACATGTTAACGTGGCTAGAAATGAGGCTGCCGATCGAGCTGCCCGTTCCGCGTGCCGACGACAGGTTTCACCCGTGTCCCTCCCCTTTTCCGATTATATCCCTGGCTTCCGTAGGTTTTTGCGCTCCCGGTGGCAGAGTCGCTGGGATGGCGCTACAAATAACAAACTCTGCAAGATTAAACCCAAATTGGGATGTTGGGCCTCTTTCTTCCATCGATCGCGCCATAAGGTGGCTCTGGCCCGCCTCCATATTGGCCACACCCACCTGACCCATGGCTATTTGATGGCCGGGGATCGGGTGCCCCGATGTCCCAATTGTAACGTTTCACTTACAGTTGCCCACCTCCTGGTGGAGTGTCCGCTTTACTCTCAGAGTATTTTCCCTTTTTGGTGAGCGTCGGGCATTGTGATAGGCTTGGCGCTATTCTATCTGAAGGTCCCTACTTTTCGGTAACCGGGTTGTTCTCCTTCCTCTTTCGCTCCCGACTTCTTTACCGGCTGTGACTCCGCTATGATTTTTCTGTATTTTTTTTTTTTTCCCCCCGTCTCCTCCCCGTCTATTGTTCATTTCCGTTAGCTGTTCCATAGTCTTCGTCTTGTGTTCGCTCTGCTATCCACCTTTCTTTTGGTGGCCATGAGCGGTCATACTTTGAAAATATATATACAGTATATATATATATATATAGAGAGAGAGAGAGAGAGAGATTTTACATGCGTATTCGCATATATTGTTGATAGTGAATGAGAAAATATGAAATTGTAAAACACTTGCTACGATCATATATATATATATATATATATAATATATATATTATATCAGTGGCGACTCGTGGTATAAATGTATGGGGGTGCGATTTCATAAAATTGTACGACAACACGGACTCACAATAGGCTAGCGCGAATCCAATTGCCGCTCACAAGAGTACTTGTATTAACATATGCGGCTATGCCAGACGTACAATTCTAGTTAATTACAAATAAGTAATAATTTCAATAAAATACATATAAATGGTTCATATCATTATTACTGAAGTAACTATTAGTAAAAATAAAGTTGTTATTATAAAAAAATTCGCGATTGTACTTATATTTTCATTACAACCGTAAAATATAATTTATATTTACTTGAGCGAAAAATCTATCGCTCCATTCGGCTGCAATATTATTTTGTATTCAAACAGGGTACGCTGTTTGAAGCTATGCTATAAGTTTAGAATATTATGTACTGTATGAAGGCTTACTCAAAATGCCTCATGAATCATGATATGCCACATGAATTTTTAAAATATATTTCAAGAATATTTATTTTAATATCTTAAAATTAATATATTTTTTATCTGTTAAATTAATATTTATCGTTTCAAGCAAGGGGGAGCGACCGCTCCATCGCTCCTATACGCCAGTCGCCACTGATATATATATATATATATATATATATATATATATAGCCTGGCTCAGGACGGTACCACGTGAGCCAGGTGAACCTGCCGCTCCTCCACGAAGCTAGGCCTAGAGGTGGGGCCACCAGCTTGACCAACACACTGAACATCAAAGAGGTTAACGAAGTGTGTGTGTGTGTGTGTATATATATATATATATATTCAACTGCAAAGAACACGCAGTATAAATAACGTAAAGAACGACGCTTGTATAGGAGATATTCCGCGCAAGACGAGAGAACGAAAACAAATGAAAAAATGAGGTAACCACCCGGGAATCGAACCCGGGATCTTCCGATTGCCGGTCAGATGCGATACCATTACACCATGTGCCTCACTCTTCCAAATGCCGTAATTCTTCTACATACTCGCAGAAACGGCATTTGGAAGAGTGAGGCCCATGGTGTAATGGTATCGCATCTGACCGGCAATCGGAAGATCCCGGGTTCGATTCCCGTGGTTACCTCATTTTTTCATTTGTTTCGTTCTCTCTCTCTCGTCTTGCGCGGAATCTCCTATACAAGCGTCGTTCTTTACGATATATATATAATATATATATATATTATTATATATAATATATATATAAACGGATTATCATCGTGCATCTGTCAAGTCGATATAAAACTGAATGAATGACGACAAAAATTGTTTTTAAAAGTATTTGAGAATTTTGAGTGTCGTAAAGGAAATAAAAAAGTAAAATTTCTTACAAAAGGCACTCGACGGAATTTTTTCTCTCAATAATAGCGAGTCAGAAGAATCACAAACTGGCACAGTGCTCAGGCCAAATAATGTGGTTCATTGCTCTAATTCCTGTACTATTATTATCCAAACCATAGGTCGGTAAATCATCAGCATAGACGCGGAGGACGGTCATCCATTCAACTACTATTCAGACCCAATGTCGCTTAACTTCGGTGATCGATGGGAAGCGGTTATTTTTAGGTTATATAAAAACCAGAGTTCATTATAATTTCTTTTAAATTAACCTTTTTATAGTAATTTCCTTTCAGGAATTTGAACTTTATCATAAAATAAGATAAAAGTAGTTGTTAGTTACACGTTTTTATTCTTTTATTCAAGTAAAACAGAGCAAAATGATAAATAACATTTAATAAACGACTTAAAAGTATATATTTATAGCTATTTTTCTTTTCATTTCGTGTCATTCAGTCCCCCCCTCCCTCCAATCACTGTTCGTGTTCCCTAGTTTGCGCACCTCTATGTTAAGCGACACTGGGTCTGCTCGCTAGTTGGATGAGTGACCGTCTTTTGCGTTCAGGTGATGTAGCGACCTTTAAATGGTTCGGGCCTCAGGTAAAGATGCGGGTCCCCTCCATCAAATGGCCTTTGCCGTTCCGAAGGAGGTTAAACAACCCTTATGTTAATCATGCAAATGCATTATTATTATTGAAAACAACAAAGAATGAGTCGAGGCACGCACAGTCTCGTTCACTGGCGTAGTAAGCGGAGTAGTAGTATACCCTGAACACGTATATTTGCGTGTATCGTGATAGTTCCGCCACTGTATTCCCCGATTGATGCCTTTCACTCGTCTGATATTCACTCATTCCATCGCGTTCGATGCCAGCAGAAGTATATTGAGGTATTCAGTGCCAATTTCAATTAAAGGTTAACGAACGTCATAATATTACAGATTAAGCTTCACGGCCCCTTAAAAAGTATCACCTAAATCAGCCATAAAGCACTGCCACCCGAACAACGCCCCTCCGCCCTCAACTCCTAAAACCCTAAAACCCTTTTTCACTTAAAATAATGAGCACGAATAACAACGAACCAACCAACCAACCTCCGCATTCTAAAATCATTAGCGGCGAATTTTCAGTCGGTATAACTTTGTATGTTTGTTTAGGTAACCATTAGTTTAATTTTTTTTTTATCCCTTTGTTAATATGTACTTTGGAATCATTTCCCGATTCTGTACAAATTTTAACTTAAATTATAATGTAATAATGTTACAGACCAACCCAGACCCTAGGATCCATTATACTGTTAGTAAAACGCATTCAAGATCACTCTTTCGCGAAACTAAAACTGAAAATGTCAAAAGTTTTGTTTTGCTTATTTTTTATCAGCTACATTGTGGCCATGTCGCAACACCACTTCCTATCAGATCAGCGAGATTAAGCGACGTTGGGTTTGATCATTAGTTGGATGGGTAACCATTCTCATGATTGGGATGATGCAGCGACCCATAGTTTGGATTCAAAGTGAAACTATAGGTCCTCTCCGTCGCGTGACCTTCGCTGTTACGAAGAAGGTTAAGTATTAAGCAACCCCCAAATATTAATATTTTTATCCTCAGACCGAGATTCGGTGCGAAATATGATATTTATGGCACGGTGCATGGTGATCGTGGCACTGTTTCTCGTATTTAGCCATTAGGTTTTTGGTTCATGTAACTAATTATAAATACGGATCTTTTCCGTTTGACTGCCGCCATTGAAACATAATTAAACTTTTTGTATTTTGTATTTTAACTGAAATGTCTTGATACAAAATAAGTTACTTTATAAAAAAGGTTTTCTTAATTTCCCCTTCAAATTTTGTTTCTTATAAACAATTTTAATTACTTTCAAGATCCAGGCTTAATTTTTAAGTTTTAATCGTGTACTCAGAAAAATAAGGGGATCACCTGAAGATCAGGGCCTCCAGCCTTCTTTAATTAGCTTTATAAGGCTAACTAACAAAAATATCACGACCTAACCTAACCAATCGTCAAGGTCGTACAGTTGACCTAACGATTGGTTAGGTTAGGTCGTGATATTTTCGTTAGTTAGCCTTATAAGGCTAAGTATAGAAGGCTGGGGGCACTCACCTCTTATGTTTCAATGGCGGCAGTCAAACGGAAAAGATCCATAAATACTTTACAAAAATAGAAATACATTTTAATTTTGAAATAAATAAAATGCAGATTGTTGCTGTATCCGAAAAATGCGTCTTAAATTTAATTCAAAAAGAATATCACGTGATCATTCCTTAAAATGCTGGGTGATTACCAATGATCTTCCCGATTTTAAACATTATGAAAAAACTAAATGCCACAGCAAAAAGCAAGATATACAAATAAAGAAGAACTTAAAAAGTTTTATTTACGAGCTACTGAAGTTCAATATGAGCGTCTTTTGTTGCTCTGCAGAAATCAAAGCTGTATTCTGTTTCCCTCCATACATTTTGTAGCATATCATACTGAACTTTTCTAACAGCCTCACGTATCCTTTCCTTCAAATGGTCCAAAGTTGATGCCATTGGTGGAACAAAAACTTAATTTTTTACACAGCTTCAGAGGAAAAAGTCAAGGGAGTGGTTAGATCGGGCGAACGAACCGGCCAAAGAATGGGCCCTCCACGCCCGATCCAACGCTCAGGCAATTGCTCATTCAGGAATGTTGTAGCCTCAAAAGGAGCTCATATTGAACTTCAATCGCTTGTAAATAAAACTTTTTAAATTCTTCTTTATTTGAATATCCTGCTTTTCGCTGTAACTTTGTTAGTTTCTTCATAATAAATGTTTAAAATCGGGAAGATCATTTGTAATCACCCGGTATAGAAGGCTGTACATTATAGGGTGGAGCGAAAAATACTTTTTTTCTAGTATGAAGTTCTAATAGTGATTAAAAGTTGCATTTAGTGGACGAAATATGCCTGCCAAAATATGAGTTCATTTGTTTAAAATTTTCAGCTGCCACCAGGGGGCCAAACTTAACACAATTTTGTGTAAAAAGGAAAAAATGCTTCTATTTTAGGTTTGTCAAACTATTATAAAATTTTATCTTAGAATTATCTAATAGTTTGATTAAGATTCTTAAATGATAGAAATTCGTTTTGTAAAAATGCCTTTTCATATGCTTAATATCTTCAGCTGCCACAAGAGAGCTGAAGTTAACACAATTTAGAGTAACTGAGTCATGTTGAGACTACACTGAATGTTGTGGGGGAGGGTTTGGGGAGGGTTGTGGGGGAGGGTTTTGGTGTGAAGGAATTTCTTTCTGTGAGTCATTAGAACAGTGTGTTAACACTTGTCTTCTTAGGTAGTAGGCCTAGTCGCTCAGTTGATCGGAGTTTTTTTTAATATGATCGGAATATTATAAAACTTTATTTTAAAGTGATTTATATAGAGATAATATTGATTTTATTATAAAATGCTTGTTATAATGTATTATATAATTTTAGTTTATTTATATATATATTATATATTTATATATATTATATATACTTATAAAATATATTATATATATTAATTATATAATGTTTTGATGTTACAGGATATTTTGTGATTGTGAATTTTTCTTAAAAATATTATGGCATCAAATACTAAATATAAACATTTCACTAGAGAACATATGAAGTGTGCCATATTTGAAGTACCTTGTGAGATGAGTGATATGCAACTACCAACTTATAACTGCATTATGAAAGATTACCTGTTCACAAAACATTTAGTGAAGGAGCAGATGAATAACAAGGAGCCTTCATTTTCTGAAATAGCAGAGGCAGTTTCCAAAAAGGTAGAAAATATTTGGAAGAAGGCCTCTTTGCCAATAGTTTCACATACACGCGTTTTACAGATGATGCGAGTGTACCATGATAAATACAGGTCCTTATTAAAGCCATACAAGTCACGCAAGGATCAGCCTAAGTACAAAAATCAGCTTGAAGAATTTGAAAACTCTTCAAAATGCACTTTGTTTGACATCTGCACCTGCAAATGTAAGGAGTTTAGGAGATGCTCATGTGAAAAGAGTAAGAAAGTCCCTCCAAAAGAGCAGGATTTTTTAAATGACCAACGAACACGCAGAATAATGGTGATAGGAAGCATTGACATAGCACACACAAGACGATTACAAGCAAGAGAACATCGAAAGGAAATGGAAAAAGCACGTCTGGAATCCTCACAAACAACTAGTGCTGCTATAACCAATACGTCCAACTTACAAATCGAAACAGAGACAAGTGAACTTCAACAACTAGAAGAGATATCTGAAGATAATGAGGAAGATACAACCTCGACTCAATATGTAATATCAGAACAACAGATGCGTGAGCCACTGCCTTCATTAGCAATTACTTGTGATAGATTTAAAATGTCGGACAGAGCTGGGGCTGCTATTGCTTCTGCAGTATTGGCAGATCTTAAAATTGTTACTCCCAAAGACAAAGGGAATATTATAGACAGAAGTAAGCTAAGACGTGAAAGACAAAAACAGAGAAAGGAACTACAACAGATAGGAGAGCCAAAAACCATGCGGAGATTATACTTTGATGGCAGAAAGGATAAAACAATGATTCAAGTCCAGGAGAGTGATGGCTCTAACCACCAAAGAACCAAACGCGAAGAGCATATCAGCATAATATCTGAACCACACTCTCTGTACTTTGCACATGTGACACCTTCCAGTGGCAAAGCTAAATACATTTGCACAGCGCTAGTGAATTGCTTGAAGGAAAGGAATGTTGATATAGGGAACATCGTTGCAGTTGGCTGTGATTCGACAGTGGTTAACACTGGTAGTATTGGAGGCACAATAAGATTACTGGAAGAAGCCTTTAATAAGCCATTGCAGTGGCTGATATGCCTTTTACACCTTAATGAACTTCCATTGCGCCATCTGTTTCATCACTTGGATGGTACCACTACTGGACCAAGAGCATTTTCAGGAGAAATTGGCCGAGCACTTTCAGACTGTGAAAAGCTTCCCATAGTTAACTTCAAACCCATTGAAATTCAAGAGGACATGTGTGAAGTTGATGTAGATGACATAAGTACTGACCAGAAATACCTTCTTGAAATTCACAAGGCTATATCAAGTGGAACATTCTCAAAGAGTCTTAGTCATAAGAGTCCAGGCAATATATCACATTCAAGGTGGCTCACCACAGCAAACAGGACTCTGCGGTTATATGCAAGCACAGAGAATCCTTCAGGCAATTTACAAGAATTAGCTACTTTCATTGTTAGGGTATACGCACCAATGTGGTTTCAGATAAAGCGTAAACCATTATGCCAATATGGTGCTAAACATATGTGGCATATGATTGCAAGAAGCCGGTATCTCCGTGAAGAGCTTAGGAGAGTACATGACTCAGTCATTCAGCGAAATGCATATTACGCAAATCAAGAAAACATTCTCATTGCAATGATAGCTGATGAAAGGGAGCATGTGCGTCAGTTGGGATTTAGGCGTATCATAAAAGCAAGGGCATGCATTCAAGAAACAGATGTTATCAGGTATTTTAAGGTGCCAGAAATAAATTTTTATGCCAAAGACTATACAGATCTCATTATGTGGCAAGATTTTCAGATAGCAGAACCACCGATAACCAAAGGAGTTTCTCTTGATGATATTGAATCATGCATCAAACATGGTACTACTCTTCATTCAGAATTATTTCAGTTTCCATGTCATACACAAGCCGTAGAGAGATGCGTCAAGCTCGTTACAGACGCTGCTGGATCAGTCTGCGGACCTACAAACAGAGACGGTTGGATTCGTGCTACATTAGAATCAAGGAAAAAAAGCCAAAATTTGACACAAAAGCAAATTACTAAATAGTCTTCAGCAAGAACCCTTTCTAGAGGGAGGTTGGCTGGGGAAAGGGTGGTAACTCTGCTAAGGCACGAAATAACGTTTCTTAACTGTCTCAAGCCAGTATAAAGGAGGAGAGACATCCTAATTTATTACTGTTCCCTTTTCAAGTAAATACAGAATCATACTTAATTGTCATTTTTAAGTTAAGTTCAGCCCTCTTGTGGCAGCTGAAGATATTAAGCATATGAAAAGGCATTTTTACAAAACGAATGTTTATCATTTAAGAATCTTAATCAAACTATTAGATAATTCTAAGATAAAATTTTATAATAGTTTGATAAACCTAAAATAGAAGCATTTTTTTCCTTTTTACCCAAAATTGTGTTAAATTTAGCCCCCTGGTGGCAGCTGAAAGTATTAAACAAATGAACTCATATTTTGGCAGGTATATATCGTCCACTAAATGCAACTTTTAATCACTATTAGAACTTCATACTAGAAAAGAAGTATTTTTCGCTCCACCCTACTGTACAAGTCATGAGTCCAAAACTGCGTGGGTTCGGTTTGATATATATATATATATATATATATATATATATATACACACACACACACACATATATATATATATACAGGGCCGGATCTAGAAGTTGCGAGGCTCTAGGCAGATCTAAAAATTGCGAGGCCCTAGGCCTATATATAAAAATATGGACTTAATTATCGGTACTATACCAGCAATATTAGAATCCCGCATAGACAGAACTATGCCAGCACTTAAAAATTAAACCAAACCAAAATAATCACGCATGGAAATTGTATAAGAAATATAAATAAACCATACAAATAAGTATAAATTATAATATGAATCAAGATTTGTATCGAAAATATAAGACAATTATTTCTAAGATTATATAATATTATAGGTAATGACTTTCCATAGTATACAAACGTTTTTCATATGTGATGTATAAGAGATGTTGACATTTCATTTTTATAATAGTGAGCGATCGACTTATCAGGCTAAATATTAATGCTTTAATATTTGGTTCAGATGCTCCTTGAATATTACAGCAATGCTTTTCTACTTTTCTTCGAGCTAAACTCTTCAATTAATTGAGAATAATCTAATGAATTGTTATATCGTTTTCTATTGATAACATAGCTAATGATTGCAATCTCGCTTGAGACATGGTGGAACGCAAATATGTTTTAATAAGTTTGAGACGCGAGAAACTTCTTTCAGCCGAAGCAACAGTAACGGATGGTTAATACTATTCGAAGTGCAACATAAACATTAGGATAAATCTCACTTAGTTGTTTTTGCACTATATAAACAAGGGCATTTCCGAGATCTGTTTTCTCAGGTATAAACCTGCAAAGTACTTTAAGTTCTTCATAGAGTTCTAAATCATTAATATCACTTGAACAGAACGCGCAAAACGGCTTGAGCGAGGCCCCCTTTGGCGCAAGGCCCTAGGCCAGGGGTGGGGAACCCTTGACACGCGTGCCAAACCTGGCACGCCAACGACTTTTTTCCAGCACGCGATTCCCCGGGCTCACCTTAAAAAAAATTAAATAAATAAATATCTAAATTCTTCGCTGAGTTTTATATTTTAACTTAATGTTTTCTGCTAAAAAATGGTAAAGATTAACTTCTGTTTAATATATTATGTAGGTAAAATAACATTTTATTTTCTCTGTAATTTTTATGTATTATTCATAAGGGATTAAGAATCAATAAAAGAATATCTTTAATTTTATTTTCTTTCATTGTGCTTTAGTCAAGTAAAACGATTATGAGATTGGGCACTGTAATGTATTGGGAAAACTTGAAAAAACTTATGGCTGATTGATCTGATATATAAAAAACAAAAAAAAATCAGAATTATTGTTTACTCTTTTGCTGATGTTAAAAATTGCGTTTTTAAATTGTGTGGCTGTATATGGCAGCTATAATTACACTTAAAGGCTAATAAAAAATATCCACGCTATCAACAGGGTAGAACGACCTTCAAGTAAAAATTCCGTCACTAAATTTTACATTTATTCAATCTTACATGACTTACAATAATCACTCTTACAATATTCTTTGATTTTACCGCTCCAGTGTAATTTTTGATTATTTGAAAAGGTTCTCCCAATACTTAAAAGGCACCAAATAATAATATGTTCCCCAAAATTTCGGTTGGCACGTGAGAAAATTTGCATCAAAGATTTGACGATTTTGGCACGCTCACTTAAAAAGGTTGCCCACCCCTGCCCTAGGCGATCGCCTAGTTCGCCTATAGCTAAATCCGGGCCTGTATATATATATATATAATATATATATATATATGTTAAACACAGACCGTGCATGGAACAAGGAACTCTTCTGGGAAAATTAAATCCACTATAGTCCGAATAAGTAATGGTAAATGACAAATACCATAGTTTTTTCCTTTTTCATGATTTTAGCCCGACGTCGGGCTAAAATCATGAAAAAGGAAAAAACTATGGTATTTGTCATTTACCATTACTTATTCGGACTATAGTGGATTTAATTTTCCCAGAAGAGTTCCTTGTTCCATGCACGGTCTGTGTTTAACATATAATGTTCTCAGGGAACCATTCTGAGTTTGTGTATATATATATATATATATTGAAATTACAGAGCATAAAACAGGCATAAGCCAAAAACAAATCAAAAGTAAAAATTATATAAATGACAAAAATATACGAATGATAAAAATAAAACTTAAAAACTAAAAACATTCAAACATAAAATAGTTAAAAAACTTTACTAATAAAAAGTTAAACGAAAAAACACAAAAGTGCACCAAACATACCATGCTCACTTTACAACCACAAAAAACAACTGAGGCGAAAAGGAGACAGGGTCACAAGTAGTGATGTGAGTCGTTTTTTATTGTGTCGTTTTTTTTGTTTTTTTTGTCGTTTTTTTTGTTTAAAACGAAGGTAGTCTGTTTTTTTTGTTTTTTTGTTTTTTTTGTTTTTTATTGTTTTAAACTTATTCCATATTTTTCTTCCTTTAATCTAATAAGTATATTAGTATTACCTATAATTTACTATACTACCATGCTTATACGGTTATACCTAGTATATGTATATAGTCATCTTTTAGAAAAACTGAATCACACAAAAAGTATATAATAGAAAGGAAAAACAAACCCTCATTTTTTATATGTATATACCTATATTTTTTAACTAGAACATAAAACATTCTTCCTCATTTCAAACAATATACATAATTGTGATTGGCAAGAGTACCAGTATATATATTCCAGATCGAAAAAAAAATATTCACCTTTTTTTGAACCTTTTTGTTAACCTAATGTTGTTTAACCTTCATTTCCATGGAAGAATCATCACTAGATTGGGTAGAGCATATATGCTAGTTTCAATATCACAGGTACTGGTATAATATCCATAATACTGGTATAAAACAATAGATATAATTGTGATTGGCAAGAATACCAGTGTATATATATATATATATATATATATATATATATATATATATATATTCCAAATAGAAAAATAAAAAAATATAAATATTCATCTTTCTTTAACCTTTGTGTTAACCTAATGCTGTTTAACTTTCATTATCTGATTCTATTTCCATTGAAGAATCATTATCACTAGATTGATTAAAGCAAATAGTTTCAATATCACAGGTACTGGTATTTATTGCAGATTTGGATGTTGACGAAGCCAATGTAGCACCATGTTTTACTTCACTTTCTTGGAATTTTGCATTTTGGGATATAAATACTAGCTTTGCTGCTCTGTCTGTGCTTAATTGGTTTCTTTTGGCTGTATGGATATTACTGTATGTGGTAAATGATCTCGGAGGTAATGAAAGGGCGAAATAGAGGTGTATGAGTTTGTGTAGGTATATATGTGAGTATGCATGCGTATGTATCTGGAATTCTGGATGTATGCATGTGTATGGGGTATACAATAGATATAAATGTGTATATAAGTATTTATGTATATATTGGTATATATGTATATGGGTGTATGTGTATGTATATATATATGGATGGTCTCGTGGGGGGGGGGAATATGTCATCGCGGGTCTAAAGGATAGTTAAGTGGGAGATTCAAAATCTGAGGAATGGATGGGAGAGTCCTGGAAAGGTTGGACAATGGGCAGTCAGCTCCCAGCCAGTGTTCTCGCAAGTTTAATGGATCTCAAGATACAAGACTTTCAGTGCAAGAAAGAGGCCAGTTTTTTCTGTAAATAGGCTGAAAAGGACATTCTATACTGGTACCATATGGCCTATTTTATTATTTATTTATTTATTTTTATAATATATATCATTGCAAAAGTATACCTTATAATTAAATTGGCAATATCTATATTAATTATTAAAAAAAACAAAAAAAACAAAAAAAACAGAAAAAAAACAAAAAAACGACAAAAAAAACAAAAAAAACAACAAAAACGGTTTTTTTACATCACTAGTCACAAGGGAAAAAAAATATATTTTTTTTTTTTTAGTTTGTAGGTATTTTAATTAATACAAAGGGGGTAACAGCTAGAATCAATATTTAGACTGGAGTTCAGAAATTTAATGCACAAAGATTCGTAAATACGGAGGGAGGACGGGCATTTTAATGATTTAAGAATTTTAAAATTATTAACGGAAATGTCAACCTTACACTTAACAGAATGATTTCTAATGGCAGACTGTTCCTTTTTCGATAAAACTTTCCATGTCCTATGGCTAATACCCATATGGGAGCAAAATCTCGCCTGCAAAGAACGAACTGTGCTGCCAACGTAGTTCCCCTGGGAACACCCAGGGCAGGTAAACAAATAAACAGAACAGAACAGCTCATCGCAGGGGGGATTTTGTCCTTACATCGGAAAAAACATCCAAGGGTATTATTATTTACAAAAGCAACCTTAAAATCAGTGTGAAAATAAAATTTCCTCACCACACTCAACAATTGCTTTTTCACAAAAGTGTTAAAATGGTAGAGATCAGGTAAAACAAGATATTTACAATTCTTAGGAACATCATACGTTGAGATAAGGTTGGGAGAATATACATTAAGACATTTTTTCTTTAAAAGTGGTTTTCCACGGGATCTTGTACGAGGTATTGTACTATTGTATTATTTTTATCATTCGTATATTTTTGTCATTTATATAATTTTTACTTTTGATTTGTTTTTGGCTCATGCCTGTTTTATGCTCTGTAATTTCAATTTTTATTCTTGAATAGTTTTAATTTTGTACTTATATATATATATATATATATATATAATATATACGTGTGTGTGTGTGTGTGTGTGTGTGTGTGTGTGTGTGTAATGAGGAGGGCGTAAGAACGTTTCAAAATGATCTTGATAAGTTGAGTGAATGCTCTAGTACTTGGCAGATGCCATTCAGTTTGAACAAATGTAAAGTAATGCACATAGGTTAGAACCCGAAGACCAATTACTCTTTCTTGGGGAGAAACTTAACAAAGAGTGATGTATCAGTAATGATCTCAAACCGACAAAGCACTGTACAGAAGTCGAAAAGAGAGCCTAAAAATACTGGATTACATTAAGAGACTGTTCCAATTTAGACCTTAACTCCAGTATTGTGTACAGTTTTGGTCTCCGTCCCTTAGGAAGGATATAGAAAGGTTGGAAAGGATACAAGCAAGGGCCACAAAATTGATCCTTTCAATGAGACCTCAAAACTACGAACGTAGATTAAAGCGCTTAAATCCGACAAGAAATAATGGCTTTAAATTGGAACTAAAAACATTTATACCTCCATCTGTGGTAATTTCTTCCCCTTTAAAATATTTAATATCAGGAACCAACTTCCGATGGAGGTTGTTTCAAACTAAAGTGGAAATATGTTAAAAAATAGGCTGGACAAAGTTTTAAATACATCCAAGGTTCAAGGCTGCTCCCACATATAACATACAGTAACTTAAGAATCGAGTAAGCAAGCATTTTGAAAACAGTATTATAACGTAACCCCGCAGGAGTTTGTTTAAACATTTACTCTTACACTTAGTCCTCCCCCAACTTTAGAGAGACGTCTCTAGTTGATTGTGCCCCACATAGCATAATCACCTATCATGGGTGGTTGGGTGCACGTGAAGGGTGAGAGTATGGTGTGGAAAATCCGATTTCCTTTCTCAATTCCTGTTTCAACACCTTTCCTGCGGAAGCATTTCATCACCTTGCCTGCGTGATGGCTTTGCGCGTAGGGGCACGGACAAAAACTCGCCACTTAAATGTAAAAGAGGACAAAACCTCACCAGACAAATGTTTTTGCGAAATACATACACTAGTCTAGATCTTAAGATCTCAAGATTTTAGACTAATTGTAGATCATCTTTCAAATTGTTCAGTTTTTAACCAACCAACCAATATTAATTTTTTCACCAACCTACCAATCTTTCGTTATAACGTATCCCGTTTGTTATAGCAGTTGTTTTCTCAACTCCAACGTTGAAGATCAGTTTATCTCCCATTTTGGTTTTGCTATTTTTCAATGTTTTATTTTGTTCAGGTTTATTGTACGCCCTTGACGATTGGTTAGGTTAAGTCGTGATATTTTCGTTAGTTAGCCTTATAACCCAGTTAGGTTCAATGAATACCCAGTTAGGTCAACTGTACGCCCTTGTCGATTGGTTAGGTTTAGTAGTGATATTTTCGTTAGTTAGCCTTATAAGTAGGCTGACCATATCTTCTTGAGACAAAAACGGGACATTGGGATGGCAAAAAAGGGACGGGGGTTATGTAATATTCTGTATTCATGAAAAAGTAAGTACATAAACATATTGAGCTTACAATTATTCTTCAGTGACAGAACCCATACAGAACCCATAAAACAAACGGTACTGTCCCGTTCAAAACGGTACGTATGGTCAGCCTACTTATAAGGCTAACTGAAGAAGGCTGGGGGAACCCTGATCTTCAGGTGATCCGAATTTTTATATGAATTTTGTAATGTTCCGAGGTACCAAAAGTGTTACCTCACAGAAAAATTACCCTAGTACAACTGAATTATTACTACCTCACTTATGCCCACTTAATTACGCACACGCACTAATATATAATATATATAATATATATATATATAAAATCTCATTAGTGGCGTACCAATTCATCTGCATCGGCAGAATCGGCCATTTTGTGGGGCATCAGTCAAATTTAGCCGATTCTTTCGCATTTTAAAATTTTCATTACAAAACAATCTACATTTATAGAAAATTGAACAAACACTGATAATTATTTATACTCGTTTCGAAGTGTAATTATATAAAAATATTTCGCATTTGCAAAAAAGGCAAAGCTTAAGTTAAGTTGCCCATAAATGTACATTTCTCTAACTAGCTAATCTCTAGTATTATAAACTATTGCAATCTATTATATTAATAATAATTCTATATTACGTTGTACTTTATAATTTATATATTAAACCATCGGATCACTTGAAGATCCGTCACCCCAGCCTTTTTTAGTTAGCTTTAAAGGCTAACTAAAATATCACGACTTAACCTAACCATTTGTTAGGTCAACTGTACGCCCTTGACGACTGGTTAGGTTAGGTCGTGATATTTTCCTTAGTTAGCTTTATAAAGCTAACTGAAAAAAGCTGGGGTGACAGATCTTCAGGTGATCCAAACCATCTTATGTAGACTTTATTTTAAGTATTTTAATAATTTTATAAACACAAATTGTGTATCCTATTTTTTTTATTCAAATAGGCCACTAGGGCTTTGAAATTTTGTTGCTCTTTACATTGTTGAAGAAAATACATTCAGCGCCTCGGTGGTGTAGTGGTTAGCATCGCTGATTACGAATCCATCACCCCAGACTCGATTCATGGTGACGGCAGGCGGCGCGCAGCTTACCCAGCTGTTCATCATTCGTACAATAAAAATTGGTTGGTAGATAAATGGGTACCCTGGGTAGCCTAGTGGTTATGACATGACTAGTCTGATCGGTAGGTCGTGATCACCCGAGATGGAAAAACGTGCTTCAATAAATAATTGACAAACGTTTCTGAATATACGTTCTATCATCAGGACTAATAAATATAAAAAACGTAAGGTTAGAATAACCAAGTTAAAGTTAGTTAAAAGAAAATTAAAAGCTTATAATTGAAACTACATAAAAGTACCTTTTCAAATGTTCCGCGCAATGATTCCTCTTTCGTATCTGATGAAGCAGAGTTGATTTTTTTTCTCCCCACTTCAGTCAGGTGCGCTCGGTTCATTTGGGATTCTGAACCAAGTGTCTAATCTTCTGAAGATGTCCACCGCAACACCACTCGTGTTTTAGTTCCTTGGGCAACTGGTTAAACAGTCTTGGTCCTCTCACAACAAAACTATTTTCCTTCAGGGTTGAGGATGTTCCCTGTTTACCCTTTAATTTGGGAACGCGACACATTCTTCCTTTTCTACTTCCCACTGTTTGGGGGTTATAGGGTTCATAGCAAGATTGGGACCAGTTCCTCCAACATTTTCAAAGTGTAAATAATGGTGTACTTCTTTCTTTCCAGTGAATATAAGTTTAATTCACGTAACCTTTCCCAGTAACTTAGTTTTTTGCATCCATTGATCTTGGCTGTGAAGCTTCTCTGAAACCCTTCTAGCCGATTAATGTCCTTTTTTATATGGGGATATTAGGACTGAGCAGTATTCCAACTTGAGTATAATCAGTGTTTTCAATAGAGGAATCATTATATTCCTACCCATTCGCTTAAAGGCTCTCAGTATCTGTCCAGTTACTCTTTTTCCGCTGTTTACTGATATCTTTTTTTGTGTTTCAAATTTCGCGTCATCAGTCATTATAACACCTAAATCTTTTGCTTTGAAATTAATTTTTTTAATTGAATAACCTTTAATACATTGGTTTTACAATGACATAGATAACTGAAACTGGACTATTTATTTTATTTAATTTGGCCCTCAAGCTTTAGGGTTTACTAGGCTTTAGAATTTCTCTGAATTTGTTTTTTCCATGAATTTAGGCCCTCCCTTCTTCCATACCTTAACAGTTGCAATTTCTGAGTTAAATTTCATACTGTTGCTTTCCGACCAATTGTAGATTCTGTTCGTCTGTCTGTGGGGATCTTATATCCTCTGGGTTTCTTATTTCTTCTAATCTTTGTGTCATCGGCAAGTGGTGATACTGCGCTGTCACTGGTATCATCCTCGTCTGTCATTTAGTATGATTATGAAGAGTTACGGACCTAATACAGTTCCTTGTGGTACTGAGCTAAGGACTTCTGATTTTGAAGAAGATATTTCTTGAACTGTAACGACTAAGGAAATTATATATCCATTTTTCTACTTTTCCTGTTATTCCCACATTTCAGTTTGTGCTGTGTATTACATTATAGTTTTCATTAATTTTAAATGCATCACTTATAGTATTCCATTAGTTGTGATAGGCATGATCTGCTGACCGGAATCCATGTTGGTTATCACTTCATTTTTCAGTTTCTAAAGTAATTTTTTTTTTTTTCTCTAACTTCCTTCAAATATTTTAGCGAGACGAGATGCAAGTGACACTGGCCTATAGTTTTTGGCCTCAGATCGATCTTTACATTGGAACTACAGTATGTTCGCTCTCTTCAGGATGCTGAAGGACAAAATAGGTACCTTAGTTGAAACGGGAGTTCAACCGAAGTTTCATCAGAGTTGAAATTAGGTTTAAGTTCATAAATAATGATTCCACGATTTTAAGTTTGAGGTCAGAGTTGCTACCGGCGAGAATACTAAACTTTGACTGAAAATCGGATGATCGTTGTTATGCGCATGATTACGTATGTAAGGGCGAGTTGGTTGGGATTGCAAAATTAGGACTTATTAATAATGGGATTTATAATACGAATTGTTACATAAATGGAAAAATATAAGTAGGGTTTAATAGTTAGGAGATAAATTTCACGTAGGCCTCGAATGAATTTAGAAAAACAAGGACGTGACTTCTAGCACGAAACCAGAACAAGTTTCCACATATTCGCACTTGTAATATTGTTTAACCAATAAGAAATGGGACTATCAGTCACGTGATACCCCACCTCCCGTTTCGTTCAATCCTATATTTATAAACAATTTTAGTTTTTAAATAGCATTTGATATAATTAATTTAATCTTGTTTAACAGGTCAAATAAGTTAATTAAAATTTATAAAACAGATAGGAATTTGTAAAACTGATAAAATAGTGTATGTAAAAGTTGTCTAAGTTCCAGGTTTATAAAGGAAATGGATGAAGGATTTTTCCCCAATGTAAGATGAAAATCCGAACGGCCGAATAGAGAGCGAGCGCGGCGCAGATGGATAATTAATCAATCAGGCAACTAAAAACAGGCCACCAGAGAGCTGTGACAGTCCATCACAAAGTGTGATACGCCATTAGTCAGAGGAAGAAGAGTGGAGCGTATTAATCAAACAGGTCCCGGCGCTGTACGGGAATTTCCTTAAATTATCAAAGTTCACTCAGTCAATTAAGATATATATATATATATATATATATATATATATATATATATATATATGTTTTATTTGCGACTTAAGCGTAAAACAATTACTTTTTTTTACAAACAAATGTGGAACTACTGTAGGAATGTCGTAATAAAGGAACTAACCTATATTGTATTAGTATGGTTCCAGTGGGTGTGGTAAATTCTGGCAATTTAATCGTGTAAAATGTAGGGCATGGTTAATTAATGATTTTTAGGAGAAAGTGATGAATGATGAAATTTTATAACTAATCAATGATTAACTGATTAAAAATTAAGTACTTCTGAAAAGAGTAAGAAAGCTTTTTCTGTTGCGTGAGATAAGACTGAAGAAAACATTTTGCTCAAACATTTAGTTTGCTTTAGTTCAAGAAATCAGGCATGGGCGGATTAGACAGTTTATACATGCAAAAAGGTGCCAAATTCAAATGATACATTACAAAATTTAAGGTAAAATGCTGCTGAAATTGAGGAAAATTAATCATTTCCCATTTTCTAAGTGATTAAATTCGAAATAATTAACTAATTAATCAGAACGCTGCCCGAGGCCGCGGTTGACATCCAGTGAACTCCAGGCACACACTCGTATGAGACAGGCTTACATAAGCTAACTCATCCACGTATGCTGATAGGCCTAACCAAGCTAGGCTTAAGGTTAAGATGGCTTTCGCCATCAAATTCGTAATCATATAACCGAGTAAAGTCCTCATTATTTCCCAGATTTAAGTATATAACAACGCAGGCCGCCTTAACATTCATCTTTTTTCGCTGGTTACTAGTTACTAGGGGTCGCAAAATGGTTGGCCGACATTTTCCCATGTATAAAATATTCAGTACAACTACAAAATAGTGCTAAATAATACATATGAATCTATATTTTCTCTTTTTATTCAAGGCAATATTAATCACGCTATTAAAAAAATCCATAAATGCTATGTAAAAAAGATAATTGTAACCAATCACATTTTATGGAGGAATAGTGACATAAAACCATAAGTATGGTTATCATAGCCAAACGTATAATCAATCAGCTTGTCAAGGGACAAGCAGATAACGTAAATTTCTTCAAGAATAGACAATATGAACTAAACATTTCAGTGACTGACTGACAGATCAGTTACTAAAATCTACGACAAAATTTGTAAACTAAAGCGAAATAAACAATACTGATAGTTGCAGGTACAGTACAACTATTATTACCACCGCCACCATTCGATGTTTAGATTACTAACGTTATCTAGTCCTAACTCCCAACAATAAACATCTATTCCGCAACATGGCCTCATATCTGGTGCTCTAAAAGGTGTACAATACATCAGAAAATAGACCAAAAAAAATTCCTAGGAAAAATGGTTGTCCTCTCGAGTAACCAGGGGTCACCGTTTGGTTGCCCGACACTAGCAAATGGTTGCCCCGGGCAACTAGATATGTTAAGCCACGCCACGCAACGGCAAGATAATTGGAGGACAATCTTTCAGGTTTACTGACAGCCCCAATAACTTAACGATTCTTATACAACTGCAATTTTGACGTAAAATCGCTATTTACTAACTCCTGTTGTTGAAATCTTTAACATTTGTATTGACAACCTTTTTAGTAACACCAACTAAGTTCATGGTTTCAATAAATATCGATTAACCCTTTAACGACGGATGAACCTTAAGGTCCACCAGAAATAATATAAATTGTACTACAATGCCTCGTTTCTACTGTACGTATAAATGTTTCTACATGTTTATATATAGATGTCATTTAGTTGTCGGGAAAGGAATCCAAAATGTGTCATTTCAGTGACTAGTTACTAAAATATTTTGTTTTAAATAACAAAACCTATACGTTCTGGTAACAAGTGACCGCATATGCTGCGGGCTCTCTTTAAAGGGTTAAAGGAACTCGGTTGAGGACCTTATATTTACAGTATATTAAATAATGATTATTATAAACACTCGTGTGTCCAAATGGTTCTACCCCTTAGTCCTACCTTCGCTAATTCGTTTTTTGGCCACCATGAAATCAAGTGGCTTCAATGATTGCCCTACCAATTTTAAACCGGGTTTTTTCTTTTTTTTTGAGGGGGGGGGGGGTGCAGGAGATACTGTTGACTTTTCTTCTGTTTAAATCCTCGGATCATGGCCCTTTACTTTTCGACCATCTCGGCTCTAAGCACCCTAATATTGAATTTACTTCCGAGGTTCAATCTGACCATTCTTTTTCCTTTTAGGACATCAAAGTAACAAAAACTCAATCCTCCTTTGAAATTTCCGTTTATCGCAAACCCATTTCCACTGACATTAGCATCAACTTTTCGTCTTTCATCCCCTTAAATTTCGAACGAAATTTAATCATAACCTTGCCTAATAGATCCTTCAACATCTATTCGGATTTCCTCAAGCCTCATGATGACTTAACTCGTAAACCAACAACTTACACGAATGGTTTCCCCCAAGAGACTAGTAGAAACCACCATTGGGAGGGCCTTAAACAATTTAATTAACCCCACAACTAAGGAGTTTTCACGGTCCTTAAAGACATCTTGTACTTTACCTTACACCGGAACTAAGTTTCAATATAAGATAAACTTCTAAAATTACTCGGAATTCTATCCTCAACTCCATATTAGTTATTCTCGCTCCGACCAAAACAGTTTTTCATTCCTTTATAAAGATACTGTTCCTACACCACTCAGACCCTCCATAGTTTGTAAATACAAGCGAGACCACTGTACGGGGTCATATATAGGTAAAACTAAGACCTTTGAAATTCCTTATCTTCGAACACCTTGGAAAATCAGTTTGTACAAATCAACCAACCCTTTCAGACGTGATCACGCGCATAACAACGATCTTCCGATTTCTCAGTCAAATTTTAGTATTCTCGCCGGTATTGGAATAATTATTTATTTACTTATTTATTTACTTATTTATTTACTTATTTATAAACTTAAATCTAATTTCAAATCTGATGAAACTTCGGTTGAACTCCTGTTTCAACTAAAGTACCTATTTTGTTTTTCATAATTGTGTTCTATTTCTTTTTTTAACTATTTAACTAATTTGGTTATTCTAACCTTAGGTCTTTTATACAGGGTGGCGCAATAGTCGGGCACCATAGGAATTTTCAGTGTTGACTATAATATATATTTTTTTCTTTTAGGTAGGAGATGGCTGCGAAATTAACAATAGACGAGAGGATGAGCTTGGTTTAAATGTATGGAATACCAGGTACAACAAAGCGATGAATCGGTACAGAATTTAAGTTCTGTACCAATTCCTTCGTTTGTAGTTCCTGGTATTCCATGCATTAAAACCAAGCTCACTCCTCTCGTCTATTGTTAATAGGCCTACACTGAAAATTCCTGATGCGCGACTTTTCCGCCACCTGTATATTTTTTTTTTTGCCATTTAAGCCCGAATACCCTGTACACACACACACACACACACACACACACTTTAATAATTATCCTTTAAATACTTTACCTGTTTTATAGCAAGGCTTTGGTCATTCAGATCGACCATAGGGGGCACCGAAGGAGGTCTGGTGAGGTAGTAGGTGGCGGCGACGAGAGCAGCAGCTGCAGCCACGCCCCCAACTACGGGGGCGTACTGCTCCAGAATGTCTGCGAAAAGACAAGCACAACTGAAATCTATGGCAAACTCGCGCCATATTTGATTACAGAGTTACAGGCAAACTAAGTCCTTAAGATCCACTCTAAGCTAGCCTAAGAAAAGTAAGACAAAATTAAAGAAAAAATAGAAAAAGCAAATGAAAATAATGTAATTATAGTATAAGTTTTCATCACTTATAAACGTGTAAAACTTTTACACAGGAATAGTAGTTAATGGTAAAGTATGGAAGGGACAAAGCTCTCTCCCCTCCGCCAGCCGCTGATGACAGAACATAGTTGTGAAAGAAGATTTATAAGAAAGGAAAAAGTATAATGAGGAGAATAACTTCAGAGTTTATTCATACCATACGTACACTTATTTCGTGTACCCATTACGCATTAAAGGACGGGGAAAAGCAAAGGATAGCAGGGAACACTAAACTACTTAATCTAATCTACACCAAGCATTTTTTTAAGGAATTTTTTCATTAATTTATTATGCGCAAGAAGTCATCATTTCATCGCCGCATTATTTTTTCGTTCAGTGCCGAAGTCGTGTCGAGAGATTCGCTTTAAAAAATTTACTATTTACATTGCCATCTTTCGCAATGGAATTACTTAAAAGAATAAATGAATGGTTATTTATTTACAAAATAAATTAAAGGCCCTTAAGCTCAAGACTTTAGTGGGCTCTTAATTAAAGTTAAAACGTCGCTTCATAGATAGTTAGGGACTAGTATGTTTCATGGACTGCTCTCGATTTTCCTACGTCATTGCAAACAAGGGCAGTCGATGACCCTGATTTTGTTTCTGCAATCGGTGTTCTTGAGAAATGATAAAGAAAAATGTTATTGGATATTGAATAAGTTTATTTACTGAAACGACGCAATACACCAACATCTTTTAGAATAAGTCCGAGCTGGTGTGGCGTTTACGCCATACAAATTCACAAAAAATGACAAGAATTAGTGCGATATCTTGCAAAAAACAATACAGGGTGGGCCGTAAGTTTCCATACATAGGAAAAATAAACATTTTTTTATGGACAACCATTTTTATTTATATAATATGCTCTACATGGTTGCCATTGTTTTGAAAACACATTTCAATACGTGTTCCCCACTGTTGATGAACACGCATTAGCACAGTTGACGTTATGCTTGTAATGGCGTTGGTGATACGTTCCTTTAGATGATTTATGTCTCGTATCTTTTCCTGATACACCATGGCCTTCAAGTGCCCCCAAAGATAGAAATCAAGGGGGGTGAGATCTGGGGATCTGGGAGGCCACTCCACAGGACCACGCCGACCAATCCAAGCATCCGGAAACTGCTGATCCAAATACCGACGCACGTATTTAAATTTTCCTATGTATGGAAACTTACGGCCCACCCTGTAGTATAAGAAACTCGATTAGGTCAGGTCAGGTTTCTGAAGAAAACCGATTGCAGAAACAAAATCAGGGTCATCGACTGCCCTTGTTTGCAATTTCGTAGGAAAATCGAGAGCAGTCCATGAAACATACTAGGTCCGATAGTTATGATTAATAATAATATATAAATCATGAAAAAGATTAATTAATTTCAAATACATAAATGAACTAATAGTTGAAGATTAAACAAGGAATTTAAATTACTGTGACGTCATCAAGTCATTGTGAAGATATTTTGGATCACCTGAAAGCTGACTAACGAAAATATCACAACCTAACCAATCGTCAAGGGCGTATAGTTGACCTAACGATTGGTTAGGTTAAGTCGTGATATTTTTATTAGTTAGCCTTATAAGGCTAACTAACGAAGGCTGGGGGCCCTGATCTTCAAGTGATCCGATATTTTTATTTATTTAAATTTATAAATTTATTTATAAAATATATTAAAATTTGTTATGTTACAATAATAAAATAATACCCTCTATTGGACTATTTATTTCATATAATTTGGCCCTTAATGCACGATATGTAAGTCGCGTTCAAATTATTATTATTACGTGAACTCTTAATATATAAGCTGTACAGTGAAAATATGGTACTTAGGTATTATCGGGACTACCAAACTGTTTATGTATTTTTGCTCTCGTCATTTTCGTGTAAACTAACGAAAATATCACAACTTAACCTAACCATTCATCAAGGGCGTACAGTTGACCTAATCGGGCATTCGGTTGAATGTTAAGTAGCAAAGAATGAACACACACACACACGAGGTGAGAAATATCAAACAATTTCTCAGTTTCCGCACTACAGAAAATCAAAAAATCTGTTTTAGAAGAATTCTCTGAAATTTCATTAAATTTTAAACATTTTCTACCAGAACTTAAATTAAAAATATATACAAATAATTTTGGTTCATTATAAAATTTAAAAAATACTTTTATTTTTGGTTTTAAAATTTGGAAAAAAAAAACTATTTTTACTTAACACGTAAAACTATCAAATAGCACCCCCAACCCACCTTATAGTTCTTAATTAAGACAGTTTGAATCGTTTAATTTTTGTTCTCTCATTAAATTCATTATTTTCATTTTACGGTCATTCCTATTTTACATTTTTAATGTTAAATATAAATATTTGGAGAGAGTTGGAAAGTTTTATTTTTAATGTGTATTACGTGAACAATATGCGAAAAAAAATAATGCCCTTTACAATTCATTTAAATTTTTAATGCGCGATAACATACAAAATATGTACGAGTACAGTAATGCAACTCAAAAGAGCGTTTGACCATTGATTTTTAATGTAATTAATTATTTTGCCTTTTTATCGTGCTACACTTATAGTTTTATTATTTGATATAAACTATTAAATTAATTTCAGTTATTATGAATTCAATTTCAAGATTAATCGAGTTACGATTATGCAGTTTTCTTCCAAAGGAGTTTTGATAAGTATTTATATAGTTCAAGTATATATATATATATAATATATTGAACTGTGTGGAAACTGTACTACAGAAGCTGTGATTGGTTGAGGCGCGGGAGGGGAACATCAGCTGATGTTTCCAGCCAATGAGAAGTCGTCACAGCTATCGATTCAAAAGGCGGTGCGGCTCAGCAGGTTGTAGGGAATGAAAGTTGAGGACTATTTGTGCATGCTCCAGATTTACAGGATTTTGTATACTCTTAATGATTTAAAAGAAACATTCCTGTTCACTCACGACACTCGTTACCAATTATATGTTATTGACTGGATTAGTGTGTTACAAAGGAGATGTCTAGTCAACAGAGATTAATGATATGTGCGTAGACTTAGCTGTCTATTGGAAAATATATGGAACTGATTTAGGCTAGATCATATTATAACCGCATTTATTTTGTGGTGTAAAGAAAATAAATAAGAAGGTCGTTAATTGTAATTAACACAGTATAATGCATTAAAATTGTTGGATCTTTTCCGTTTGACTGCCGCCATTGAAACAAAAACTTTGTATTTTAACCGAAATGTCTTTATACAAAATAAGTTACTTTATAAAAAAGCTTTTCTTAATTTCCCCTTCAAATTTTCTTATAAACAATTTTAATTACTTTCAAGATCCATGCTTAAGTTTTAATCGTGTACTCGGAAAAATAAGGGGATCACCTGAAGATCAGGGCCTCCAGCCTTCTTTAGTTAGCTTTATAAGGCTAACTAACAAAAATATCACGACCTAACCTAACCAATCGTCAAGGTCGTACAGTTGACCTAACGATTGGTTAGGTTAGGTCGTGATATTTTCGTTAGTTAGCCTTATAAGGCTAAGTAAAGAAGGCTGGGGGCACTGACCTTGTTTCAATGGCGGCAGTTAAACAGAAAAGATCCAAATTGTTCATACTATTTACGTTGTCATGCAAAGCTATGATCGTGCTAGGCTAGACTTTAGATACATAATTATTATTATAGATATATTAAAAGTAATAACATGAAAACTAATCCAAGTAATATTTCACTAAAAATATATAAAGAATACAATGCCTAAAAAAATTACCAAACTTATAATTCATCTAGATTTGTTATTTACATATATTATAATAATTAAGGCAGATACCTGGATCCATAATATCCATATTTTTCAGTTCACAGAGTCGTAGATTTTGTGCACGGTATAATATATCCAATTCACGTAACTTTAATAGACCTTAGTTTTTAATGATTTTATAATACAAGCAAGTATTTAATACTCAAGGATAAATACTGGCCTACCTATTTTTCAGCCCAAACCTATCATTCCTACAGTATAGTTGATGAATGTTAAGTTTATACAATTATTGTTAAACATAATGTGTTAATGTAAATATTAGTATAAGCTTTCAAAGAATTTTACAATTGCAATTCCTTTTAAATTATAGCAGAGTTAAAGAATGGAAAAGTATAAGAAGCCATGACAAGCGAGGCAGTTAATTCAACATCACTCCTTCGTTTCCACTTTCAAACTGAATATCGCTCGTGAATTCCTCGTCCTTACTACAGTTTTCCAGCAACTTTCAACAGTTACCAGATTTCCTTAGTTACGCCATCATCATTAAACGAGGTCTTGCCATTGGGCAAAAGCTACAAGAATCCACAACAGAAAGCAGAATTCAGTTGGGCACTGTCAATGGGATAGAAAACTCAGTTTAATGCACATCACTTTTCACTTATTTAAAAAACATGATTTTCCAGATATGTAAACGCAGCTCAGTCTATTCTAATTTTCTGCTTTTGCAAAAGTATTTTTAGTCCGGATTTATCAAACAGAGAAATGTTCAACAAAACAACTATCGATAATCAATGTATTTTCTTCTCATGAACAGAACATTCGATCGTGTTACAGAATTGTTGTATGAGAGGGAGAACAACTCAGTTTTAGAACCGCACACACACACACACACACACATTAT
>JAJOZX010000042.1:480000-747500 GCA_023014485.1 Bathynomus jamesi | reverse complement strand
TCGTGCTGGTCCATTATCGTCCCCCGAAATCTCCGGACCTAATCCCGTTAGATTTCTTTTTATGGGGCTTTATGAAAGAGATAATCTACGAGACCAAAGTACAAACGAGAGAGGAACTCTTGCGTCGGATTATGGATGCCGCTGCTTACATACGAGAACACCCCGAAATAATTCAAGGGGCAGTGGACTCTTGTTTGGAACAAGCAAGGCTGTGCAGTGTGCACTGAAAACCGAGGCGAACATTTTGAACATTTATAAGGTGTATAAACTGTATATCATAAAATGTAACAATAAATACATCAGATTAATACTCTCGTCTATTTTTTCCGTGCACCTTAAAACGTCCGTATCTCCGCAACAGTTGGAAATAGCTCCGATGTTTCATTAACTTTTTACTCAATATCACCCCCCCCCCCCCCCAAAGTATGGCAGACCAGTTGTGAAACACCCTGTATATTGTGTGTGTGTGTGTGTGTTGTGTGCGCGCGCGCGCGCGCATAATTAGCAATAATTAATTCATTTGACTTGTACATTCGTATTTATTTAAAAAATTTATATTTTCTCACATCAACAGGAATGTGAAGATGCATTATCTACTATTTCTTTTCAAGATATAAATTTGCCAAGTACATTCAATGCAAAACCTCAAAAGCGCAAACATAACAAAAAGATATCAGTGATGACGTTATGGAAAGGGCATTGAAAGCGTTAAAGACCTTATCATCTGCAGAATCAGAGGACGAATTCGACTACATGCGGAAGATGATTGCAAAAGAATTACATAATATGGAGAAAACCCAGTTGCTAAGAAACTCATTCATTATGCCATTTTTAACGGATCTCTAGGTCTGCTAGTTCCTTCATCCAGAATTCAAATAGGCCAAGAAAATCAAATTTTATACAGGGTATTTCACAACCGGTCTGCCATACTTTGGGGGGTGATGTCGAGTAAAAAAGTTAATGAAACATCGGTGCTATTTCCAACCGTTGCGGAGCTACGGACGTTTTAAGATGTGCAAACAACAAATCCCTACTTGTGTGTGATTCGATAAATGGCAGCGCTGGTGGTAGTTTCGGTTAACGAAGTTACCACTATTAATCCTGTTTTTTCTTTCAGTTGGTTCTGATCTGTGGTACGGTATTGCGCTAAGGTGAACAATCAAAATGAATCAACAGTTCACACCCGCTGAATACGTTGATATCCATTTCATTTATGGACTCTGTGATGGTAACAGCAGAGCGACAGATGAGGAATATCGAAGACGTTTTCCGAACCGCCGAATACCGAACAGGCAAGTGTTTAGTGACACACACCAGAGATTAAGGGAAACAGGGACAATTGTTCCACGCAACGAAGAACATGTAGCACGACGGCCCGTTGCTGTGGAGAAGCGCATACTGGACCTAGTACAACGTAACCCAACTACCAATGTTTGAAAGATTTCTAGACGAATTTATGAATCCGTATCCATATGGCGAACCATACATGATCAGGGTTTGTTTTAATGATTTGTTCAGAAATTCAATGTAATTAAAAACAAGAAAAAGAAACTAAACATTTTCTTTTAGTTCACTTAATTATTGTTTTTTTACAAACTTATTCAGTCTATTCAGGTGTGTTCACTCGAACAAAGCGAACGAGTTATCTATCAAAGGATTGCCTTTCAAATAATCACCATTGACAAATCAAAATTACCAGCCAACCATCATCTGATCGAGATACATTAAAATCGGTACAAATACTGAAACGAAAACCCGAAAATTCCTCTTAACAAAATGGCCCATTTTCAAATTAAATTACACAACCAATTTTGACCTACAGACTACAGTATCATCAAAATTTTATTTAGAATAATCAGTAAAAACTTACTTTTTTTAAGATAACAATTGTTTGCTTACTTTTACTTCAATGTTTACTTCAAAGACTGTATATGCATAAAATACGATTTTAGTTAATGATAAATACCGAATATAGAGGGTGTCCCATAAGTCTGGTCTCATAGGAATATTTATTTTAAATTAAATTTACAAAGGTAATACATTAAAACTAAAACCATTATTCAAATTGATGTCTTGTTTTGGGACTTTTTTTTTTGTTGCAGGAGGAATAAGGCGCAATGGCTAATATGAAAGTGAGTTATACTCCTGGGGAAAAGGCGGAGACCTTTTCCTCAGGGGTATAACTCACTTTTGTAAGTAACATGAAGAGAAAGAGTAAGAAAAAGCATTTTACGTGGCCTCTGGGGTCCAAAAGTGGTATTAGCCCCACCTTTATCAGCTTTGGGGGGGCCATGGCCCCCCCCTGGATGAGTGTTTATTATTATTACTATTATTACTATTTATTATTATTACTTATTATTATTATTATTACATTATTATTACAATATTATTACATTCTCTTAGCCATTTTCCTTCATAATAACAAAGAAAGACAGGTAAGACACGATTGGTCCAAATGGGCTACAAAATGAAAAGAGTTAATATCTTTATTGCGCAATCTTTATCCCTAAATAATTTTAAAATTTATTTTTGTAAATGACAGTTCAGTTGGATCATTTTTTTAAACAAAAAGAATCGTTAACTCGTGACTTGTGCTCATGCTTCGTTTATTCCTATGTACAGTATGTCCTGACTGCAATGCAGGATATGTTGGTTACTTTGAACGCCAATTTAAAATCCGCGCGGATGAGCATTTGGATTTGAGTTACCGTGCTTTGCGTCTTATGCTTTATAATGAGCCCTACTTCCGCTCATATTCACGTAAGCTGGCCCTATTCTCGGTCGACCAAAGAGACGCCATATATCGTAAGCATCTTTTGATTCCCTTTTCAAGGGACCAACAAAATCATTCCGTCCAGGAATAATTTTAGTACGATTTATTTTATTGTGGTTTATTTAAATGTAATAATTTGGAGAATTTTGAAATTATGATTTTAGAAACTCTTTTCAGTATTTAGTTTCAGTACTTCAATTTAATTTTAGATTTTAAACAAAAAAGAAACTAACGTCATTATGATAAGAAAAACTGGGCATCGAAACTGTTGTGGAAATAAACTCTGTTTATTAGAGTGGGTTTTTCTTATCATATTTTGACCTTCACGTAGAAAAAAAAAAAAGTGAATTTTTTTTTGCATTTATAACGTCATTATTTAAATGGGAAGCATTTTCACTGTAATAGTTTTAATAGTTTTTAAGACTTCTTTCCTTCCCTTTGTGAGCTTATGGATCTTTGAATTATTCGAGAGCCGAATTAGGTTTAGCAGTCCGATTAACACTTTGTGACCTATATTTGTGAATTGTGAATCTTAAATAAGAAAATTTAGTGATTGTAACTCTTTTGTTCAAGTGAAAAATTTCATTAAAGAATTTATATTTTGGGGATAAAATTGTCGAATTTAGATTTATGGATTAACTTCAGAACTCTCAAATATTTTAAGTTATAGGTTATGTGGGCTTTTTTATTTAAACTTGACACCGCAGCTCTAAGCACGATTGGTTCGAAGCCGTTATTGTCGTAGATTTCTTACGACAACTTCTTAATTATAATAATACAAATATATATATATATATATATATATATACAGGCCCACCCCGATTTACGAATGGGTTCCGTTCTTGAAAAACCTTTCGTAAATCGAAACTCATTTTCACATTGACTTCCTTTGTTGTACACAATGATTATAAACCACTACAGTCATAAACATAAGTGAAATACGTACAGTACATGCAGTAAAGTACTCATTTTATACTTACAAGAAACGAGAGAATTGAGACTTGAGGTGATGGTGTGGCTGGAGTGTGGTGTATGAGGCTACTGGGAGGTGTATATTAGGCCGGGTCGTTTTTGCTTGAAAAAATTGTTTTGGGAAGTTTAATTTACTGTACCCTGTATTACGAAAGTTTGTGTACCTACATAGGAAGTATCATGACAAATTTTCAAGCTTTTATATAAATATTTTGAGGTTCCACAAGTCACTTAAAGTTTGGGTGATTTTTTCCAATACTCCGTATAGTAAACTACAGCTCTTTGCTGACTTGCCATGATAGTTTACAAGGCAAATCACCCAGAATTCACCACGAGGAGGTGGCTGTAGGTCGAATTTCACACCATGCCCAGCCCAACCTCCCTTCCATTAGTTTTTACATGTAGTTTATTGACATTTGTATTCGCATTTTGACTCAAATGTAGGCATGTTTGATCTTGAAGCAATTCTTTCCTTTATAAAACCACCTCTATTTTCCTGGCCACAGACAGAAGCTGATGCTTCTGTTACAAGTTTGACATGTCTTTCTACAGCTTGTGAATGACATGGGTACTTTTTCAATAGAGGGTTAGTTTCATCACCCCTTACGATAAGCTCTAACTGGGTGTTTGTCAAGCTTTTTGTCAGAGGTGGTTCATGTCTTGGTTAGTCTCCAAATCGAATTGAATCTGTGTAGTCTCTTGCCAAGAAATTAATTTTAGGCCGTCTAAATTCTTTAATGCCCGAGGACACACTTTCCCTGGCTAAGAGAATGCGCCGGAAAGCTAACTCTCTCGTCACTTGCCTTTCATCAAATAACATCGAGACCAATAAAGTTTTTGGGTGAGCAAAATATGCCCCTCTTTCAATAACAGAATCAATGACTGCCTTAAGCTCATCAGATAGGTATCTTGAACTAGATACCATAAACCAGAGGTGCCTTGGTCCCTGGTAATAGTAAGGATTTCGCTTTATATTAAACCACGTTGGGGCATAAACACGAGCAATGAATTCGGTCAGAGTTTTCAAATTTTCTGACGGCTTTTTGGTCGCACATAAAGTCTAACTATCCTGTTGGCTGTCGTAAGCCATCTGACATGGTTCAAAGAACCTGGGTTGCGGTTTTCAAGGTTTTGGGAACATTGGCCTTCTATGACTGCATTACAAATTTCCATGAGATACTTTTGATCTTGGCTTAGATCGAGATCTCCCGGAATAGAAGGCATATTACTTGATTTGGTTGCTTCAAACTTGACAACTGGCATCTTTTCGCACGCAGTAAGACTTTTGCCAACATTTCCAGCAAGGGCTTTTGGTCCTTTAGTTTTACCATCCAAATAATTAAACAAATGGCGGAGAGGTAACTCATTGGTATGCAGCAAACACACGAACCAATGAAAAGGAGTATTGTAGTGTACCTCTAGTTGCCTGATAACTCCATTATGTATGCCAGTGTTTACATTGGTTCCATCACATCCAATGACCTTCAGATTGTCTACCTTAATATTGTTACTGTTGAGAAACTTTATCACTCCCTTAGAAATGTTAGTTGAATTTCCAGTCACAGAAGTGAAGTGCCCAAGATATTTTGATTCTGGTTCAGCTATAAGCGTGATGTGTTCCTCAGTAATTGTTGTACTGTAGTACCTCCCATCCTTACAGATATTTGCTTTAGTTAAGTCCTTTCTTCCATCAAAATACAATGTTTCTATACTTTCTTCACTTGATTTACTCAACTCCTCTCTGATCGTCTTTCTCTGCCGTCTCACCTTATTCTTATCCACAACATTGTGATAATCTTCAGAGGTAATGAGACCAAAATCTTCCAGAACAGCAGAGGCAACGGCTGCACCAGCTCTGTCTGATATTCCGAATCGGTCACAAGTTTTTGCTAATGAAGGCAATTTGCGAGTGAGCTTATGTGCTTCACCTGATTTCTTTATACCTTCCTCAATGTGATCATCATCATCACGCTCTCTATCTGTATCTGTTGATGTGTCAGAATCAGGAATTGTATGAAAGTTATCCCAGTCCATTGGCTCTTCCCTGGAAGTGGATGGGTTATTGATCTCTCCATCTTCAATGTTTTTAGAAAACCGTGCTCTTTCTTGTTCTTTGCGCTCAGATCTTATTTGCAGTTTCTTCGTTGTCTGTAAATCAATAGGCCTACTGCCTATTGCCATTTTTCGTGCACCTCTTTGGTCAATTAGGAAAGAACGTTCCATGGCAGGAACTTTTAGCTCTTTTTCACAAGTGCAAGAAAACAGATCATGGCATTTGCAGGCAGCAATATCAAAAAGCCTTTGATTTTTGGATTTGAACGCGGTCAGTTTAGATTCAAAATCCTTCCTTTTTCTACCAGTCTTCATCATATTTTTAGATTTTTCATGACAATCCTTTACTGTGGCTAATATTTGCTATTCTGATATTGTTGGAATTGATGCACTTTTCCAGATCTCTTTTACCTTTGATGCAACTATTCTTGCCACATCATTAGCATTTGGCTCTTTCTTTCCCCTCACTAGCTATAAGTAAGAGATATCTTGTTTGTAAATATTCTTTTAAAACGTGTTCATATAGGGGAAGTTGATTTCCACTGAGCTCAGCTTGATTTTTTCAACAGTTGCTTTCACTTTTACGGCCTCAGCCATTTCGGACAATTTGGGATAGTCACTCTGTTAGTGTAACAACGCGTATTTAACTATTCAAATAATCAATTCTGAAAAGAAAAATTGTATATATAAATTATATATATTCTGGACGAAACACAGTCAAGAAAAAACTTAATAGCAACAAGAATACAAAAAAATACAAGAAAATCTTAATAAAAAATCATAACTGCCAAATAATTAATAAAGTTTACGTATTTAAATAAAGTTTTAAAAGTTTTAAAGTTTTTTGTAATGTTTTACGTTTTACTCGCAATCTTCAGAGGACTTGCGGAACATCTAAAACTTGATCAATTTAGTTTTTTTTAATCAGTGTTGAGCATTTATTGTGCATCTACAAATTTCTTGGACACAGGCATGTGGAAATTCACAAATTTAATTTTTGACCCGGCCTAGAATGTATATATACATTATATGCAAACATATTTTATCACAGATACCTTCAGACATCTGATGCAACGAAAAAATTACGAAAATAACGAAAATTTAGTTCGTAAGTTTGGGATTTCATTCACAAATCAAATGATGGTACGAAATTTTTTTTTTTCGTAACTTCAAAAATTCATAAACCGGTGCTTCGTAAATCGGGGTGGGTATATATATATATATATATATATATATATATATATCAGGGGCGACGCCAGGCTTTTGTGGCTACTCAGGCTCAAACCTTTCAAGCATATATATATATATATATATATATATATATACTAGCAGGTTACCCGGCGTTGCCCGGGTAACCTAAAACCCGCCCTTCGTGCGGGTTCCAAAATATCCCAGCTGAAGGTCGAATATTTTCTCTTTAACCAAACTATTACGACTTAACCTAACCAATCGTCAAGAGCGTACAATTAACCTAAAAAAATAAATAAAAAACAATAAATTTTTTTTTATTTATTTATTTTTATTAAGAGAAGAGGATTCTTTATACTGTACGGCATTGACGATTGGTTAGGTTAAGTCGTGCTATTTTCGTTAAATTTTATTTATAAAATAAATAAATAAATAAATAAATAGCTAGCAGGTTACCCAGCGTTGCCCAGGTAACCTAAAACCCGCCCTTCGTGCGGGTTCTAAAATATCCCAGCTGAAGGTCGAATATTTTCTCTTTAACCAAACTATTACGACTTAACCTAACCAATCGTCAAGGGCGTACAATTAACCTAAAAAGATAAATAAAACAATAAATTTTTTTTTATTTATTTATTTTAGGTTAATTGTACGGCATCGACGATTGGTTAGGTTAAGTCGTGCTATTTTCGTTAAATTTTAAATAAATAAATAAATTTTAAATAAATAAATAAAGAAATAAATAGCACCATTAGATTCCTTGTAAAATACTGGTTATTATGAAGTTATTTTAAAATTTGTAAGTTCAACCGTTTGGTTTTCTATAGCGAACAACTAAACAAATAAACAAACTTCCTTTTATATACTGTATAATAATATATATATGTCTTCTTCTTTCTCTTCGCCCGTTCCCGCCTCTATGCGGGGTCGGCGTTTCTGACCAGCCTCCTCCACACAGCCCGGTCCTGGGCTTCTTCCTCCGACAAACCCTTCTCCCTCAAATCGTCCCTCACCTTCTCCATCCACCTTCGCTTCGGTCTGCCTCTCTTTCTCCTGCCATGCACCTCCATATTCATCGTTCTCTTACCCACATAATCTTCGTCCCCTCTCATCACATGTCCAATTGTCCATACCATTTCAGTCTACTTTCTTGTATCTTCCTCGAGATTTCTCCAACCTTTGTTGTGCCCCTTATCCTTTCATTCCTTACTCTATCCAACCTTGTCACTCCGCACATCCATCTCAGCATTCTCATCTCCGTTACATCTAGTCTTTTCTCATGATCTTTCTTTATAGCCCAAGACTCAGCCCCATACATCATAGCCGGTCTTACCAGTCTTATACACTTTTCCCTTAACCCTTGCGCCTATTCTTCGGTCACACAACACCCCTGAAACTTTCTTCCAATTTTTCCAACCAGATTGCACTCTGTGTGTTATTTCTGTGTCCAGCTCACCGTCCTCAGCCACTGTCGACCCCAAGTACGTAAACTTACTTACTCTCTTTAACCTCGCTCCCTCTAAACTAATTTCTGAGTCTTGATTTTCGTAGAACCTCAGGTACTCCGTTTTCTTTCTGCTGATTTTCAACCCTCTGTCTTCAAAAGCCCTCCTCCATTCCTCCAATTTTCTTTCTACTACTTCTCTCCTGTTGCTGCACAGAACAATATCGTCTGCAAAGAGCATACACCAAGGGGATTGATCTTTTATCCCCTGGGCCAACACATCCATAATCAAAACAAAAAGGTACGGGCTCAAAGAAGATCCCTGATGTAGACCAACCCTCACGGGGAACCATTCCGTTACACCTACACTACTCCTAACCTGGGTCCTTGCTCCTTCATACATACTTTGCACCAACCTAACGTACTTCTCCGGCACACCTTTCTCTCTCATACACCTCCAAACCTCCTGGCGTGGCACTCTATCATACGCTTTCTCTAGGTCGATGAAAACCATGTGCAGTCCCTTTTGTCGCTCCCGGTGTTTCTCCATCAACTGCCTCAGTGCAAAAATCGCATCAGTTGTTCCCCTACCTGGCATAAAACCCAACTGCTCTTCCCCCACGGTTGTCTCTTCTCTTAACCTTTTCTCTATAATCCTTTCCCAAACCTTCATCGTGTGTGACATAAGCTTTATTCCCCTATAATTTCCACAATCCTGGATGTCCCCCTTCTCTTTGTAGATAGGTACGAGTGTACTATCCCCCCACTCCTCCGGCATTTCCTCTTGTTCATATATCTTCTGCATCAGATCCCACAATAGATCTATGCCCTCATCTCCCAAACAATTCCACGCCTCCACTGGTATCCCATCCGGTCCCAATGCCTTCCCCTTCTTCATTCCTTTCAACGCCACCTTCACCTCCTCCCTACTCACTCCTGAAGTTAACCCTTGATTTGGGACACCATCTTCAAAAATAACCCTTGGGTTTTCCTCATTTAACAGATGTTCAAAATAACTCTTCCATCTATCCATGATTTTATCCTGATCCTTTAAGACCACTCCCTGCCCATCCTTTACCTGTTTAATTTGAGTAAAATCTTTACTCGCCTTATCCCTAGCCTTCGCTATTCTAAGGATCTTTCTCTCTCCCGCCGGTGTCTCCTTTTATATATATATAGAGAAGATATATATATATATATATATATATATATATATGAACTACAGTCGTCGTGGCCGATGTCGTAACGCCGCTTCCCGGAGATCAGCGAAGTTAAGCGACCTTGGGTCTGGGTAGTAGTTGGATGGGAGACCGTCCTCCGCGCCCAGATTATGTAGCGACCCGTGGTTCGGATCCCACGTAAAGCTGTAGGTCCCGTCCGTCATATGACCTTAGATGTCGCGAAGGAGGTTAAACAATCCCAATTAAAAAAAAATATATATATACACACGCACACACAGAGCTGTGCCTAGCGACGCTAGTTAATTATTTTATTAGCGCATCCATTAGCGGCGCTATTTTTCAAAATAGTTAGCGGAACAGATAGCGCCGCTACATTTTTAGGCAATGTTAGGCGCTAACCGTTAAGCTCTAATATAAATTAAAATGAATAGAGTCTTAGAATGGTATTCTCCATATTACGTTGCTTTTTGTGCATAATGCTGAATGCAGAATGTATAATAATAAACAGTTTCTTGAACTGAGTATGTAAAGGAGGACAATGTCTTTCCAATAAATACTGTAAGTTTAATTATAAATATCAAATTACGCAATTTTCTTGAATACCCAATAATCAATCATTTTAAAGATATAATTTTGTTTCCATTTGACACTATAAAAGATAATAACAAATAGCGAACACATATAAATATATACAAATGCATTATTATTATTATTAAAAAATAGGGATCTTTTCGGTTTTAGGTCCGGCATTGGATTTTTTTCATATTTTTGGTATAGACGTAGATTTTTACGCTGATTCCATTTCCGCAATCCGTTTCTTGGAGAAATAAACACGAAAAAAGTTATGTGCAAGTTTATTACGTTTACAGGTTTCCAGAACACAGAACGGAACACAAACCAAAGTTTGCTACTTGCCAAACTGCGCAATATCGTTCAGCATTTGGCGCACTAGATCTTTGCCTGCGTGTCGGCGACGCCAGAGAAACTCGCAGAGATACGAGTCGCTCATGGAACTGTGCGTACCACACCGGCGCTTGTTACCGCGTTTGAGTTGGTTCCACGTCGACTCTATCCGTTGTGTGTGTGCCCCAGTTGAAGGGTCCACGAAGTTTTCGCTGTGGTTCACTGTTTTGTGACTGAAGCTGTACCCTTCGAGCTGTTCGATGCGTTCATACGCAGGGTAGGTTAGGTTAGGGTAGGCCCGGTAGGTTAGGTTAGGTTAGGTTAAGTATAGGTGGATATTTGAATACAAGTTTTGGGCCATAACTTTTTTCGTGTTTATTTCCACTGTAATATGTATTATGTATGATAATTAGAATATTTTTAACTGGTATAAATTTAGGAAATAAAACATCGCCTTACCTTATTTATTTATACATGAACTCCAATCTTCTTGGTTTTAATGCAAATTCTTCAATTACTTAGTCGTGCAACATTTTATTCTTCTCTAGCGATATTACAATTTCTTTCTCTATGGCAATTCTTGCTAAGTAGACAGCGTTTCCTCTGACATCGTATTCCGTAGGTACGTCTTTATTCTGTTAAGCGTTGAAAAACTTCTTTCCGTTGGCAAAATAGTTACAGGGATTGTCAAAAGGAGCCGAATTAATTTGATCATTTCAGGTAAGGCTGTTGTAAGTGCAAGGTCAAGACAAAGCTTTAAAATTTCTTTTGCATGTTTGCACTGACAAAAATCGGAGTCCTGATAGATGTATTTTAATTCTGACGTTAAAACTTTTATGTCAAATAGATTTCTATACTTATATTCAAGTGCTTCTATTAAGTTTTGGGGGAAATGTTCAGAGCAAATATAGTGTGGTGCCTAGTGTAATTTACGTTCCCCTACATTATCCTAGTATAGTTTGCGTTCCCCAAGTTTGTCCGCAGTAGTATGACTGCAAAATGGCATGTTGCAATGCAATTGCAAATGTGGCATGATGTTGCAAGAGTGCAAACCCCATCCCCTTTGTTGCAAGGCACCCCCATAGTGCCAACCCCCTTTTGTTGCAAGGCACACCATAGTGCCAAACCCCCACCCCCTTGTTGCGAGACACCCCATAATGTCAGCCACCACCCCCTTTGTTGCAAGACACCCCATAATGGGGGAGGGGAATGTTGCAACTTGGAGGTGGAGTTATCCCCCAAGTTGCAATAAACCCCGCTGGGGAAGACCTAACCTAAGAGAGAGAAAGGAAGAGGAGAGGTGTTCGCTTGACAGCAGCCAAGCGCATATTAAGACTTCAGCCGAGCCGCCGTTGTCTTATAAGGCCCTTAATCAGCCAGTTGGCTTAATCAGCCAGTGCCTCCGGGCATCATCAACCAGTTGGCACAGTGTACACGGCACGTACACACCCATCTATACGTGCATTACGTTTATGTGCGTCGAGCGACCGCGTTAAACTGCAAGTCTAAGGTGGAGTGGAGGTGGGCTCGAGACCCGGTGCGTTCTTCCGCGGTTGCTAGCCAGAGTACCCTAATGATCCGTGTTAAACCGTAGGTCTAAGGTGGAGCGTAAAGCTTCACCAGAATGAACAATTCGAAAAAAAATAAAAAATAAATATACACTTCCCCGCTTAAAAGGCGGAAAATATATATATATATATACACACACACAACACACTTTCCAAGATTCGAGATAAGATACACATTTTATATTATACCTCACAGATGTGGGTCATTTCAGTTCGCACGATAGCGTGTTTAACAACCCAGTTCATCTTTGTTTTTATCTATTCTATCTGCTCAATATCATTCAATTTCAAAGTACCATAAACCATAGGCAGCATTTTTCTCGAGCATACACGAATTGTAGTTCTTAGAAACACCCTAAGCGTGTTTCGCGGGTGAAGGTCACATTCCAACCTCAACTCTCTCTCTCTCTCTCTCTCTCTCTCTCTCTCTCTCTCTCTCTCTAAAACAAGATAAAAAAACAAAGCGATTCTCGTCTCTCCACGAATGGGAATATCTGACACGGCCCAGATTTCATGGGTCAACCAACCACAGCCCTATTATTATTAAAGAAATAAAAATAAAAAATGCTCTATTCTAAATAACGCATCTGATGTTTTATGCAATACAATTAAGCCATTTGCCGTAAGAGTTTTATAAAAAATTGTAACAATAACACTTCTTTTCGTTGTAATGGACATCCACTCTCTGTTGCTGGAGGTTTGGTTAAAATTTATATAAATAGCAGAAACACTAGCTTCGGTTCAATTAATTTATATATATATATATATATATATATATATATATATATATATATTATATATATATATATTCCAAATGGGGCATAACTAAGTGTTTGATGGATTGAGACAAATTCGTCAGTGAAATCTAAAAATTAAATTACATAAAACTGAGAATGATGGAATATTAAGGAAAGGAATGAAGAATGAAGGCCACGGATGAAATGAAGAGAAAAATGTGAAAAGGCAAACAATGAGGGATAAAAAAAATTACAAAAGAAGGAGGAAGTCACTCTTTAACAAACGAAAAACCTGCACTACGGCGGGTACCACCTTCTTTACCCGAGCACCAAAGAGAGAAGAAAGGTCCTCCTTTCCAGTGTTCCGGGGATGAAGCTTTGGATGATAACTCTCGACCTTTATTTTGACTCTCTTCTTCACTTTTTATTTTGGGGAGGGGCGTTTTGCGGTATTCACCCTTGGCCCCCTCCTTCGTGCATAAAAAATATAATTTTAATGTTAATGATTTTAAAACGACTTCACTGGTAAAAATTACAATTATCTGTAAAAATCTGAAAACACTACAGAAATTAGTACAAAAGTGCGCAACTCTGTAAGCAGAAACAATTCCCTCCATCATTTCTCCCTCCACCGTTTAAAAGGAAGAGTAATTTACACGTCGTCTGCCATCACATGATCTCGAACCCAGGTGGAAGAACGACTCAACCAAACCATGCCTAGTGGCGGGGCACCAGCTTGACCTTCATGTGAAGAGAGCCTAACAACTGCTATTTGTTCTTCATCACCTATTTAAATATGTATATATATGTATACACACACACAATTATATTAAACTTCGTTCTGAAAATTGGAATGTAAAGCTCTCGTCATGTATGAATTAACAAGTTGATATATATATATATATATATATATATATATATATATATATATATATATATATATATATATATATATATATATACGCCTGTTAAAGCTTTATTCATTAAAAACAAAATGTGTTTACATGTGTTTACATGAGTTTTACAATCAGGGAAACTCTCAGTTTGGCGGAAAGTGATAGATAACATCGAATTCAAAATGTGAATAATAAACTTGGGTCCCAAGTTTATTTCTAATATTTATGATGCATAAAACCACCAAGGAAAGGAAACACAAAATGGTGCTCAAGCGCTTTCGTCTAATGACATCCTCAGGAACACTGAAGTACATAAAAGGGTTACAGCCTATATATAGGTTACAGAAAAAAAAAAATATATATACACATTGCATATATATATATATATATATATGCAATAAACGGAGAAGTAAAAATTAAAAATTAAAGGATTATCAGAGAGGCATACAGATTTGTAAGGAAAAAATATCGATTTTTAGCACAAGATCAAATGAATTATAAAAATACAAATTTATACTGGAAATCTGCCCGGGTTTTAACACAGCCTTTTATGGTTAAGTTTCGATGTATGTAAAAATAAAATTAAAATTAAAAGTTAATAAAGTAGCATAGAAGTTTACCAAAGATTTAGTGTTCTACCCTTCTTATCTAAATCTGTTTTGAAGGAATTCAAAACAACAGGATCGAGTTGAAAAAGACCTTTGCTTATGTTGAAGTTATTTGAAAGTTGGATAATGGCAGACTCAAGAATATTTCTATTAACAATGTTGCTAGAGTGGAATAAAACTGAAGCATTATTCCAATCAATACAGTGGGATAACTCTGACAAATGGACAAAAAGGGCACTGGACAACTGTCCTGTTCTAACGGAATATTGATGCTGTTTTATACGTGTGCAAATCCTTTCCCGTCTGACTTATGTAAAAGGAATCACATTGTTTACAACCAATTTTATAGATAATGCCTGAATTATTGGTAGGGCTATTTTTTACTAAGATATTTTTCACAATATTGTTATATGAAAATACTACATTAATATCCAAAAGTTTAAGTACATTAGCAATGCCTAAAAAGCCCGGGAAAAATGGAAGTACTAAAATATTTTTTGACAAAGTACGAGTGTTATTATTGACACGATAGAAAGTTCGTTTTGCCTTGTTGAGACAAGATTCCATAAACGCAGATGGATAACACAGATCACTTCCAATACCGTTGATTTTTTCCAATTCGGCATCGATGTATTCCGGACTGGCGATCCTAAGGGCGCGGAGAAACATTGATGAAAAAATGGCCTTCTTAGTGGGACACAAACTGGAGCAAAACCCAGAAGCATATTCAATCGCAAACATTGTGTATAATAGACCTGTATTTTTTTAAGAATAGTTTTTATATATCTGTAGACTCAACACGGAAATAAAGTACTTGTAAACTCAAAGGGAATAAAATTTAAAGAAGACTACATCTCAAGGGTGGAACGCCCTCTCCACTTTTAAAAAAAAAAAAAAAAAAAAAAAAAAACCCGAGTGAAACTCTAAAACCTTTCGTACCTATTCTTTCTACTTTATTCTGTCGTTATGATTTCCATATTTCTCCAGTGTATCTCTTTATAAGCTAATTTAGTTCTCCCCTCCTCGTTACTGTATCATTGAGTTTTATCACCATCATTATTATTATTATTATTATTATTATTACTACTATTACTTTTAAAAGTATGTATTTTTATACCATATAATTTTATTTTTATTTATACCCCTTATATGATTCCCCCTTTTTATTTTTACATATATATATATATATATATATACACCCTTTCATATATTTTCTCTCTATACTCATATATATATATATACACGCACACATACATATATGTATACATATACACACACATACATAAATACATTTGATTAACTTTTTCAACTTCAACTTTAACTTTTTAACTCGTGTTTTTACTGGTGTTGTGGTATTTTAGTTCGTAATGGCTCTTATACAGTATATGTTTTATTTCCTATTTTAGCACCGAGGGTGGTGTTAGTTTAACGCCGAAAGCTCTGAAAATAATAAATGCACGTAATTGCACTCGTTTTGCTCTTTCATTATACACATGCGCACACATGCACATACCCTCTTACCAAAGGTGGGCACCCGGGCCTCAAAAATGACCGACGGTCCCGGTCCTTGCCTCAAACTGGACCGACGGTCCCGGTCACGGTCCTTTCTGAAGATAGGACCTAGGAACGACTCGGTCCTCGGTCCTTATATATAATATAAGTGAAAAATTTGATTAAAATGAAAAATGAAATTAAAGACACCGGAAATCTTTATTAACGTAAATTATAATTAATACAATACATAAATGATGAAAAAAAGTTAAGTTAAATGCTTGAGTTTCCCTTCAAGAAGACTAGCATTTCAAAGTTGAAGCACTAACATCAGTAGATTCTTCGTCTCCTCCAGGTGTTGAAACAAGTTTCAGTTCAGTCTGTCTCTTTCTGAGTCTTCTGGAGGAAACGATCCATCTTCTTTAGAACTTCAAACAATCACTAAACACACTAAAATCACTAAAAAAGACTGTCCGGACCGGACCGTCCGGAATTGCTTAAAAATGGACCGTCGCTCCTCATTTCGGTCCTCACTGAGAAAAGGACCGACTTTCCCGCTCAGGTCCTTAAAAAGGACCGAGTTCCTGGAATTCGGTCCTTTTGGAACTCGGTCCTGCCCACCTTTGCCTCTTACATACTAATATATGCGTCTGTCCGCATATACACATGATATATGTATAGGTTCTAGGTACCTAAATTATAACTGATGAATTTAGTGGTTTTTAAGTACTGTAGTTTTATTTATTTAATATTTTTGACATTTCTCACGTCATCTTTTGGAATTTGTAAATCAGTTTATTATTACCGAATCTTATATATATAGTTTAGGTTAGGTTAGGCTTGGTGTTATGGCTTGTTGTAGGTAGATTAGGTTAGGTTAGGCCTAGTGTTATGGCTTGGTGTAGGAGCGAGTTGTTCTCTTGATAGATAGACAGATAGATTAGGTTAGGTTAGGCTTAGTGTTATGACTTGGTGTAGGAGCGATTTGTTCTCTTGATACATAGATAGATGGACCTTTCTTAAACTATTTGGCGCTTGGGGAAATAAGGTGGTACCCGACGTAATGCAGGTTTCTTGTATGTTGTAGTAACACTTCGAATTATATTTTAGTCTATTTCATTCATGTGACTAATATTTTCCTGTTATGGCTTGGTGTAGGAGCGAGTTGCTCTCTTGATAGATAGATAGATAGATAGATTGACAGGTTAAAATGCTAGGTTAGTTTAGGCTAGGTTAGGCTTGGTGATATGGTGGTACCGCTACGCTAGGTTAGGTTTTACTATACCTGGTTAGGCTGCGTTAGGTTAGGCTACGCATAGGTTAGGTTAGGTTAGGTGACCCCGTCTCTAGGCCTGGCTTGGTGGCGGAGTGAGCTGCTCTCTTACACTCTTCGCCTGGCTTGTTGGAGGAACGAGCTGCAGTCTTACACGTTTTTTTAAACACCTCCAGCATCTGTAATTTATATAATTCTTATGTTAGGCGTTGTTTAGAATACTATCGCATTTATTTCCACGCGTAAATAGATATTTTGTGACTCATCAAGAAATCCACTCATATTAGACCAGAAATAGGCCAAAGCATGTTATTCCTCAATATAGACTGTCTTCATCTCAAGAACTACCCATTTTCATTGGATTAAAACTGTGGAATGGTTTAAATGCTGAGATAAAAAAATATTGTGATTTACTTGTGTAAGAACAAAATCATTAACTTACAATGGGGAAATAGATATATAAAAAAAAATTAACGATATTAAGAGAAACGAAAAAATTGGTCGATATATTCTGGCGATACCTAACTGATTCTGAGGATCAGAATTATGATCTATTCATTTTCAAGCGTTAAAAATTTGTTGTTTGGGGAAACTCCGCTAAAAACGCATTAAAAGATCTTTGTTTTGTCTTCATCTCAAAAACTACCCATTTTTATTGGATTAAAACTGTGGAATGATTTAAATGCTAAGATAAAAAATATTGTGAATGTAATTCGTTTAAAATCAAGTTGAAATCCCGACATATTTACCGTTTTGTTAAATGATTAATTAGTTTATCACTATATTTCGTTAATAAAACGGAAATTATCCCCGCTTGTGTTTGATTCCGGTTTCTATGACCGTATATGTGTAAACGACGGAGGGGGGGAGAGGTTCTCTCACAGACCAACAAAAAAACTGAACACGTGACTTACTTATTTTTTCTTTATTTTCCCCCAACACCATATTATGATTAAAAATTTTATGAAGCTTTTGATAAATAGACTTTATTTACTTTAAACAAAACCTTGCATAATTTCATTCACAAGGTCAAATATTAACCATGAGTATTTAAATCTGACATTTCTCACGTCAGATGATGTAGTGACGCGCAGCAAGGACTAACAATTAAATTTCGATTTCGGTGCTGGTAAAATATAAAAATAGAATGTGTATATATATATATATATATATATACACATATACGGCTATACATTGCATCTCAATGGTATAGTGGTTGGTGGAGGAGCGAGAAACGTCTCTTTTATTTTTAATAAGAGCCCAGTAAAGCCTAAAGCTTGAGGGCCAAATTGAATAAAATAAATAGTCAAGCTTCACAATTATTTATGTTATTGTAAATTGTAAAACCAATGTATTTGTTTTACTATTAATAAAGGTAAATAATTTTTTAGACGGGGAGGTTATAATATCAGCGTTTGAAATTCAATTTGAATCTTAAACAATAAGTTAGGCTAGGTTAGGCAACGCTAGGTTAGGTTATATTATGTCCCGAGAGAGAGAGAGAGAGAAGTTCTGTTTGGAAAATAATAAATATTGTTTCATCAATATTTATGGAACTATTTGCTCATATGCTTAATACATCGCAGGATGATTAATTTAGAAATAACGTACTTAAAATTCTCGTCCGAGACGAAGCCCTGAAACATTTTTATTCATTCCGACGAGCATTTCTTGTGATAACCAGATAAAGCGCATGATAGGACTCTTATCTGCACGCAAAACCCGCACGCAATTACGAACATGATCTTTTGAAACACTGGAGGCATCTGCGTTAATGAATTTACTCTCATTTTTATGAGGGATTTAGTGACATTGAGAATTAAAACGAAATCTGGGAAGGTCGTATCGGTTTATGGTATCGAGAAAATATATATGTATATATCGGCTTCTGCGTTCACGTAAAATATTTAAAAAAAAAACTGTGGGAGGGAACCCAACGCATTAACCGATGGCGATAGAAATACAACTCAATCGCAGAAAAGACCCAAGTTTATTATTCACATTTTAAATTCGATGTTATCTATCACTTTCCGCCAAACTGAGAGTTTCCCTGATTGTAAAACACATGTAAACAAATTTTATTTTTAATGAATAAAGCTTTAACAGGCGTGTGTATATATATATATATATATATATATATATATATTAACATCAACTTGTTAATTCACGCATGACTAGAACTTTACATTCCAATTTTCAGAACGAAGTTTAATATATATATATATATAATTTTTTTTTTTTTAAATACGTGAAGAACAAATAGCACTCGTTAGTCTCTCTTCATATGAAGGTCAAGCTGGTGCCCCGCCACTAGGCATGGTTTGGTCGAGTCGTTCCTCCACCTGGGTTCGAGACAATGTGATGGTAGACGACGTGTAAATTACTCTTTTAAACGGTGGAGTGAGAAATGGAGGGAATTGTTTCTGCTTATATAGTTGTGCACTTTTTGTACTAATTTCTGTAGTTTTCAGATTTTTACAGATATTTGTCATTTTTACCAGTGAAATCGTATTAAAGTCATTAACATTAAATTTTTTTTTTATGCACGGAGGAGGGGCCAAGGGTGAATACCGCAAAACGCCCCTCCCCAAAATAAAAAGAGAAGAAGAGAATCAAAATAAAGGTCGAGAGTTATCATCCAAAGCTTCATCCCCGGAGCACTGGAAAGGAGGACCTTTCTTCTCTCTTTGGTGCACGGGTAAAGAAGGTGGTACTCGCCGTAGTGCAGGTTTTTCGTTTGTGGAAGACTGACTTCCTCCTTCTTTTGTAATTTTTTTAACCCTCATTGTTTGCCTTTTCACATTTTTCTCATTTCATCCATGGTCTTCATTCTTCATTCCTTAATTTTCCATCGTTCTGTTTTATGTAATTTAATTTTTAGATTTCACTGATGAATTTGTCTCAATCCATCAAACACTTAGTTATGCCCCATTTGGAATATATATATATATATATATATATATAATATATATATATTAGGGTGTTTCACGGCAGTGTGGTTGATGGATGAAGTGGAAGGAAGTTCAATCCACATTGATGCCCCTGTTCCTTTTGCCGAGGAAACTCGTCTGAACAGGTTTCAACCAGATCAGAATACGTTTAGGGGTCCCGAGATTTGACGCTTCAGATTGCTTAGGTATTTCTAATTTCAGCTGTTCTAGTGTTAGTCGACTGCCTTGCTTCCTGACGGAAGGGTGCGCTGCTCTCTGTCCTTCATGTCAGTTGACGAGTTTTGTCCTCGTTGTGTCTACCGTTGCGTATTTGTACTCTTTTCTAATTCGTATATTTCCTCATTGCAGATAAACATGGCAACTCGAAGCAAGAAAGAGGTTTGGCTCATCGGACACCCGAATAAGGAGATCCTGGGTAGCCGCCTGCCGACGAAGTTGCAAGCCTTGCAAAAGTGCTTCTTCCATCAAAGACAGGAAAACCTAGGACGGAGAAAATGTCTGAACCTCTGTTTGGATGCTGTGATGGTGTTCTGGAAAAGAGCAAGGATCCCTACTATGAAGCGGGACAGCGCCCTTCGGAAAATGGAAGCTCTGCTCCAGCGTTACGACAAGGTGGTGAAAAGCAGGAACAGATCCGAGGAGAGCTGTCGTGTTGCGGAGGACATGTTCAAGGCGGAACTCAAGAACGAAATCCTCGATATTGGTCATTCCAATGCCCTTTCTATGATGACAAACGAGGAAGACAAGCTCTTCTACAAGAGTCAGCAGGAGGACCCAACAGAGAGCAGTATGGGATCGGCAGACATGAAGCTGGCCCAAATGGAGAGTAGGAAAAGGCGTCGAGAGGAACAGCAGGAGGAGAGACGACACCGGGAATTCGAGCGGGCCAAGACGATTACAGAAGCTGCTACTCTTGAAGACAGCTCCTCGTCCTTGGCGTCGCCATCTGCGGAAGATGATCCCTCCTTGGCAGCCTCCACGTCTGCTTCATGTCCTCCGAGGAAGCGGTCGAGGAACCTCATCACTCAGGATGTGGCTGTCGCGTACGACCGGATGAACATTTCTTATCGTGATGCAGCGATGTCCTACGCCGTCGTCGCGCAATCCTTGGGGAACGATTTGAACGAGGTATCCATCTCCTCTTCCACAATGTATCGTGCTCGCCAGTCGCTTCGGAAGCAAGCAGCAGAGGCGTATCAAGAGGGAGAATTCTGTCCTGAGGAGCCCTTGGTGTTGCACTGGGACGGGAAAATGCTGCCTGAAATCACAGGTGATGGATCTGTGGACCGGAGTGCTGTGCTGGTCACCGGGAACGGCCAGGAGAAGCTGCTTGGAGTTCCGAAAGTTCCAGCTGGCACGGGAGCGGAGACGGCACGCGTCTGCATTGATCTTGTGCGGGAACACGACCTGTCCGAACGAATCAAGGGGTTATCATTCGACACAACGGCATCGAACACCGGGATTCACGTGGGAGCCTGCGTCAAGATTGAGGAGGGTCTCGGGAAGCAACTTCTTTACCTAGCATACAGGCACCATATGTACGAAATCGTCCTGGCCCAAGTCTTCTGGTCTTCGATGGGCCCCACCTCTGGGCCCGAGACTGGGATCTTCAAAAGATTCCAAGAGCAGTGGGGTTTCATCGACCGATCTCTTATCACCACTGCTATTGATTCAGATAGCTGCAGCATCGCTGGACCTCTTCAGGGTCTCAAGGACCGAACTGTCCTTGTCGTGAGGGAAGCTCTGGCTTCTGGTCAGCCGCGGGATGACTACCAAGAACTTCTTCAACTGGTTATCCTCTTTCTCGGGGAAGAGACTGTCGCCAATGTGCCACTGCGGAAGCCAGGAGCATACCACCATGCGCGGTGGATGGCGAAAGCCATTTACGGATTGAAGCTGTACCTCCTTCAGGACCAGTTCAGGATGACCGGGCGGGAGCTGAAAGGAGTCACAGAAATCTGCCTGTTCGTCGCCCTGGCCTACGCAAAGGCTTGGAGTCGTGCGACGAGAGCAGAGCAGGCCCCACGTGTGGATCTGGAGTTCTTGCTGGACCTGGAAATACTGCAGGAAGATGCCGTGATCGTCGACGTCGCCAAGCAAGCGCAAGCGGCCATGAAACGACACCTCTGGTACTTTTCCGAGACGCTGGTCGGCTTGGCATTCTTCGATCAAGGGGTTCCTCAGGAAAAGAAACAAAGGATGCGAGAGAACCTCGCCAAGCTAGGGCTTCTGCTATTTATATAAAATTTAACCAAACCTCCAGGAACAGAGAGTGGATGTCCATTACAACGAAAAGAAGTGTTATTGTTACAGTTTTTTATAGAACTCTTACAGCAAATGGCTTAATTATATTGCATAAAACATCGGATGCGTTATTTAGAATAGAGCATTTTTTTTTCTTTAATAATAATAGGGCTGTGGTTGGTTGACCCGTGAAATCTGGGCCGTGTCAGATATCCCCATTCGTGGAGAGACGAGAATCGCTGTTTTTTTTTTCTTGTATTCGAGAGAGAGTTGAGGTTGGAATGTGACCTTCATCCGCGAAACACGTTTAGGGTGCTTCTAAGAACTACAATTCGTGTATGCTTGAGAAAATGCTGCCTATGGTTTATGGTACTTTGAAAGTGAATGATATTTGAGCAGATAGAATAGATAAAAACAAAGATGAACTGGGTTGTTAAACAGGCTATCGTGCGAACTGAAATGACCCACATCTGTGAGGTATAATTTAAAATGCGTACCTTATCTCGAATCTTGGAAATCAGAGTTCGCCAATAAAGAAATAAAACATGTGTGTGTGTGTGTGTGTGTATATATATATATATATATATATATATATGTATATATATATATATATATGTATGTATATATATATATATATATATATATATATATATATAATATATATATGGGAAAAGTTCAGAATAGAAGACCGTTTATGGCACGTAATTAAATTTTTGTTGTAGAAAGACAAGAAAAGCTATGGTCAGCATGGACATAATTGGGAGAGAGAGAGAGAGAGAGAGAGAGAGAGAGAGAGAGAGAGAGTTCAGATTGGGTGGCGTTTATAGTCCCGTAATTAAATTTTTCTCTCCGCCTTTTAAGCTGGGAAGTATAATATATATATATAATATATTATATATATATTCCGCTTTTTAAGCGGGGAAGTGTATATTTATTTTTTTCGAATTGTTCATTCTGGTGAAGCTTTACGCTCTACCTTAGACCTACGGTTTAACACGGCTTAGGGTACCATGGCTAGCAACCGCCGAAGGACGCACCGGGTCTCGAGCCCGCCTCCACTCCACCTTAGACTTACAGTTTAACGCGTCGCTCGACGCACATAAACGTGATGGACGTATAGATGGGTGTGTACGTGCCGTGTACACTGTGCCAACTGGCTGATGATGCCCGGAGGTACTGGCTGATTAAGCCAACTGGCTGATTAGGGGCCCTATAAGACAACGGCGGCTCGGCTGGAGTCTTAATATGCGCTTGGCTGCTGTCCAGCGAACACCTCTCCTCTTCCTTTCTCTCTCTTAGGTTAGGTCTCCCCCAACGGGGTTCATTGCAATTTGGGGGATAACTCCACCTCCAAGTTGCAACATTCCCCTCCCCACTTTAGGGGTGCCTTGCAACAAAGGGGGTGGGGTTGGCACTCTTGCAACATTTGCAATTACATTACACTCTACCATTTTGCAGTCATGCTACTGCCCACGTATACCTAATCAAATAAAACGTTAAAAGTAACGAAAATATTACGACTTAACTTAACCAATCGTCAATTTATATATTATATATATATATATATATTATATATATATATATATATATAAATTGACGATTGGTTAGGTTAAGTCGTAATATTTTCGTTACTTTTAACGTTTTATTTGATGGATTCATTTAAAAAATGTCTCCTGAAGATCCTAGTGTAGTTCACGTTCCCCAACTTTAACCTAGTGTAGTTTGTGTCCACTTTTGCGTCAGGGGGACGTAAACTACACTTGCTCCAAATTTTCTTTATATACTGCAAATATTAATGAATTCAACAGCTCAAAAAATGAGAACCGAATGCATTCAAATCGTTCCTTCAAGGCTGTTACATTTCTAAGCCAAGGTCGTACCACCTCGCATGCAACACGTTGACGTCAACACGTGACGTCATACCAATAGAAATTAGGCTATTAATTAGTTCTTTCACCAAATTTTTCCTTGAAGTAAATTAATTTTCAAATGTTAAGTAACTTGGACAATTATTTTTCACCCAACCCACCTTATAAAGTATATTGTATATTCATATTACTGAAAACAAGATTAAGTTTAAAAAAAAAAGAAGAGAGATTTGGCATTCAGCACAGCATTTTGGACATTTGGCACAGCAGTAAGTCGTCAGGCAGAAACAAATTTGCTGACTTCGAACATTAAAAACTTGGTTATTCAGTGAATACAAAGTAATGAATCAATTAAAATACTAATTAACTTTACGTATAGTGAATATCCAAATGACTTTATAACATTATAAATAAATCATAAGCAGTGGCGGTCCTAGCTTACATGACGCCCTGGGCGAACCTCACCTTCAGCGAGGTGCCATGAATATTGAATAATGTAACCTCTGTTAAACACTGTACAAAACGTCGAAGTACTCGTCCACGGCTAAGCCATCTAACACTGTTATGCACTATCAGTCCAGAATACTGAGAGTCAACATCTGCCAAAAGCGTCTTGAATTGTCTATTATTAAGCGCACGAGTGGCAATAAAGTTTGTAATTTTTGTTAGTTTCCTTCACTTGATAAATTTCTTTCTGGCTATGCTTTGCTGAGAGAGTTTGTTGATGCACGATGCAATGAAATGGTACTACTGGGTTCCAATTGCTTTTTCAAACAGTGAGATGAATCCAATTTCTTTCTGGCTATGCTTTGCTGAGAGAGTTTGTTGATGCACGATGCAATGAAATGGTACTACTGGGTGTCCAATTGCTTTTTCAAACAGTTCCAACCATACTTGGTGTTCCATCTGTAGTAACAGACACAACTTTCGATTTATCTATTTTAAATTCAGACATTAGCTGAAGAACTGCTTTATAAATATCTTCACCTCTAGTTCTCAAAGGAAGTGTCAGCAATTTCAATAATTCTTCCTTCATTTCAGTATCCGTTGGATACGTCACTATAACTGCAAGCCTAGCTTCAGAAGTAATATCTGTAGTCTCATCCAAACAAATGGAAAAGGAATTGCATTTCTTTAAATCCACTTGTAATTGGTTTGAAAGATCACTTGCAATATTTATAACTTTTTTTTTACTGTATTTCTACTACAGGGCATTTGTTTTAAGCGTTCAATGATATGGCTTTTGTTGCTAAGGTCTTCAAAGAATGACTCTGCACAAGCGAGCATTGTTTCTTTGATGAAATCGCCATCTGAGAGTGGTTTCCCATGCACACTAGGGCGGGGCGAAAATATATCGAACTCAAGTTGTCAGTATGAAACATGGCTGAAAAGGTGCTCTAGCACCCATCTATCATAAAAACATCAACTTTTATAGCCTATGAATATGTGCATTCTCGTAACTTTGAACTCAATTTTGAAGAAAAGCCAAAATTTTGAAGCATATTTAGTTTGGTTAAAAATTATAACACCATTTCCTTTTATAAACCAAAACATGTGTTCATCACTAAATTATATAAAGTGTAACTGCTATCATCTTGTCGATTCACTTAAAATCTGACTGTTTCCCTTTTTGGATTCTCTAGCCGAGATTTCTTGCTGAGAATAACCATTCCATGGCGGGCGTCATGTCCGTAGACTTTTTCACACTTGCAGAGATTTCCTTCACATTTCTTTCAACTGCCTGGGAATGACACGGGTATAATATGTCAAGAATTATGGGTTTTTGGCAGTCATCAGTGCTACTTATAACATCAGAGAGTAAGGAAGAAACAGTAATATCCATTTCGTTCCAATCAATCATATTCATGTAGACATGTAGGTCGAAGCTGAGAAGTTGAGCCTGATGGATTTCTTGTCAAACATTCGAATTTCACCCAGTATAACACTCCTTTTCGCTTGTAGCACTTTTTCGACTGCTACCTTCCGAATATTCTTATTCTTATTGTCAGCGATAGCAGATAAAAGGATATTTTCAGGACGACAAAAGTAAGTTGTTTTATAACACAGGACGAATAATGTCTTGGTCGATTGTATGTAGTTTTTGATAGACAATCATGAAGAAAGTTTTTGGCCCCATCCTGGCAAGACCAGTTTTTGATATACAAGGGGGCGGTCAGAAAATAAGTTTACATGGCGTATAATTTCGTAACTAAAGGACCTACATTGATTATGTTTGTATCAGGTGAATTTGTTAATAATTGTTGGCAACACTGCACGTCGATTCGGCTGCCATCTACCGTACATTGGTTATACGAGTCAGTTGAACATGGCGGCTTGACTGGAACAGTGCCCTGTCATTTCTGCAACGATATTCCAAGTTTGTCAGTGGTCAAGAATTTCTCGAGCGCATTTTCACAGGAGACGAGACATGGGTTCATCACTGTACTCTGGAAACAAAACGTGCCAGCATGGAATGGAAACACCATGGGTCCCCGCGACCAAAGAAGTTCAAGATTGTGAGGTCCGCTGACAAAGTGATGGTTACCATGTTTTGGGACCAAAAAAAGCGTTTTGCTCACAGACTTCATGCAAAAAGGCGTTTTGCTCGCAGACTTCACACAAAAAGGCACAACAATCAATGCAGCTGCATATTGTTCAGTACTAGAACGTTTACGAGCGGCCATTAAACGTAAACGTCCTGGACTGCTCCGTAGGGCAGGGCACTGTTCCAGTCGAGCCGCCATGTTCAACTGACTCATATAACCAATGTACATTAAATGGCAGCCAAATCGACGTGCAGTGTTGCCAACAATGATTAACGAATTCACCTGATACAAACATAATCAATGTAGGTCCTTTAATTACGAAATTATACGCCGTGTAAACTTATTTTCTGACCGCCCCTCGTAGAATGATGCAGGAGCATAGAAGTTCAGCATAAAATGAACAATCCTTTGAAGTGTCTGATGGGTTTTCGTGCGACATGTAATAACGTGAGAGACTATTTGCTTTTGTCAGCCACCGTGCATTATTGAGAGACCCAGGTTGAGTAGTTTCTAACAATTTGATAGCTGGACCTCTGTCGTGACCGTTTTGAATTGACAAACACGCCTTATGGAGGTATTGCTGGTCACTGTTGAGATCTGCTTGCACTTCTGGTAAGTCCATCACTTTTCCAGCGAGAGGTGAAAATTTTGCAATTGATCTGTTCTTTGGATCAAAGTTCAGATCCTTGCCAATTTTGCCCTGTGAACTTCTAGGTCCTGTCGTTTGCCCGTCAAGAACTTCCAGGTATTTTCTCAAGGATAGCTCATTAAAGCTCATTAGTGTGAAGTAAGCAAATAAACCATTGTAATGGTCTTCCTAATGTCAACTCTAGTTTTCTAATTACTCCATTTGATTTACCTGTATTTACATTAGTTGCATCACAAACTATTGCTTTTAAAGTCGATACAGAGTTGGTGTCAGTAATTACTGATATAATTTCTTTAGCAATATCACTTGCCCTTCCACTTTCAGGAGCAACATGGTCAACATATTCGTTTCTTGGAAATGAAACTAACACATAGTGGTCTTCATTCAAAGTCCGCTGGCATTCTCCCACTTTTGAAAGAGTTTTATCAATTTTTCCATCAAATCCAAGGCAAACTATTCCTTTATTCTGTTCTTCATGCTTCTTTCTTTCTATGCTTCTCCACAAGGTTTTTTGACGACGTAGTTCACTGTCATCAATCGTAGTATTTTCAGATAATAGATTAAGAGATTTTAATTAAGACAGCATTAGCAATTAAACAAGCATCACGGTTGCTTATTTTGCATCGATCAATTACCTTGCATAATTCTGGATATTGGTGTCGATTTTGAGAAGTGCTAGCTTCTGTATCTATCTAACTCGTACTCGCTCAATTCGGAATCTTCATTTTGATGACCTTTTTCACTTTTAGAGCTGATCTCACCAATATTACAAGGATTCAACTGCATTTCCTGGATAAAACTCTTTTGTTTATCTTTAAAGAATTGTCTTTTATGCTTTCTGTTTTCCATTTGTTGTAGTTTTGAAGTTTTCACTTTGTCCAACTTACCTATAATTATTTTTCGATCAGTATGTTGATCAATCCAGAATTCCCATTCATCATTCGGAATTTTCTCCGCCTTAGCGCATTTATACTCACTTCTTTTACGAGAACCGGAGAACTTGCAGCAACATATGTCAAATAAATTTCTGAAGGAATCATATTTATCATAAGTGCTAGATCTTTTACTCATGGGATATTTTCTAAGTTCTTGTCCCTTTTCAATTAATCTCTCTACTTTAACATCTTAACGACCAAAGTGTTTGTAGGGTTAAGTTATGAGTGCGTGTATTGGAAATGGTACATATTCGACCCAGTGGTCCAAACGAGGTTAATTACTATGCTTTTGAAGTCGATTGTTGGAATGGAAGCACGGATATATATATCATTCATTTCCGCGATAATTTCAGGGTATTTCTGAGTGATAAATGTTGCATAATGAGTTTATGTTTAAGATAAGCTTTGAATACATCCTCACAAGTTGGTAGTTGGTTACCAGGAAGCTCTGCTGGCGTTCCGAAAACAGAGTGCTTCACTTTTTCTCTTGTCATACCAGAAGAGGCCATTGCAAGCTATGCTGTTAATCTGAAACAAAAGAAAATAAAATGCTGAATCAGGAAACACATGATAGGTCAAACACATATGGGTCCTACATTCTAAAATAAGCAAAAACAATGTTTATTAATGGTTTTTTGATAGACATTGGCATTAATTGAGTTTATTGTTGAAATCCTCATACCTGTGAGGCGAAAAATTAATTTAAGGAAACATGCTAAAAAGGATCTTTTGTGGCCTTCGTTCACATTTATTTTTTCATAGTTGCCAGCACTGAAATTAATATTTCTAAAAGATATGCCTTATTCCTTAATCAGTGACTACTCGGGCATCTTTTTCAACATGTTTTATTAAATTAAATTTTTTCAATCCACCCTAATGCACACCTATGCAGTATGCAACTTTGTAGCTTGCAGCAACAATGTTATTTGTTTTTTAGTAAATTTATGCAGTATGGTACACTGACTTTTGAGTAATTTAGTTTGTGGGATAAATATTCTTTAAGTTCATCTGATTTGCTCAACAAATTCTTATGATGCTTTTCAAAGTGCCGCTTTACCATAAAGGTTCAACAAATACCAGTCTCGCTACATAGGAAACATAATGCTTTGTTTCTCGTTCAATAACCATATTTTATGTCCACCACCATAAAATCTCTATTTTTACCCTTCACTACAGCCATTATTAATTTCACTGAATGATTGGGCTATAAATAATTTAGCATTTGGCAAAAATAATATTGTAAAATATATTGAGCGGCACCACACAAGCACACTCCATGGAAGCAAAATAAAACTTGAGGTGCATGCCTGAGGCAGGATTGCCAGACGCTTCTTTCTGATTTTACCTATAAAGTGTAATTCATATATGTTTATGTCGCAATATACAGAGGAAGACGGTTATAGTGTCCCATCTGGTTCCAGGCCATAAAGACACTATATCCGTAGGATGGCTTTTGTCTCAGAGAAAGTTATGAAAAAATAAATTTTAAAACAGTTTTACATGTATTATAATCTTTATTAATTAATTCATATTTAAAACGGATTTAAAAACAAATATTACATCGCAATAAATTCACACAATATATTTATTAATTAACCCATTGTTCTGACGCCGTAACATCTGCAGATTTTTTTCTCTCCGTGTTCAACTTCGTAAACAATGTTGTGTCTTGCTTTCCATCATGTGAACCACCCATCATTTAGCTGAAAACGTTCGATTTTCATAGTTTGGGCAAGATCCGCAGCATTTTGACGAAGCAAAACCCCACTTGGAAGAACGCCTTGTGCCCACTTTTCCCTGAAACATAAAAAAAGAACTACTTCAAGCTCTGAAAATTTGCCTGAACGATTTCGCTTCTCATTGGCGTTTCGTTGTCCACTCTGAAACTGAATCTCAAGATCACTTCTTTGCTTCCAAATTAAATTGATCATTTGTCTGTTCACTCCAAACTGCTCAGCAATCTGCTGCCTTGTAATTCCTGACTGCTTGCATGCAGCAATCACGTCCACCTTTTGTGACAGTGTTAAACACTTTCGCTTTCTTTCCATGGTCACGGAGAAAATTTGTGCGTGTGGAGGGAAGTCTTTACAACACGGTGCACCAGTCGGAAATGACAGCACATGGTTTATCACAACCATGTGGCAAAGATCTCAAGCTCACAACTGCTTAGACACAAAGGTCTCAAGGTCACAGCTTTCCAAGTTGCCAATTACTATAAATGAAGTATAAATGTATTGATACGGTAATTTTAATTTGCAGATTGGACACTATAACTGTCAGTTGGGACACTATATCAATAGTAATTTTATATGTGTGAAAAAAATGGTTCCCTGGGTTTGCGCTACTATAAGCGTTGAGATACTATATCCGGTGACACTATAACCGTCTTCCTCTGTATTTAATCGCTATAATATATAAATAATATTCAAAAGCTAAATTAACCGAATTATTTGTATTATTCATTGTTCACCATAGTAAAATAGTAACTTAGAACTTAACGCGCCATTGGCTTACATCGGATTTGAGAGGAAATATCGTATGCCTGGCAGAAGCGCAAGAACCAGGCAGCAGACGTGCATGTTCTGTAGTAAAATCGTGTATTTATATTTTTGTCGTAACTAATATCAAACAAAACGTTTAACTGAATTGGGGTCTTAGCTACAGAAGCTAAGGCTAACAAAAACCCTAAGATCCACTCTAAGGTTAGCCCGAGAAAAAGAAGAGAGTAGGGGGTTAAAAGAAGAGAATAAGGGGTTAAGTAAAAGCAAAACCTATCATTCGTGTGTTAACTTTCATTCAGAAAAAGAGAGAGAAAGACTCACCATCATCATCCGCCGGCCACTGCCGACAAGTCGGAAAAATAGTTGAAGAGAATAGGAAAGGGGGTGAAAGATGAAAAGAAGTAAAATAAAAACGCTTACAAACCATGCAAACACAGTCTTAACTCAAAGAAACTGTCATACCATACAAACTACAGACATGCAAGTAAAGAGAGGATGAAGGGAAAAAAAAAAGTAGGAAGAGTATAACAAAAAGTGGGTTACTTTACGCTACAAGCTACATCTAAGTTCGTGTTAGTCTATTTTTTTTTTTTTTAATTTTAAATATAAATTTAACGCTGGGATATCACACGCTGGCATGTCACAAGCTGGCATCAATCGTCAACAGACTCAAACCTTGACTATCCTGTTGCTAATTGTTTTATTTTAAACGACGTTAATATTTTTAAAATGCCTATCTAAACGGTTCTTAAACATATTAACGCTGGTAGAGTTCACGGCGGATGCGGGAAGATTATTCCATTTATCAATTACTTTAAACGTAAAAAGGTTTTTAGCGATATTAGTAATGAAACGCCTACCGCGTAATTTAAATCCGCTATTATCGAAAATTAACAATTTGTCAAAATTTACGTTATCGATTTTATTAACGATTTTGAAAACTTCAATAAGCTCCCCCCTTAATCTCCTAGTCTCGAATGAATGCAAGTCTAACTCTTTAATCCTATCTTCGTAAGACTTGTATCGTAATGACTGAATTAGTTTCGTGGCGCGTCGCTGAACCCTTTCCAACCTATCAATATCCTCACGCAAATACGGGCACCAAAACTGAACGGCGTATTCTAAGTGAGGCCTGACTAGGGACTTGTAAAGGGGCAATATAATATTCTTCGATTTAAATTCAAAATTACGCGCTATGAAGCTTAACATCCTTTTAGCTATTTTGTTAGTTGTTACTGCTTCATTGAAGCCTTTCTGTAGCTGTTCCTTGAAGACATCGCTGTACATTTGAATTCTGTGATCCTGTTTGAGCTTTTTCATTACTTTATATAAATGTCCTTTAATTACTTTGAGATTATCTCTTAAAGTTGGACAATTTATTTTCCAAGGTAACTCAACAAAATAACTATTGTCTTTGCACTGAATGGTGTCTTCAAATCTTTCTACCATTAACTGATCTTCTGAAGTTTGATTTGTGTCATGAACACCCACGATTCTAGCAGCCATAAAGTTTGAATTGCCTCATCTAGAGTTTCATTTGATAGTGATGAATTAATGTTCTCAGTTATAATATTATTCAAAGTGTTGCTATTCTTACAGGTGTAATGTAGGACTGAGTTGAGGCACATAGTATTTGTTAGTCATGAACTATTCTGGTTTAAGTCTAGGTTGTATCTGGATAGGTCACCCAAGGGGGCTATCCCTGATGGTGTCTGATAAGCTATACCATTACCTATCTTCACTATGCCCCTATGAATAAGATAAATATAATCTTCCCCCTTATTAACATTTCAATGTTAGCTACTGTGTTGTTTGTGATATGTCTATCGGCTATATTGTACTGTTAGAAAATCTAGAAGAGGAAGAGCCATTGTTGTCCCAAGGCGATATGATGACTAAGCTGATTGATGCAGCATTGCTTGTATATATTAAGTTAAGGTGTATACTGTATATATATCCATCTCATAATTGTAAGGTTAGTGAAAAATTCACTTAATTTAGAGCTAGCATTGTTTGGGTACTCTTGTGGCATCATTTTTTGGGGCACTGCGCGTCCTTCCTACTCGTTTGTTGAATGTGGCACTTACAGGGCGTGGTCTTATAGAGAGCTCTCTTGCAATTCAGTTTGTTTGTTTATATGCAAGATTGTTGCATCGTGCAATGGTGCAGGTTGTGTTGTTGTTGCAAGGTTTAGAAAGAAGACCGGAAATAGTGCCCCTTTTGTTTTTTATCTTAATTTTATGCAACTGAGGCCTAAGGTAGGCCCACATTGAGTCAGCAACCCTGAGGTAGGACTTAATAGGACCTCCACGTCCGTAAGTTTTAGTCTAGCTTAACTTGGGATGTAGGTTAAACTGGCCCTTCAGAGCTTGGCCGTTCACGGTTCAACTGTGATTCTGAACCCAATAAAATAAAATATAACATGTACTGTTTCCTCATATGATTAATGGTTTGTTCTAGTTTGGGTACAACCATTTTGTTTTGTCCTACTTTTGGAATAATGATTGTTTTAATTTTTTCTAATTCATTTTCTACATGTAATTCCAGGTCAATTGTCTTATAGCTATTTTTGTTTGAGTTATCCTTAACAAAGGATGTGATATTGAGTTCTTGTTCACTTGGGTTTGGTGTCAAACCCAATTCACTGACTAAATTTTGTGAGACAAATGTTTGTTGAGAACAAGAGTCTATAAGACATCTCACTGGAGTGGTGGTACCCTCACCATTCACTAAGTCCAAAGCAATCGTTGGAAAAAGAACCTCAGTGTTTTTTGCTGCGTTGTTTGAACAAACAGAATGCCCCATGAAAGTGGCATTTTCTTGATTATCTTTGTTTGGAGAAGGTATCTTTTGAGTTTGAGTATTGTTGTTTGGACACTTTAGTGAATCATACATTGATGTGACATGTCTTAGACTTTTACAAAACTTACAATTGAATTTTAACCTAGATTTACAGTCTTTCTTATAATGTCCCTCCAGTACACTTTTTACATAGGTTCAACTGTTCACATCTTTCAGATCTTGAGTTAAAGTCTTAATATTTGCCACACCCAGTACTACTGTGTTCATCACTTGCACAAAATTTACAATGTGGTGTGTAAGTTGAGGTAGCAGTTACATTAAAGTTCTGTAATGTAGGTGTCCTTGTGGTATTGTTGGTCATATTTGAGTCTACAGTATCAAGTTTTGTCTGTTTGGTTGTAGCTGGTCTCTGGAGACAGTCTTTGGTTTATCCATAGTCTGGGTCTTATTTTGTGATGGACTATTTCTCAATTTGAAATTATTAGGTGTGGTGCCGCGTTTGTTAGCGGGGTAAAGATAAAGTAAAGGCCAATTTGAGGCTTTATTCAACATAAACATAGCATAGATCTGAAACACAGAAAACAATAATTAGTAAAGACTTGTTACACAGAAAACAATAATTAGTAAAGACTTGTTACACAGAAAACAATAATTAGTAAAGACTCATTACATTCCTCTCTTTTTTTATAATACGTGATCACAGAAAACAATAATTAGTAAAGACTTGTTACACAGAAAACAATAATTAGTAAAGACTTGTTACACAGAAAACAATAATTAGTAAAGACTTGTTACACAGAAAACAATAATTAGTAAAGACTCATTACATTCCTCTCTTCTTTTATAATACGTGATACTTTGCACGGTAAGAAACAAAACGACAAGTTCAAGATATTTTGGAAGAAAGAAGAGTCTACAAGTTTAGGCGTTGAGCTGGGTATCTGATTCGAGTGCTTCTTCTCAGAGGGGGACTCGTCTCGGAGGTTACTGACACAGGTGGGCCTCTCTCGACTTCGACTGGAGTCGCTTCGACGGGAGCTGTTGGGACCGTGTGTCGGCGGATCTCAGCGGGTTCTGAGTCGTCCGTTAGCGGGGTGGAATTGATTGGCGGACTGGGTACGGGGGGTTCATAGTGATTCGTGTCATCCGTATTGCTACGTCCCGCCGGTGCCAGGTCCCTGATGGATACGGTATCTTCTCTCCCATTCGGATGCCGTATAAACGCGTAGTTGGGGTTTGCCTCAATTAACTCAACTTCCTCGACGAGGGGGTCGTTCTTGGATCGGCGAATGAATTGGCGAAGGAGTACAGTTCCCGGAGAAGACAGCCACGTCGGTAGTGCAGAACCGGTAGAAGTACGCCGCGGGTGCGTGAATAGACGCTCGTGAGGAGTTTCGTTCGTGGCCGTACACAGCAGCGATCTAATCGAGTGCAGCGCGTCTGGTAGGACGGACTCCCATTGCGACATCGGCAACCCGCGATCTTCTATGGCTAGTTTGATGGTGTTCATGATGATTCCATTGTAACGTTCGCATTGCCCGTTTCCTTGGGGGTGATACGGCGTTGTGCGACTAGTCGCGATACCATGTTTAGTTAGGAACAGTTTTAGTTCCGAAGACATAAACGATGTCCCTCGATCTGTGTGGATGTAAGAGGGAGTTCCGAAGGTAGAAAATAACTCGGTGAGACGGGCGATAACGGTTGACGTGTTCGTATCACGGCACGGGAAGGCAAAAGGAAAGCGTGAATACTCGTCGATTACTGTTAGGATGTAAGGTCGCGAAGTTGCGCTCGGAAGCGGGCCTTTAAAGTCGATGTTAAGTCGGTCAAACGGGGACATGGCCCGTATTAAGTGACTAACTTCTGGTTTATAGTACTGTGGCTTACATTTAGCGCATGTTTGGCATTCCGACGTAACTCGTTTGATGTCATCCACTGAGAATGGTAGGTTCCTAGCTCTCACAAAATGAGTCATTCGGCGGACTCCTGGGTGTATCAGATTAACATGCAGCTGGGCGAGGGATATTCTTGGAGTAGCAGCGCAAAAGGATCGCGACAATGCGTCTGCGGCTCGGTTCTCGGGGCCCGGTCTGTATTTTATTGTGAATGAGTAGCCGGCTAGTTCTACACGCCAACGGAGAATCTTATCGTTCTTAATACGACCAGTAGCTTTTCCATCGAACATGAAAGATACGCTCCGCTGGTCGGTGACGACAGTAAAGTGTCGATAAGCTAAGAAGTGCTTCCACTTGCGAATGGATTCGATTACAGCGTATGCCTCCTTTTCAACGATGTGATGGCGACGTTCTGTGTTATTCAGAGCGCGAGAAAAGAACGCCACCGGGCGGCCGTTCTGGGTGAGGGTGGCTCCGATTGCTGAAGAGGAAGCGTCCGTCTCCACAGTGAACGGCAGTTCTTCATCGATTGAACCGACGACAGCTTTCGAGATATCATCTTTGAGTGTTTGGATCGTTGATACTTCCTCGCGAGTTAATGGGAATGATGAAACGTTGAGCAGAGGTTTGATCTTGAGGGAATAGTTCTGAATCCATTTAGCATAGTATGCGAATAGTCCGATTACGCGTTGTAGAGACGACTTGTTGCGAGGAGTTTGAAGTTCTTGTAGTGGCCGGAGGCGTTCGGGATCGGGCCGCAATACGCCATGAGAGATAGAATATCCGAGCAGGTGCACTGATGTCATCGAAAGCTTGCATTTTTCCTTGTTTAGACTCAGATTTACTCGTTTAGCGGCTTCCCAGAAATGTCGAAGGTTCTCATCGTGCTCTTCCCAAGTGGTTCCGCAGATGGTGAGATCGTCGAGGTAGGCGTATGTTGATGATAAGTTGTTCGAGGATATGAATTCGTTCATGACGCGCTGGAAGGCCGCGGCTCCGTTAGTTACTCCCATAGGGATCCTTCTGAATTGGTATAGATTTCCGTCAGCCTCGAATGCTGTGAAAGGTCGTTCAGACGGATCGATTTCTACCTGGTAGTATGCGCTTGACAGATCAATTACGCTGTAGTATTTGTGTTGTGAGACTTTGTTGGCTATATCATCGATTCGCGGAAGAGGATATGCATCTAGCATGGTAAATCGGTTGACGGTTTGAGAGAAATCGATTACCATGCGTTTTTTTTTTGTTTCGGTAGATGTGATGACTACTTGAGCACGCCAGGGTGAGTTACTGGGTTCAATTATCTCATCCCTGAGTAGCTTTTCGATTTCTTTCCCAATGAAAATTTTGTCCTCAGAGCAAAATCGTCTGGACTTCGTGGCGATGGGACGACAATCGGCAGTTAAGTTGCCGAATAGTGGTGGGGCTGAAATTCTTGATCGAGTAAGGCCGCATATATGGAGTGCTGGCTCCGGACCTCCGAAATTGATGTTCAATTCCTTGTGTCTGATTAAGAATGGGGTACCGAGTATTATGTCAGCGCACAGATCCGACAAGACGGATAGTTCGAGCTTTTCGTAGTCGCGGTCTCCCATCGTAACCTTCACTGTACATCGACCTGAGATGGCTGCGGATAGATTAGGCGAAGCCATTGATACGACGCCCGAGTGCGGAAGAATGGGCAGCTCTAAGTGTTTGGCTAGATCCTCACGAATGAAGTTGTCCGAGCTGCCAGTATCCAACAAGGCGAGACACGAACGGCCGTTGACGAGGATATCGACTGTTGAGTTGGTAGGCATGGAGGAGCTACACGATAGAGTGGTACTAATGGTCGCTAATGCTGCGGCTGAATGAGACGCTGTGGTTTTATCCTGTTTTTGACGTGCCGAGGAAGTACTTGAGCGGCAGACTTTGGCCCAGTGGCCGGTCTTTTCACATTTCGCACAGATAGAATCCTTTGCCGGACACCTGCTTCGTGGGTGGCGTCGAGACCCGCAGAAGAAGCACAGAGCGGCTTTGTTGTCGAAATTCGTAGCGGCTGAAGAGTTTGGGAGATCGTCTCCTTGGACGCAGGCAGGCCGGGCAGAGTCAGTAGTCGGCGACGGTTCGTGGCGAGAGCCAGTGGCTGCAACAGCACCGTAATGAGTGAGGTACGATTCTGAGTTTTTCTGGGCCTGATCTAATGTTCGAGCCTGGACGATAGCCTTTTCCAGTGAGAGTGTGTCATTTTCGAGTAAGCGGGTGCGGATGGCGCTATCTCTAATTCCTCGGATGAAAGCGTCTCTCACAGATGAACTCCTGTTTTCGTCGGCGGAAACCGATTTGAAGTTGCAGTCATTGGCTAGTTGTTGAAGAATTTGCAAGTACTCATCGAGGGTTTCCTCGGGCTTTTGGTGACGGGTGGACAACAGGTGGCGAGCGCATACCTCGTTTGGCTTCTTGACGTAGGTGGCCTCTAAGGCTGCCATGGCATTCTCATAAGTAGAGCAGTCTTGAATGATATCAGCGACATCGGGGCCGATATGTATGAATAGAACCTCCAATTTATTGGGGTTGTGTTCGGCGATAGTACTCAAGAAATATTTGAATCCGCGCGACCATAATTTCCATAGTTTCCCAGCTTGGGGAGAATTCGGAGAAGTAATAAATTTATCCGGGCGAATCACCTTCTCCATGATATAGTAAGATTACTGGATGAATATTTGCTTGCTGTATCTGAAAGGCCGACTGAATGGCTGATTGAAATGTTGAATAAATTGTGGTGCCGCGTTTGTTAGCGGGCTAAAGATAAAGTAAAGGCCAATTTGAGGCTTTATTCAACATAAACATAGCATAGATCTGAAACACAGAAAACAATAATTAGTAAAGACTTGTTACACAGAAAACAATAATTAGTAAAGACTCATTACATTAGGATAATTAGAAAGTGCTTTCTGATGTCTTCAAGATTAGGATAATTTTCTCCTGTCATTTGAACTAAAACATATTTAATCCTCAAAAGGAGGTACCTAAGAACTGCGCCTTGTATGAGCGAAGATGAAGCTTTAACATCTATCTCATTGCAAACCAATTGTCCCATAATAGCTTCTAATTTTGAATAAAATCTTTCCATATCACTTTGGTTATTTTTTATGGGTGCAAAATCAATAATTTGTTGAGATAATTCAAATATAATCACAGCTTTGTTAATGTAATTACGTTTCAAGAGATCAATAGCTTTTTCATATGAATCACCTACAGCTGGTAAATAGGCTATCATGTTACAGGTTGGACCTTTAAGCAGGGGCGTAGCTATTGTGGAGCAATTGGAGCAGTTTGCTCCAGGAGCTGCAAATATAGAGGGCGCAAAATTTGCCAACATTGATTGTTTACCTATGCTGCAAATTTACCAAAGTTGAATCTTGCAGTCTGTCTTGTTTTAACTCAACAATATAACGACTTGGTTTGTCAGACAACAAATGTTCTGTTGAAGCAGAAAAATTACTCGCGTAAAATGTATAAATTAGCACTTCAAAATTCCTACTGTAAAGACCCTATTTCGCCTTATTGACACTGAGTAGAATGAATTGCAGAAGTGCACGTGCACTACCCGCTGAGAAGGGGTGGAGTTAGTTACTACTGTAAGTTACTAACTCCGATCCGTAGCTACGCCACTGAGTTTAGTATATGCAATTTGTTTGTAGCTGTGACAGCTTGTGTTTTTCGTGCGCTTAATTGATGATTGTAATCTAAATTTTAATAGAATGATCACTTTATTATAAATTTTTATAAACTATAAGTGAAAAATATTTGTAAAGTAAGGTAAGCGCATTATTACTGTTAGTATTTGTTACAATTAATTGCTTAATTTTCATAAGTTAAATTTGTAGAAGTAAATGGGTCTTTTCAGTTTTAGGTCCGGCATTGGATTTTTTCCATGTTTTTGGTATAGACGTACATTTTTACGCTGATACCATTTCTGCAATCCATTTCTTGGAGAAATAAACACGAAAAAGGTTATGGCCCAAAACTTGTATTCAAATATCCACCTATATTTAACCTACCCTACCCTACACCTGCTTATGAACGCATCGAACAGTTCGAAGGGTAGAGCTTCAGTCACAAAACAGTGAACCACAGCGAAAACTTCCTGGACCCTTCAATTCAACTGGAGCACACACGCAACGGATAGAGTCAACTCAAACGCGGTAACAAGCGCCGGTGTGGTACGCACAGTTCCATGATCGACTCGTATCTCTGCGAGTTTCTCTGGCGTCGCCGACACGCAGGCAAAGATCTAGTGCGCCAAATGCTGAGCGATATTGCGCAGTTTGGCAAGTAGCAAACTGGTTTGTGTTCCTTTCTGTGTTCTGGAAACCTGTAGACATAATAAACTTGCACATAACTTTTTTCGTGTTTATTTCTCCAAGAAACGGATTGTGAAAATGGAATTAGCATAAAAATCTAAGTCTATACCAAAAATATGAAAAAAATCCAATGCCGGACCTAAAACCGAAAAGATCCAAGTAAATTAACTTCATTTAAACGTTATCGCAAACTATGTAATAGCATAATGTAATATTGTATTATATAAATTTCAATCGAATGATGCAATTTATAGCACGTACGTTTGCTATTAACAATGCGCGGCTAAAGTAACGATTCAATTAAAAAACCCAAATTCTTTTTCATATTTTTTATTATACTTTAAAACAATAGAAATTTTGCAGTAAAATTTACATACTTTTTTACTCAATGGAAATCCTGCATTTTTTTCGAGAATTAGCTTCGGATAAAATATTTATCACTCTATTATTGCAGACAATGTCTTCTAAGAAACTGAGTGGTGCAGAATTTCAAAAGAGAAAAAGAAGAATCTGAAAAAAAAGTGTTGCAAAAACTATAAATTATCAACATATTGTAAAACAATCACGCCTTCCACTTCTCAATCAAATAAGCCTAACACAGTCTCAGAAGTATCGACAGTAATTTGTGGTAGCAGTAGTAACAGCGATTACAGTATTCAACTCGAAGGCATTGCCACGCTGGAAGAACAACTATTACCAAAACTAGAGCCAGATTAATGTTACTCCTTTACAGCCTGTACCTTTAACACAAAAACATATTAGTGTCGGAGAAGAAATTATTCAGTCATCAGACTGAGCTAATTTTCCTGGAATTCTTACCCCTGAACAAAAAAGATTGATAATTAAAATTGGTCCTTGTCAACCTAAAGGTCCATTTCCCAAAGATAAAGACGGGCGTAACCGCCATAGAGGCTTTAATGAAAAGTACTACTATAAATCGCAAAACAATAAAAAGTTCAAAATTAGGAGGCAATGGTTGTGTTATTCAACGGAATTAAACATTTACTATTGTCAACCTTGCTGGCTGTTTGATCAATCAAATTTAGACTTAAGTTTTGTGCAAGGAACAGCAGACTGGGCTCATACGAGTATAAGCCGTAATATTGAACAATACAAAGAATCCGATCAACATAGTATTTCCTGCACGGTGTACTATCGCTGGGAAACTAATTCTACTATTGATGCAATCAACAGACAAACCAGTGTGCACGAAGTAAATTTTTGGCGCAAGATATTGCGACGTATTGTTGATTTAATAATAACTGACTACAAACGATTTATCTTTTCGAGCTCATAGAATTACAGATGGTCATGGACTTCACAAGGAAATTTTCTTGAAATTATTCAATTACTAGCTCGATATGTTGTTATATCTGAACTTTTAAAGCGTACCAAAGGAACTGTTACGTACCTAAGCGCAGAAATTCAGAATTAAATTAACTTATTGGCTAATGAAATAATCCAGACAATTAAGAGCGGAATGAAAGAAGCAGCATTTATATATGTTATAACAGACACAACACAAGATATATAAAAAATTGATCAGCTTAGCACGGTGTTTCGCTATGTGCTAATAAAAAAAGATGAACGTGAAAAACCAGTGCAGCTTAGAGATTAAAGAATCATTTTGCAGATTTACAGAGATTAAGAATCAAACATCTAAAGAGTTAGAAAGTACTGTATTGAAGGTTATGGAAGATTTCACCGATTTGTCAAAATTACAAGGACAAGGTTATGATGGAGCTGCGAACATGAGTGGCGTCTATACAGGTCTTGAAGCGCGCATTAGGCAGAAAAATTCATCCGCCACATACATTCACTGTTGCTCTCATAATTTAAATTTAGTTATCAACGACTCTGTTTCATATATTCTCGAAGTCAGATATTTTTTTTGACAAAATAGAAAAACTTTATGTATTTTTCATTGTAGTTAGTAGATGGTCAAAATTGATGGAATTAAAAGAAGGACACATGACGCAAACCTTAAAGAGAGTTTGTCCAACTAGATGGTCTTCACGCATTCAAGCTCTCGAAGCGCTTTGCTGTCGTTATTTTAACGTTCTTAAGATTTTAACGTACCTATCACTAAATGGCAAAAACAAAGAGGAACAGCATGAAGCTAAAGTATTAATGAATTATTTTGAACTATTTCCAACAATTTTAATTACCGTTCAGACTAAAATTGTTGGGTCAGTTAATGTAGTATCGAAGATGCTACAAGGAAAACACGAAGACATAGAAAAGGCAGCTGAAATGCTTTCCTCTCTTACTACTTAATTTTCAATATTAGGGCTAATTGGCAATCCATAAAAAAGAAGCAATAGAGTTATCTATAAAATAGATAATCGATCCTTCTTTTCCTAAAAAAAAGGTTACATCGTACAAAAAAATGTTTGATGAACTCCATGTAGAAGATTGTGAAAAACGCTTTCAAGTCGAAGTATTTAACCGAAACATAGATGTAATCGTCAGTCAATTAACTCGGAGGTTTGAATAAATTCTTAAAGTTTCCGAAAATTTAAATGTTTATCACCCAATTTTCTTTCAAATTCATCCGCCAAAGATATAAATGAAAGATCCAATTTTCTTGTTGAAGCGTATCCAACAGATATTTCACCAGGATTGGGTCCTAAATTGCAACACTTTAAATTATGCTTTCATAATGACTTACAAAAACTTACAACAATACGCGAAGTTACTGAATTACTTCTAATTCATACACCTGCTTCGAGTAGCTTCCCTGATTTAGTTAGCGCTTGCTTAATTTTTACCACTCTACCAGTGACTACAGCAACAGCAGAGAGAAGTTTTTCAAAATTAGACTGATAAAGACTTGTCTAAGGAGTAGTATGTCCCAGCATCGGCTAAGCTCATTGGCAATGATTTCAATAGAAAGAGTTACAGCACGCTGTCTTGATTTTGACCATGTGATTGACCAATTTGCAGATCAGAAAGCTAGAAGAAAAAGTTTTGAAATTCGGTAAGTTGTTTTCAAACTAATTGTTAGGTATATAATACGCTTAAAGAGGGGCTGCTACACCCCTGATTAATAATAGGGGGCGCTATATTGCCTACTGCTCCAGGGCGCTAAGAGTGTAGCTACGCCACTGATGGTATGACAGTGTTTCTTTGAGTTAAGATTGTGTTTGCATGGTTTGTAAGCGTTCTTATTTTACCTCTTTTCATCTTTCGCCCCTTTCCTATTCTCTTCGACTATTTTTCCGACTTGTCGGCAGTGGCCGGAGAATGATGATGGTGAGTCTTTCTCTCTCTTTTTCTGAATGAATGTTAACCCACGAATGATAGGTTTTGCTACTTAACCCCTTATTCTCTTTTCTATTCTCTTCTTTTAACTCCCTATTCTCTTCTTTCTCTCGGGCTAACCTTAGAGTGGATCTTAGGGTCTTTGTTAGCCATAGCTTCTGTAGATCTGTAGATCTTCTCCATATGCCCAAACCATTTCAACACCCCCTCATCTACTCTCTCCACAAGACTTCTTCGACTCCCACACCTCTCACGGATAACAGTGTTTCTCACATGATCAATCCACCTCACCCCACAGATTTTCCTCAAGCATTTCATTACCAGTACATCTACCCTTTTCCTTTCCTTCGGATTCGCTACCCAGGCCTCACTTCCATACAACACTGTTGGCACTACTATACCTTCATACATACCCAGCTTCGCACCCAGGCACTGAGCTCTCCTTCCAAACACTTGTTAGGGTACCCAGTACCATTGCCTCTTCTTCCACCCTGTGCCCCACCAGTGTTCCCTCTAAGCTGCTCGCTTGCGCGGCCGCACAGTAACTTTTCAGGTGCCGCGCAAACCCTCAGTTATGCGATGTTCACGAAATTTTTAAATCGGCAATTGATGCGACAATCTCAGAAATTTGCTTAGTGGCAGTGCAGCACCACCAACAAAATTAAATAAAATGCCTTACAAATAGGCTAAAATAACATATATATCTTTGCAAGACGCATTTATAACTGAACAGGCAGCTAATGTATTTCTAATGTTGCAAAAGTCCCACTGTCACATTTGTGCTAGAAAAACCACGAAACTCTTGCAGCGGTTCTGCTGCCTGAAGAGAGAGAGAGGTTCATTCAGATTGACTAGCTCAAAAATTAAGAAATATAGGACACAATGCATTTTTATTTTATTCAGGTTGATGGAGTGTTTTCAGCATTAAATTGTAATTGCATATGTTCAGAAAGGATAAACAAATAATATATTTGCTTAATATCAATGGCATATTAATTCTAAGTCACATGGTAATAATTCGTCAAACTGGGACTAGTACTACAGTATTAGCAACCTCCCCATATAAGAATTATCATTGCACTTCGATATTTTATGTGCAATTGCAAATGTACAGTATATTAACACCTCATTCTTAAAAATGATAAAAAAAAAAAATTGAAATGCTAGTTAATTGTTTCAAATTATTGCATATACAATATGCATCATACGTTGTTGACATAACAACATGTACTTAGGACCAGAAAGTCTTCCGCACAAGGATTTGGTTTGTGAAACATTTTATTAGAAACCACGGATGATCGGCAGAAGAGACTGGGATGGATCGAAAAACAAAGATCAACGCCAAATGAGGTGAAAATTTTCACAGATGTTTTACTTGCTGTACAGATGAACTGGTCTATGAACTCTGTACAACATATACACAATCACATGGCAAAGTATCTCAAACTGCCAGAGAGCTGGAGAAGCAGAAATTATGCTTTTGAGTTTTTGGAATCTATTAACAGTGTTTCCATAAAAAAATCATGTCAGAGATTCGCTTGTCATCCTATCACACACTTATTATTGATGAAAGCATGGATATTTCTGTTAACAAGATGCTTATAATTTATTTTAAGTTTAGAGTTACTGCATCTGCTGTGCATAAAACAGTTTTTGGTGGAATTATGAAATTACATACTTGCAATGCACAAGCTATTACAGCTGCGATCAAGGATTTCTACTCTCAGAATGAACTGGACCTGACGAAAATGGTGATGTTCACTTCAAACGGTGCCTCTGTTATGTTAGGAAAAACAATGGTATTGCCACACAGTTTAAGAAATGCATTTCACATTTAGCGGAACAACACTGTGTAGCCCATCGAGAAGACTTGGGATTAACTGATACCGGGAAGAAAGTACCAATAATGAAGGAAATAGAGACACTATTGAGGGCCATTTATACAATCTTCTGTAGATCTACAGTTCGGAAAGGACAGTTTGAGGAAATAGCAAATGTCACAGAAAACAAGACTGTATCTTTTAAACCACTAAATGAAGTAAGGTGGCTAAGACATTTTGCTGTAAGTGTTTTATTACGCAATTATGAAACCTTGCTTAAATACTTCGAACAAGGAATCTCAGAAAACAATGATCCAGTATCAAAATACTGCTTGAAGAAGCTCTGACTCTAATTACCGTATCACTATAACTGTGTTAAATGATGTTTTGTATGAATTAGCAGAACTGACCAAATGCTTCCAGAGGAGTTCTTTAACAACAATTGAAGCTGTACATTTAGCGCGAGCTAAGATTCACAAGATGAGAGGACAATATCTAGGAAAAACAGTAAATTGGAGTAACAGTGTAAAAAGTCTAATTGCTTCAATCTCTATTAGAGACGAACAATTCAATGGTGAACCAATTCTAAGTTTTATCTCCCTACTGTGTGATCATTTGAACCAAAAGTTTCCAAGAGAGGAAGTGAATAATTAGGCAGCTTTTGACCACCTCACTTTTATCAAAGCATAGCAATTACGAATTTGGTGCAGGAAACATCAAACTAGTTGACAAGTACAGAAAAGAAGCATTTTGGACCTTAGTCCAGTGCATCGATCTACTCAAACCACTATGGATGAGAGAGAATTCACTGTAAATCGGTACAATGATTTCAAATATATAATTGCGGAGAAAAGTGTAGAAAAGTTAATTAAAAATTTCCAGGAAATGGTGAACTTCAGTTTACAGAATGCAGAACAGTTTAGTGTAGTTTCTCAACTGATAGATATATGCGCAACCTTTCAAGCTTCTAGTGCTGATTGTGGCTTCAGCCTTATGAATAATATCAAAACTAAATGTCGAAACAGATTGAAAGAAGATCACCTTGATATGCTAATGAGGATAAAATTTCACTTGTCGAGTGGTGGAGAAGTGAATCTGGACACAGTTTATAAGCATTGGAAGTGTGAAAAAACTATAGGGCTATGGGTTGATTGTCTGATACCCTCATCCATTGGAAATTTCCAGCAGATTACAGTGGAGAGTTAACGAGAGTTAACGCGGTACGATGGAGTTACACAATGAATTGATTTGATGTAACCAATATAGGCAGTAACTGTATTTAAATACCTGAAGGAATAGGCCTATCCTTTTTATAGTTATTAGGTTTTATATTAAGAGGATTTCACTCAGAAGTTATAAGAAGATAAAGTACATCTTTCTTGCTTAAAGCATCGCTGTAACATAAGCAAGCTCCGAGCGAGCCGTTCATATAAATGTTCGTATTTTATTATTTGCTGAATTTGCAAAGTTCGTTGACTCTTCTCTCGAAGTAATTTTCACGAGTCAGTGGAAAATTTTGAACACGAAATAATAAATTTTTCTTGTGGTTGGTGGGCCCAATGCCTCCATATTGGGTTCTATGTATGTATGGCAATTATTTTCATTCCCAATAGGCTATGTCGCCAATCCCGAGGCAATTTTGTAGATATTTAATTCAATTAATTAATAATTTTATTTAATTAAGAAGTAAAGGTACCACATACGATACCATGGTGTAAGCATGTATAGTTTTTCCATAGGAAGAATGCAAACGACAGAAGAGTAAAAGTTCGTGAACAAGAACAATCTGTGTCTGTCACATCAAGCTGCATTCAAGCATGTCTGTTACTGACTCAGGGCAGTGTTGCCAACTCTTATTTTATAAAGTACCAGTAAAATTAATAAAAAATAGCGAATTACAAAAAATAGTAGCAGATATATATATATATATATATGCATATATAACTGCAATGACCGCGCAGTATATAAATGAATAGAAACGACATAAGTGTTAAGGAACGTTTCCGCACACGAGGAGGAGAGATAACGAATAATGAAAAATGAGGCGAACCGCCCGGGAATCGAACCCAGGGCCTTCCAATTGCCGGTTGGATGCTCTACCATTATGCTACGGACCTCACTCAATCACAAATCGAAATTCTCCCACATAGGGCAGAAACCAATGCCCTGAGAGGGCACCCTCGCAAATCGTGAATATGCGCATATAACTGCAATGACCGCGCAGTATATAAATGAATAGAAACGACATAAGTGTTAAGGAACGTTTCCGCACACGAGGAGGAGAGATAACGAATAATGAAAAATGAGGCGAACCGCCCGGGAATCGAACCCAGGGCCTTCCAATTGCCGGTTGGATGCTCTACCATTATGCTACGGACCTCACTCAATCACAAATCGAAATTCTCCCACATAGGGCAGAAACCAATGCCCTGAGAGGGCACCCTCGCAAATCGTGAATATGCGCATATAACTGCAATGACCGCGCAGTATATAAATGAATAGAAACGACATAAGTGTTAAGGAACGTTTCCGCACACGAGGAGGAGAGATAACGAATAATGAAAAATGAGGCGAACCGCCCGGGAATCGAACCCAGGGCCTTCCAATTGCCGGTTGGATGCTCTACCATTATGCTACGGACCTCACTCAATCACAAATCGAAATTCTCCCACATAGGGCAGAAACCAATGCCTGAGAGGGCACCCTCGCAAATCGTGAATATGCGCATATAACTGCAATGACCGCGCAGTATATAAATGAATAGAAACGACATAAGTGTTAAGGAACGTTTCCGCACACGAGGAGGAGAGATAACGAATAATGAAAAATGAGGCGAACCGCCGGGAATCGAACCCAGGGCCTTCCAATTGCCGGTTGGATGCTCTACCATTATGCTACGGACCTCACTCAATCACAAATCGAAATTCTCCCACATAGGGCAGAAACCAATGCCCTGAGAGGGCACCCTCGCAAATCGTGAATATGCGCATATAACTGCAATGACCGCGCAGTATATAAATGAATAGAAACGACATAAGTGTTAAGGAACGTTTCCGCACACGAGGAGGAGAGATAACGAATAATGAAAAATGAGGCGAACCGCCCGGGAATCGAACCCAGGGCCTTCCAATTTATTTATTTATTTATTTATTTAAGTAATTAATTAATTAATTTCAAACTTGTCTTGCGCGTAATTTATGACGACGTACGTTACAAGTAGCCCAAAAAGTAGGAGATAGCAGAAAATTTTATTTTTTAGCAGGGGACTCTAAAACGTAGTCCAATCTGCGAAAAGTAGCCCAAGTTGACAACACTGACTCAGGCCCTCTCAGGGTCATGTGCTAGTGAGTAGTGATAGCGATTAGTTGTTTTGTATGGAATATCAGGAGAATAACATTGCTTTTCATGTTTCAAACACAAAAAGTGTTAAATTTTGTGTTAAAAGATTAATGCATATATGGATACAGTACTATAAAATCTAAATAAAATGCTGATTTTAATTGTCGAGAGATGTGATATAATGAAACAAAATGTTCAGCAGCTTATGTTCTTAATGACGCCTAATTTATATTATCTTTACTACTTTACATCATTTTACATAACTCTGGTGACTTATTAAATATCAGGTTGTAACATAAATTCTGCTCGATTAGAAAACGGACGATAGATAATAGAATAACCTGAAGATAATGTGAAATAGTTTTAGAAATGTTGCAAAATACACGCGGTGACAGGTTTTATCACGATACAGAATGATACAGAATGACTTAGGCAAGTGTAGCATTAGGCTAATGAATATTTTCTCTGGTGTTTTTCATACAGTTACAACACCACCCCTACGATATTACAGTAATTGAAAAAAACATGGAACCCACGAAAGAGCATATTCGACATATGATGGCTGTATGAGTTCCATAAAGGATCTAACGCTAGTGAATCTGCAAGAAACATTCAGAGAGTTTATGGAAATGATGTTGTGAGCGATTGGATGTGTAGGAGATGGTTTGAGAAGTTCAGAAATGGAGACTTCAGTCTGAAAGATTGTCAACGAACAGGACGACCAAATGAGTTTGATGAAGAGTTGCTGAAAGGCAGTGAAAGCAATAGTGGAGGAAAACCCAACGGTAACTGTAAGAGACTTGGCCTGCAACTCGGCGTTAACCATATGACCATTCATCGTGATTTGAAGCTGTTAGGAAAAGTAGTGAGGTTGGAAAATGGGTTCCGCATGATTGTCACAAGCGAATCGTCACATCGAATCGATATTTGCACATCACCGCATTCTCGGCAACTGCAGACACCGTTTTTGAATCGGATCGTCACTGGGGATGAAAAATGGGTCCGCTATAACAATATTAATAAAGGTTATTCACTTGCAAGAAATTGAGGTGGGGAGGGGGGTCCGGACGTCGCCGAACCTCCTCTGGACCCACCCTTGTACTTTGTGTGTAATAATATATCAACAATGACTTCAAAGAAAACGAGAGAGTAATGACTTCTTTGGGGTAACTGAATCAATTGTCACTGAGGGACTGAGCAGCTGTTCATTGACTCAGATTTCTGTGTAGGCTGAAGATAACCGAAGGGGCATAGTGTATATACACAGTGTACAGTGCTTACAATAAGTCTCGCGCCTCTGTCTCGTCCCAAGCTAGTCTGTTAGGTATAAAATGGGCGGTCCTTATGGCAGCGGAGGTGTGTTCGGATTGGTGCACATAATTGCTCTAACCCCATCAATGACGTCCACATTATCATTGTGTCGATCACTCTATCTATTTATATATAGAGATATACTGTATATAGATATATAGAGTATGCAGGGGATAACGTGTCTCAGTCCAGCTATGGTAGTTTGTCTTACAATTAATAGTCCCAAGTGCAAGTTACGTTAACACCTCCACATAAACTACCCTGGACTAAAATAACATACGTGAAGCCTTTACCCACAAACCATTTAAAAGGTGTGATTTAAAAGCTGTGTGTGTGTGTGTGGTGTTGTGTGTGTGTGTGTGTGTGTGTGTGTGTGTGTGTGTCTCTCTCTCTCTCTCTCTCTCTCTCTCTCTCTCTCTCTCTCTCTCTCTCTCTGTCTGTCTCCCCGTGGTGAGTTCTGGGTGATTTGCAGTTCATACTCAGATCAGCGAGACGCTGCGTTCTTTGCTAGAAAGACTAGTTAGTGTAGGCGTTTCCTTGCGTTTTAGTAGATTTCGATCTGGTAGCGTCATCGTTACACAGACGGAGGTAGACATGCGAAATATGTATATATTTAAGTAGGTTCAGCTGACGATATAGCGAAAGCAGTTCTATCTGTTGGCGTTACCGCTACACAGATACATATTAACAAATTTTGAAACAATGAGCGCTATGCTTTGGTTGATGAAGTTTTAGGCCTCGTAAAATACAAGGGGTAAAGGTAGGGCCCGCTTCGTAGGGCCGGTGGGATGGGCGCGTTGTGGAACTCACATGCGCAGCAAACCTTCCCTTGCTGTGAGTTCTGAGTGATTTGCAGTTCATACTCAGATCAGTGAGACGCTGCGTTCTTTGCTAGAAAGACTAGTTAGTATAGGCGTTTCCTTGCGTTTTAGTAGATTTCGATCTGGTAGCGTCATCGTTACACAGACGGAGGTAGACATGCGAAATATGTATATATTTAAGTAGGTTCAGCTGACGATATGGCGAAAGCAGTTCTATCTGTTGGCGTTACCGCTACACAGATACATATTAACAAATTTTGAAACAATGAGCGCTATGCTTTGGTTGATGAAGTTTTAGGCCTCGTAAAATACAAGGGGTAAAGGTAGGGCCCGTTTCGTAGGGCCGGTGGGATGGGCGCGTTGTGATTGAAAACTGGCTGAAGAATAGGCGGCAGAGGGTTGTAATTAAAGGGGTTAGTTCGGGTTGGGCCTCGGTCACTAGTGGGGTTCCTCAGGGTTCCGTTTTGGGGCCACTGTTGTTTATCATTTACATAAATGATATCGACGGTGGCATCGTCAGTCGGATCGCCAAATTCGCTGATGACACCAAACTTGGGGCCAATGTTGGGACGCCCGAAGCGATCGAGGAACTGCGTGCAGATCTAGGTAGGATAGGAGAGTGGTCCGAAAAGTGGCAAATGCCGTTTAACTTGGGTAAATGCAAAGTGATGCACATTGGCTATGCCAATCCCAAGTCGGACTACTCAATGTTGGGGAGTAATATCGAGGCGACTGATTTGGAAAAGGACGGGTGTGCTAATTAGCAGCGACCTTAAGTTTACCAAACAGTGCGTAGAGGTTGAAAGAAAGCCCAGAAGGTGTTAGGTTATATCAGGAGGCAATTTCAGTTTCGGAACAAGGAGATTGTGCTCTCTCTGTACAATTCCTTGGTTCGGCCGCACCTGGAATATGCTGAGCAGTTTTGGTCGCCCACCCTCAGGAAAGATATTGAGAGGCTCGAGCGAGTGCAGGCGAGGGCCACAAAGTTAATCCCTTCCGTTAGGCATTTGGGCTACAGTCGACGGTTACGCGCCCTGAACTTGTTTTCGCTGGAAACTCGGAGGCTGCGCGGTCAACTGATCGAGGTTTTCAAGCTCTTTCGCGGGTTCAACGATGTCGATTTTAGAAGCATGTTTAGTTTAAATGATAACCCAACTCGCAACAATGGTTGGAAGTTGGATTTGAAGCTGTTTAGGACTAGTGTGTGTGAGAATTACTTTATGTATAAGATCTGTGACACGTGAAACAGGTTCCTTCAGAAGTTGTGAACAGTTCCTCTGTGGATCATTTTAAGTAAAGGTTAGACCAAATCTTGCCCACTATTTGAGAGTGTAAAAATTTTCCGTGGCACCCGTTGCCATTGGTACCTCCTCGGTATGGGCCGCAAAGCCTTTTGAGGTACTTCTTTTCCTTGTAACTCCTTGTAACTCTCTCTCTCTCTCTCTCTGATCACACCGCATGGCAATGTATCCATATAACGTTAATAACCGAAACTCGAGAAAAATATACTCTGCCTTCCGCTCTATCCCAAATCCTTTTCTCTTAGTAACCTCTTAATACAACTAATCTATCATTTTTGCGACTTTTTAACTCTGGTAGAGGATTCAATTCCATTCCTATAGTGTAAGATACTTAAATTCATTGTGTATTATGCCATATGATGTGCGTAATAAATAATCATTTTTAAATAGTTGGAGCGTTCAAGGTCATCTGTAGTAATCTATAGACTACCCCCTCAAGCCCACTCTCAACACTTAGATTCCCCTAAGACGCAGGCGTCTTCAAGTAACATGAATGCGTAGAGATCTAAGTGTTAGATTCCATATTATATAATTTATGTGCTAGGTTTAAGAACGCTGGCATTGAAGGATGGAAGGAAGGGACAGTAAAAGCGATAATAGGTTTAATGAAGGAAGTGGAATGAGGATGGAGGTAAGCGTTGCTATGTCGAAGGAAACGAGTTGGGTGGGGAATTACGAAGGGAGGAGGAAAGGGAGCCAGAGATTATTAATCTAATTCTGCCACCATGTTCTCCTGATACGAATCCGATTGAAAACCTTTCGGCAATAATGATTAACGAATGGGAGCAACGCATGAAAGAACATTTGAAGCACTTTTAGCTCACACGAGGAATAGTTGGGAGAGCTTACATCGAACAGCAACATTCCCTACAATCTGGCATCTTCTATGCCGCAACGATTGCAAGAAATTATTGATGCCGGAGGAAGCTATACGAAATACTGATGTTAAAGCCATGACGTAATGTGTATCGAATATATATTTATGTTAATATAGAATTTTATTCTATTTTTATGTTTGACATCTATAAAAGTATATATTGTGACCATGAAAGAACTTTACTTATCCTTAGTTAGAATCTTTTCTTGCAATGTCTACGCTCGTGGAGATGATAATATATGCATTGTTGAAACAAACTATGAGAAGGTATAGTTTCAGGAAAAAAATAAAAACTGGCAACATCGAGGCCATCACATGTTTATGGGAATTGTCATATGATATGCTACCAATGACTCTTATATACTACTATATACAATATACTATATTACGTAATAATTACGATGAACAAATCAAATGCAAATTTCTCTGATTCACGGCCCACCAGTCTTGCTTTAGACTAATGACTTTCATAAGATGGAATAGGTTACCACTTAAAACAATGGATAAACTATCTATTAGTGAGACGACCGTGACTTCCTCGAAATGCGAGCGCGTGAGAGTTCACTGAGGAATTTGATCATTAGATTCTTCACGTAGGATATGTATCACAAACAACAATATTTACAACAATTCCCAACAATTACTTAATATCAATCATTGCATTTGAGCAAATAATTTAGACCTGCGTCAAAATAAGTTAGGTATCATGCCATGATTTGGGATATTTGCGGAATTAGTCGTTCTCTATAGTCTACAGTATATATTGAGACGGTATAATGTAATGCCCAGCTAATATTATGATGACTAGGATTGCTCCATAACCATCCCAACATCCCGAAACTTGGTCATTCTGCTTCTTAATCATTTGTATTTTAAACACTAAAATGTAGCAGAAGTGACGTAATAATGGACGTCATTGATGGGGTTAGAGCAACTATGTGTACCAATCCGAACACACCTCCGCTGCCATAAGGACCGCCCATTTTATACCTAACAGACTAGCTTGGGACGAGACAGAGGCACGAGACTTATTGTAAGCACTGTACATTCTGTATAGATATATTAGTTGTGCGTAAAGTCAGTTGGACGAAAGGAAAATGTCTAATTTGACTTGTCAAGTTTTGAACGAAAAGAAACGGCTTAAATTAATTCAAGAGTGCATGCGCGAGCCATTCTTCACGAACCTTTATATAGAAAAAACAGTTTTGAATTAAAAAAGTTTTATCATAGTCACTATATATATATATACACACACACGCCTATACTATTGTATTATCATATAAAAAGTAGGCTACTTATCGGAAACCATGAGAATTGGTACAGTCGATATTTTCGATTAGGCCAAATAGGCCATGCCCAAGGGCGGCAAATTTGTCACCGAGTTTTATAACTACATACTTTGTTGTGGAAAAAATAAAGTTATAAAGTCACCAATATCTTCAAATGTTAATTAACTCATCCAAGTTATTTTTTAAAACATGTATTTAGTATTTTGCTTTTGTGTTTTTGTGAATAATTGTTTTTCACTTATTTGTCAGACTTAGCAAGACTTACCAGTATAGCGAGTATAGAGTTATGCACTTAACGCTTACTGCTCGCCTCCGCAAATATGTAATTTATTTTTTACATATTTCTATTTGAGTTACATTACATTACGTTTTATTTGGAAAACATGAAGCCACTCGGGCCTATCGAGGCAATCCACGTCATGAGCTACATTTTTTAATAATGATAAAATCTTGCAAGATGTCAAACTCAAGTCAGCTAATTAATATACAACTATTTACTACCACCATAGGAGCCTATTATAACTGAAGCAAAGAATATACACTATATACAATCTACAAACTATCTCTTTCACTCATGAGTGTCCAAATTTTTCTTAAAATTAACTAATGAGCTACTGTTTACCACATCATATGGAAAGTCATTCCAAAAATCTACTATATGACTGAAAAAGTATTTTCATAGATCAAGTCTACAAGTTTTCTAATTTTTTTATTATGCTCATGAATTATCCCATCAGTATGTAGTGAGGAAAAGTTATGGGTAAATATGATGTGCTTTGTTCAAATCTGGCCTTCATTTTATGTGGAAATGAACCAATCCAAAGTTATGAGACTTCAAAGTTTTAACATAGTTTGGTTCATTTCCCCATAAAATGAAGGCCAGATTTTAACATTGCACATCAAATACTACTAGAAAAATGCATTCTAGTGTCCAAGTGTCTACCTAACCAACCTAACCTACCTAACCTAACCCTAATATTAGGTTAGGTTAGGTTAAGAACATAAGAAATTTTTATAGTGGGCATACTAGGGGCCACTTCAGCCCATCGAGGTGGCTCCCACTATGTAAAAACTACCTGTACATTTGGCAATAACTAATTTTTACAAAAACAATTAAGTATAAATTTAAACTAATTAATTATCAATTTCAAACTAAGATAGAATCTCTGGATCCAGAGATCAAAGTCATAATAGGCTACTATCACAAATATGTTACACACTATATCTATTTATAACTGATATGCAAATATATCGGATCCAAAGAATCCAGTCAATTTCATTATACAGGGTGGGCCGTAAGTTTCCATACATAGGAAAATTTAAATTATGGTCTTTCACGTGCGTCGGTATTTGGATCAGCAGTTTCCGATGCTTGGATTGGTCGGCGTGGTCCTGTGGAGTGGCCTCCCAGATCCCAGATCTCACCCCCCTTGATTTCTATCTTTGGGGCACTTGAAGGCCATGGTGTACAGGAAAAGATACGAGACATAAATCATCTAAAGGAACGTATCACCAACGCCATTACAAGCATAACGTCAACTGTGCTAATGCGTGTTCTCAACAGTGGGGAACATGTATTGAAATGTGTTTTCAAACAATGGCAACATGTAGAGCATATTATATAAAAAATGGTTGGTCCATAAACAAAATGTTTATTTTTCCTATGTATGGAAACTTACGGCCCCACCCTGTAGTACCCATCAATACCAGTACCGTGCCAACCAAAATTAAGTCACGGTCCATATCAATTGCGGAACCAAGTCACAATTACATCCATATACATTACAATATATATACTTAGGAGGAAAAGTGTAGGTGTGGCTGTAAAGACTGTACAGTAATGTAGAAATATGTGTGCACCCATTTTGGGTCTCCCATTTAAAGGTGTTTGTGGGGCAAGTGAAGATCATGAGTTTTTCAATACCTCACAGTACTATGGGGGGCACCGCTCGGCAGAGGAATCTCTTTAAATAGGGTGTGTAAGGACAGAGAGTATCCCCTAACCCAAGATGCTGCCTCCCTATATCCCACAACACCTATGTTGAGCTATGGGATCTATCACCCAAATGCACATAATATATATGAAATAAACTAGTACCATTCATGCAATAAAAATGGGCTTAAACACCATCACCAGATGTCCCTTGCAGACATCAAACTATCCAACCTTCTTTTGAAAGAAAGTGTATCTGAAGTCACCACTTCTTCTGTCAGACTGTTCCAAAATTTAATTACTCTGTTTGTAAAACTATGTTTTCTTAAATTTATTCTACATCTTGGCTTAAGTAATTTCATACTATGACCTCTAGTCTGATTATTGTGATCTTTAATGAAAAGAGACTCAAAATCTATCTTATCCAACCCTTTTATCATTTTATACACCTCTATCATATCACCCCTTAACCTCCTCCTTTTTAATGAGAACATGCTTAGATATGCCAGTCTTTCCTTATATGTCAATTGTCTTAGAGATGGGATCATTCTTGTTGCTCATTTCTGTACTTTTTCCAGTTTTTCAATATCTTGTATCAAATAGGGACTATTAAATTGAATGCAGTATTCGAGGAGGGGTCTCACATATGAAATGTAAAGTTGCTTTATAATATTGGGTGATTTGTATTCAATGTGTGTGTGCATGAGATTGAGTCTAGCATTTGCTTTATTTCTGATTACCATACAGTGATTTGAGGGTTTAAGTTCATTTGTCACAGTGACACCCAAGTCTCTCTCTTTATCATCATTTTTAATCCAAAGTCCATTCATATTATATTCAAATTCTGGATTTTTTGGCCCAATATGCATAACCTTGCACTTATCAACATTAAATTTCATCTCCCACTTATCTGCCCAGGTTACTCTGTCTAAGTCTTTTGTATTGTCATTGCTCCTGCTACTGACTTAACATTATGGCCTAATTTTGTATCATCAGCAAATTTTGAGGTTTTACATGATAGGCCCTTCTCTTGACCATTTATATAGACAACAAAAAGCAGAGGTCCCAGAACAGACCCCCGTGGGACTCCGCTCAATACGGGTCTCCAAGTAGACTTATTTCCATTTAGATGAACTCTCTGTTTTCTATTTCTCAGCCATTCTTCTATCCAATCAGCTATATGACCTCTTATACCATGGGCTCTAACTTTTACCAACAATCTTGCATGAGGAACAGTATCAAATGCCTTTGCAAAATCTAAGTATACTATATCTACTGGCTCTTTATTGTCCAAATGCAATAGGACTCCATCATAAAATTCAATCAAGTTGGTTAGACAGGACCTTCCATTTCGAAAGCCATGCTGGCTATCATTTATAAGGTTGCACCCTTCAAGGAACTCAGTAACTTTACCTCTAATGATACTTTTGAGTAATTTGCAAATAATGGAGGTGAGGCTGATGGGTCTGTAGTTTTTGCCAAGTTTCTATTTCCTTTTTTAAAGATTGGAGCCACATTTGCTTTCTTCCAATCCTCTGGAATTTCAGTACATATCAATGATTTATTAAAAATAATTTCTAGTGCCTGTGCTATATTCTTTTTGGCAGCTTTTATGACTATTGGATGCATTTCATCTGGCCCTGGAGATTTTTCCATTTTTAATTTATCTATTGCTTTTAAGATATCTAGTTTTGTTACCCTTAATTCATTTATTTCTCTATCTTGTCCTGGTAGTATAAGATCAGGAATATTATTTAAATTTTCATTTGTGAATACTGATGAGAAGTATTTGTTTAGTTCTTCAGTTATTTCAAGATCATCATCTATAGTTTTATCATCTATATGGAGGGGGCCAATTTTCCTTTTCTCTACTTTTCAAATTGAAGTGACTGAAAAACTTCTTAGGATTGTTTTTTGAATTCTTGGCTAGGCTTTTTTCCAGGTCTCGTTTGCTATCTCTAATTACTTTCTTGCAAATGCTTCTTTTACTTTTATATATTTCGGAGTCTGTGCCATTTTTAGTTCTTTTGAATTTATGAAATGCTTTTGTTTTTTCTCTGATTGCTCGTTTTACATTGCAGTTTATCCAAGGTTGGTTAGGTTAGGTTAGGTTAGGTAGGTTCTCTAGCAATTTGGACACTGGAATGCATTTTTCTAGTAGTATTTGATGTGCAATGTTAAAATCTGGCCTTCATTTTATGGGGAAATGAACCAAAATATGTTAAAACTTTGAAGTCTCATATCTTTTGATTGGTTCATTTCCATATAAAATGAAGGCCAGATTTGAACAAAGCACATCATACACTACTAGGAAAATGTATTTTGGCATCAAAATTGGGTGGAGGCCGTAATATCCATAGTATTTACCGAGTTATGTACATCTAAATTGACCAAACCTGAAAACATTTTGAATATCTGTATCATATTTCAAATATAGGATGTTCAGTTAGAGGAATCTCCAAAACAAGAGAGGAGAATTAATATGTAGAAAATGAAATTATTAAGGAAATAAATAGTGATGGGACGATTAATCGGAATCGAGAATCGGAAGAATCGAGCATTTTTCAGGAATCGGAATCGGAATCGAGAGAATTGTACCATGATTTCCGATTCTTAAAACGATTCTTGAATACAAATAAATTCTTACTTATTCACTTATTTATTTGCATTTTGTAGGCTGAGGAGTAAGGATTGCTTTTTGAGTAAAAGGATTTTTTAAAACTTTTAATTGAACCAGTTTTGCAATGTAAACTTTAAAATTTAAATGGAAGAGGATAACAAATTTTATTTTTATTGTATTGTAGCTATACATTAAAACATGCAATTTTAGATTTATTATTAACAAATTTTGCTGATTCTATATATAACAATCATATCAGTCTTTGAAACACTGGGTTCACGTGATCATTTTATAATAAGATTCAAGGTGAAATTTGAGTCAAAGTATACTAAAAATGCAGCTGAAATTCCTGACTTTAAAAATGGAAATATGACTGAAAAACTGTATAAATTGGGCGGAGATTTTTGAGCTTCAACCAAAAGATATATTCAATCAAAGTAAATCTACACACTATGTATGGGAAAAGTTAAAAAATGAAATAAAAGATGTTCAAAGTAAATATATTCCTCAGTGTAAAATAAGAATCAGAAATAACAGAGAACCCTGGATAAATCTGTCTATTATTAAGAAAAGGAATAAGATAAGAGAAAGGCCTTCAGCAAATTTAAGAGAACTCAAAATGAAAGGGACCTTGAAATCTATAAAAATAAGAGACAAGAAAGCAAGAAACTTATAAGAGATAGTAAACACAATTTAGGGAGGAACTTAGCCAAAAATTGTAAAGGAAATCCCAAAAAGTTCTTTAGTCATTTCAACTTGAAAAATAAATCTAATAAAAAACTTGGACCCCTTCATGCTGACAACAAAATTATTGAAGAAGTTTTTGAAATTGTTGAGGAGCTAAATAGATATTTCTGCTCAGTATTTACAAAGGAAACAGCAAATAAAATTCTAGATTTTACATCAGTAACACAAGAGAGAGACAGAGAAATCATGTACGGTATATTTTGAGGAAGTGGATATTTTGAGAGCAATTGACAGGCTAAACATAGATAAGTCACCAGGATCTGATGAAATTTATCCTAAAATAGTAAAGGAAGCAAAATATAGCATAGCCCAAGCACTTAAAATACTTTTCAACCTTTCTTTGATTAACAGTGAAGTTCCAGAAGACTGGAAAAAAGCAAATGTAGTCCCACTTTTCAAAAAAGGAAACAAAAACCTAGCTAAAAACTATAGACCAATTAGTTTAACTTCTATTATTTGCAAATTACTTGAAAGTGTCATCAGAGAAAAAATTATAATATTCTTAGAAGAAGAAGGATTAATTAGTAATAGCCAACATGGCTTTTGAAATGGCAGGTCATGTTTGACAAACTTAATTGAGTTTTATGATAGTATGTTAAAGCATCTGGATAAAAAAGAATCTGTAAATATTGTGTACTTGGATTTTGCCAAAGCTTTTGATACAGTTCCTCATAAATGGTTGCTTGTTAAAGCTAGAGCTCATGGAATAAAAGGGGCAATAGCAAATTGAATTGAAGAATGGCTCAAAGAAAGAGAACAGAGGGGTCATTCCATGACAAGATCATGCAGTGGTCAAAACCACACCCTCATAGATTTTGCTTAAATTTAGTTTATAGAATGGTCTATGCTAGTAAATACCAAATTTCAAATATCAGCTCAATCAGAGTTATGGTTCAAAAGTTATGCTCCCCCTTTTTGGGTGGGGGGGATGAAAACTGTAAATTCAAACCACCATAAGGGTCAAATCAGACACCAAAAATGTCAACTGTCTCCAATTTTGTTTATACTTAGTACAGTACACTTGAGGACCCTTATGAGAAATGTAGATACCCAAAATTTCACACCTTAATGTTACAGTAAGCAAATTCAAACAAATTTTGGGGTGTTATTATTTGGTTATCATATGGTCTTTGGAGGCTTGCTTTTGCAGCTAATCTTTTAATAGTGCCCCCCCCAATCCATCGCATGGTCCTTTTTCATGACTTGTAGTGAAAAAATTCCAATCTGCCTCCAAATTAAAATCCTTTTTATGGTAACAAAGGTTGAGGAAATTTTTAAAATTTTTGTATTGGGTAGCACGTCCATCTGAAAAATATATATAACATTTTTTTTATGAATGGAATTTTTTCTTCTATAAATTTACACAGGTGGCATTGAAAAAGATGAACTGCGACAACATTGTGGTCATTACATTCTGAAGTAATTACAAAATTTAAGTTCTTTAGATTTCCTTGGGCCTTGAAATATAGAATGAATGGATGAATAGTAGTCATTTGGTTGTTCCAATGGAATGACTGAACTTCATCTTGGAGAATAGCTGAATAATTTTCTGAGAAGTTGCATACAGCCAAAATTTCATTGTTTTCCAGTGATGTTTTCTTATCCTGATAGAAGTTTGATTGCATATTTGTTAGGAAATCATGGATCTGAAAGGATGTATGGAAATTAGAATTTAGAAGGGCTTGTAGATATATTATTTTTTTATTAAAAACTAAAATTCAGCCTTTTATTCCATAGGAATAGCAACGATTTTTCATTTTCTGTCATTTTTTTATATATTTTTTAAAAATTTGTCACACTGAAAGTGCTATATTTTCTAAAGTATTTGCCAGAGAATAATGAAATTTTTACACAATATTGTGCTTGGATAGAGGTATCTTGGGACAAAAAATTTTAAAAATCGGAGATGATTTTTTTTTTTTTACTCAAGTTCAAATATTTCCAACTTCTATATATAACTTTTTTGTGAATCATTTATGAGATATATTTCAAGATAGACAAAAGATTCTACTCCTTTCAAGCTTTAAAATGACACCAAAATGAAGTAAATCAGTTCAGTAGAAGCCGAGATATGACAATTTAGATATATTAAATTTTGAAAAAATCTGGTCAAAAGGTCAACTTTCGTGACCTCATATCTCGGCACCCTGAGGTCACAGAGGTGTGAAATTTTGGGTATCTACATTTCTCATAAGGGTCCTTAAGTGTACCATACTAAGTATAAACAAAATCGGAGATGGTTGACTTTTTTGCCCTTATGTGTCTGATTTGACATGGAATGACCCATAACTCAGTCCCTAATTGACACAGAACAGTGATTTAAAGTGTTTATGAAAGGTAATTGCACACACAACAAATTAGCATAAGTAGAAAAAATTGCTAAAATTAGCAGAAAAAAGTTATGACACTATTCCATTTGAAGGGGTCCTGCCCCCCCCTAAATTACAGATTTTTAAAAATTTTCATATATATAAAAAATGAGTTCCAACCTTATTCTATCAATATATGAAAAGAAATATATGTGTATTTGCATATAAAATAGGTATTTACAGATTTCAAAATGGCTACTTTTATTTAAAAGACTAATTTTTACAAATTCATGTAAGCTGTTAGGTAATTAATACATTGCAATTTACACATGGTGCAATAATTTTTAATGCTAATAATCTATACCTACCTACCTAAGCTTATATATAGTTAATTTTGAGCAGATTTTTATCCTAGTTTTGGTTCCAAACTCCGACTAAGTTCTTGAACTTGCTTTGGATTGAAGGAGTAAATAATCTTAACACCAGACTTGATATGTGGTGTCATCATGATAGAAATCATATCATTTGTTTTATCCAGCAAACATCCTCTTTCATTGGAAAATAATACTGAGTGGTAGATCCTGATAAGGTGAGGAAACTGATTTTATAATCACTGTATTCTTCTGAAGTGTGTAAAATAATTCCAAACCAAACTTTATCATATTTACAGGCAACATACTGACCAGTTTGATACTCATCTTTTTCAACTAGTTGACTGTCTTTATCTGGTTCAGCCCCAGTACTTATTCTAAGCAATTTACAATTATCAGAATCAGATGTCTGACAAGCTTGTATTAGGTTTTCTGACACTGGTACAAACCTGTGGAAACCCTGTGTACCTTTAACAGGTAAAGCTTCATTAAACCTACTAGAAAGATTGAATTTATCTGCATGAACCTCCTCCTTTGTAACATACAAACAAATACAGGTAGCCCTCGATTTATGCCAGGGTTAGGTTCTTCGGGGGACAGGCGCAAATGGAACCCTTTATATAATGGAGTCAATGGGAAATCACAGGGTTAGGTTCCGGGCACCAAAAATTTTACCTAACCTTTTCAATACTGGAGTATTTAAAGCTCAGAAATAAACTTTTTTAATTAAAAAAAGTGTGTTATTTTTAACCTACATAAATATAATAAAAAAAAAATAAATTAATACAAAAACAATTAAATTTTGTACACTTACCTTCACATGTTTGGAGCCCACACGTGGTCTTATAAGCGCCACTGTCAGGCCCCTGCATTGATGTTTTTTGACAGTGGTAATGCAGAAGTTTTAGTTGGCTTTGGAAGGTCCTGGTTGAGGATCTTCTGTTGAAGGCCCTGGTTGAGAAGGTTGCCTTTTTTTGAAGAAAGAATCATGTGTTGATTGCCTGGATTTCTTCCTCCTTTCTTTAACAATTTCAAAATAAGGGCTCAGGCTTGATATGACACTCCTTTTAACTGTGGCACTCCTCTCCCAGTCGTAATCAATGTCACAGATCACGTGAACAGTGCATGATACATATACAATGCCGATAAATTTTGTTAAAATAAAAGAAATAAAAGTTTTTTAATATATAATAAATAATGTACTGTACACTACTGTATAATAAAATACTGTATATAATACAGTACCGTAATAATAAGAAATTATAAATACAGTACAGTACTAGCTGTACAGCACTTATACAGTATATATATATATATTGTGTATATACAGTTTATATATACAGTAGTTACATATTTTTACCATTTTTGACGGTTTAAAATTTTTAATTTATAAAAAAATTGCAAAAATAAATATTCATGGCCTTGTGGATAGTGACTGGCGCTATTGCGAATCGGGGCAAATTGGACCAGCGCAAAACGAGGGCTACCTGTAATTGAATTAAAGTGTTCAGTGCAAAAATCATAGAAAGCTCTTGGTGTTCGAATATGACCAGTATCAGTACATTGCAAACTAGCCTTTGCTACAACTCTTTTAATAGTTTCCTCCAATACCATCACAAGCATTTTTTCCATGACTTGTGGCAAAAAAATTCCACTCAGCCTTCACACCAAAATCCTGTTCATGATAGCATAGGTTGCTGAAATTATATGTTTTTATATTGGCCTCCACACCCATCAGAGAAATAAATTACTTTTTGTACATTGGGGAATTTGTTTAATATCCTTCATTAAATATTGCTGAAAAGTGTGAACTGCTGATGTTGAGTGCTCAAGACAATCGCTAATAATACAGTAACTAGTATGAATTAATTCCTCATCCTTCATGTGATACACCACAAATGGATGGAGGGTCACCTGGTTGGTCATTTGTCCAGTGAAAACTTTGTGGTTCATCTTGAGTGATGAATGAATAGTTTTCTGTAAAATCCCCTAGCACAAGTATTTCATCACAGTGAAGATTCTGTTTCATAGTCTTCAAATACTGACTCTGGCTTTTTGCAATGTAGTGGTGCCTAGTAAGAGAAAAAATGTTTTCTGAAAGGTGTTCAATAAATTCATCTGGAGAAGCTATATGAGTTTCCAATGTTGATCTATCTGTATTAGTCCACTGGACATATTCAACAGAATCTCTGCTTGTCAAGGAAGGTATAGTATTTAAGAAATTAAATATGCCTATGCTACCAGGACATTCTTGACATCCATGTAACATGCATGTAGAAGAATTTATATCACAAACACTTTTTTCCATAAGTGTGTAATAGGTTAAGTTTTTCTCTGCAATTGCTGATACCATGAGTTTAGGATTCTGGTGGAGGGTGCAAACACAAACTGAGTGGGTTCCTTTGCCTCCAGCAATTACACACCATTTAGGCCTCAGATTGGCAAGGGTAGAAAACCCTATGCTATTATCATTGTTTTCTTTATATTTTGAATATAATTATTTTAAATTTCCTAGTAATAGACATTTTTGCTTGTACTCTTTTTTTCACCATCTTTATTTCTTATGCTAACACAATCAGATTTCCCTGCACACAAACAACAGACTTCATCTTCATAGAATTCCTTTATTTCAGAGATTATATCTTCAGTTAGTTTTCTTCCTTTACTGTAGATAGGAATCTGTGGCATAATACCAAATGTATGCTTCAAATGTCTGGTTTTGTCAACCATGTATCTGGTTGCACCAAACAAATCCATTGTCCTAGAAATAGGAAATGGTGAGAGTAAATATCTGAAGCCTCTTTTTGTACAATGATGTGGATTTGAAGTCGTGTACAAGATCACTCATGAGGTTTTCATACCTATAAAAAAAACATAACCCCAAATTACTGTACAATATTAAGGATGTAAGTACATGATTTATATTATTCAAGAATTAAGGAAGTACTGTACTTCATGAATTTGAACATATGTATACCAATATATTTAGTATATATGGGATAATGTCACATTTTCGGAAATATAGCTAATGTCTACATATATATCCAAACATGACAACCTATAATACTGTACCTATATACAGGTATTTACATATGTACATTAATAGTTCAAAGTCATCTCATTAATTATTTTTAGTTTCTTACCTCTCCAAATCTGCTTCTTTGAGATGCTGTTTACTCAGTGGCTCACCAACATCTTGAACTTCAGTGGCAAATACAGTTTCCAACTTCCTCTTGAGGGATGTTGAAGCTTTTTGTACTTTTGTGAAACTGCCTTTGATCTCTTTGATCTGCTTCCACTGCTCAGGGCATCTGAAAAATATTTGAAATTCAATTAATTAATAAATATAAGTATGACATATCTAGTGGCAACAATCTGAATTTCTGAACTGAAGTATATTTTTTAGATAATTTCATATAATGTATTAGGTATAAGACAACTATATCTGAATTAAATTTTAGCTGACAATATAAAAATGCATTATCTGTACACACATTAATAGCTAGTTACTTTCGTAATTTCAATGGGGTAACATGAAGTTGCTCCAAAGTTGCATTAAGATCTTCTCGTTGAATATCTCTATCCATTTCAGTACATTTTCCTGGAATTTTTTCTGGGGATATGTCAGGTGAAATAGTCATACTTTCAGTACTACTAGTTATTACTTCTGCCAATCTGAATAATTCTTCAGGTTTTGCGTGTTTATTAATTAATTTCAGACAATTTATACTGCTGCGGTGGCGGCGTAGGCCGTAGTCCCCAAGTATCTGTTTTGTCGAACCACCCAGCACCTTTTCACTAGTGATGGGACGATTAATCAGAATCGAGAATCGGAAGAATCGAGCATTTTTCAGGAATCGGAATCGGAATTGAGAGAATTGTACCATGATTTCCGATTCTTAAAACGATTCTTTAACTTTTAATTGAACCAGTTTTGCAATGTAAACTTTAAAATTTAAATGAAAGAGGATAACAAATTTTATTTTTATTGTATTGTAGCTATACATTAAAACATGTATATCCATGATGTGTAATCAAGAAGATTAAAATGAATTGTTACAACTTACAGTTGATTTTTATTTTTAAACCGATCTATTATAATTTATAATTTATATTACCATACTCATAATGTAAATAGTTAATCTTACCAGAGTAAAATATGACAATTTCCAGAAAAACAAGTATAGAATTATATTTAAAAATATTGAGAATCGGAATCGAGAATCGTATCGGAATCGAGACTTTTTAGTTATATCGGAATCGTTAAAAATTTTGGTATCGTCCCATCACTACTTTTCACGTTTCTGGGTTCGGAATAGTCAAGCGACTGGGCAAAGATGTAATCTCCTCTGGTATCTAGGAATGCCTCTCTGGTCAGTGGTTTATTTCCAGATTATTCAGGTCTGACTCGCACATTAACTGTAAAGGGCTTCCCCTACTGTAGGCCGGGCTGAAACTATAATTTTTGTTTGATTTTAATTTATCAGAGTGACTACCAGTTGGCTTTTGATATAAAAATAAGATTCCTGAAAAAAATAATTGGTGGCCACCAACGTGTGTCCAGCCACCCCCGTTTTTGTAAAAACATCTAATGCTGCACTAGCAAAATCAGGAAAATGGCAATATCTCTTCTTCTGAACATGCTAGAGAGATGGTTTGCATACCAAAAGATGCAGAATTTGATTTAGAACAAATTATTAAGAGTGGTATTTTTTCATAAAACCTTTAGTTTTTGAGTTAATTTAGAAAAACTAATTTTTTGGGCCCATAGACCCCCTTTCAACTGAATGTCAACACAATAAAACATTCTCAAGCTGCAAATTGACATGTATTAGTGGTTTTCAATCAGCAATCAAAATCAATCAAAATCAGCCATTTTAAATTCATTGAAAATGCTTTTTGACATTCCAAAATGCCAAACATTAAATTATACAATTAACAAATTGTCATTTTGTCATATTTTAGCATGATAAATAATAATCTAGAACTTAAAATATTTTTTAGACACAAAATCTTTCATTAATTTACGTGATCTAATTTTGTTTCTAATAAGACCATCTCTACGCTCATGACCTACAACAGCCAAGGATGCTTCAGTGACAAGCTTGATGTGCCTTTCAACATTCTGACTGTGGCACTCGTGATCCAGTTTCGATGTGGTATTAATGATATCACGCAGTTCATCATTACTGAATTCTTTTAATACAGGTGGAACAGTTTCCCATTGGGACATAGCAGACAGCTTGTGGTATGCAGAAGCTTTGAAATTGATGATTGGCTTTCTAAAGACCCTAACATTCTCATCTATAGCAGGATATTCATCAGTACCACCTTCGTGATCCTCTTCATTCTCATCATCACTTTCAATTATTCCACCTGCAAAATCATTGCTACTACCAGATTCATCATCAAAATCCTCTATAACTCCCCTCAGACACAGAACTTTATTGACAGCACAGCACACCACCTCACCTCTTCATCTTCATCAGCCAGCATTCCAACTAAAATATTTTCACCATGAGCAAAATAGCTGTTATTGTTTAATACGTCATAACAAATTTCTCTAATTTTCCTGTCAGGGAATTTATTTACTCTTTGGATCATATTGAATAGGTTTCTTGACCCATCACTTAGCCTCTTATTAGCCTTGATATTGAACCAACTGTGAAAGTATACTTTGATGATGAATTCTACTATGATTTTGAGGTTCTTACTGGGTCTTTTTTGTGAAACATAAAAGCGAAGAATTCTACAGGCTAAGGTGAGCCATCGAGAGTGATTTAGCAGGCCAACTTCTAAGAGTGCAAGGTCTTCATCCACTTCACCAGTAATAATTGCCCAGCAGATGCAGTATTGATAGTATTGGTCTGTTGATAAATTATTGACCACCTCATTTGGTAGAAGCACAAATGCAGGATAAGGTATAGATTTGAAGTCCACAACATTCCATTCTGACACATCCCCATTGAGCTGAGAACCAATAGGGCCAGAAAATTTGTCTGGACTTTTTGTTGTCCCATCTAAAGTTATGAAGATGTGTCTAAGTGGCAATTCATTTAGATGCAGAAGACAAATATCCCACTGAAGAGGTTGCCCTAAAAACATTTCCAAATATCTGATTGACCCATGCATATGTCCTGTGTTAGTATTTGTCCCATCTGCTTTAACTAAGTTTAATTTGGCCTCAAGTTCTGTCCCTTTAATGATCTTATAAATGCCATGAGCAATGTCAATGCCTTTGCCACTCTCTGGGGTAAAATGGTCGAGGTAGAAATCATCTGAAAATAAATGTAATTAATTTTACAATTAAATAAAAATGAAAAAGGAAGGAATAAAGTTAACTGGACAGTTGTCACTTAAAAAGAAAATTTTTTAAGTAATTGAAATATTACTTTATAGTACAGTAATATAACAGCATAATGCCTATAACTGTATGACAATCATTTCCATTTACCTGGCTCTCCAGTAATGACATAATGTTCCTCTAGGATTGTGGATGTATAATACTTTTCATTTACTTTGTTAACAGCAAGTGTAGCATCCTTTCTACCATCAAAGCCAATGCCAGTCACTTTTTCAAATATCACTTCTTCCTTCTTCCTTTCAGCTCTCAATTTAGCTCTCTCCCTTCTCAACTTGTTTCTGAAAAGTATTTCAAAAATATTGGCCATGCATTACTGCATTAGCATTATACAAATATACAAAATACAAATGTCAGTGTCCTGTTTGAAACTAATTAATATAAATACAAAATAGAAATTTTGACGCTAATTAAAAATAATAGTAAATCTGGTGATTTAGAACTTATAGCAGAAGCTAAGAAATGTAATATCTAGAGTGATTAAAAACATACTTATCAATAACATTTTGTATGTTATCTGGGGTGATTACTCCAAAGTCCACCAATGTAGCAGAACCAATAGCCGCTCCTGCTCTATCACTTACTTGATATCTGTTAGGATATTTAAAGTAGAATTACATATCTATTGTCAATGAATAATTTATTGGTAATCTTAATCTCTTAGTCACAATGATTTCACTTTAAGCTGTATTAAAAGATTTATCTTTCAGTACTATACCTGTCACATGCTTCAGCTAATGAGCGTAATCTAGTTCTGTTCTGTAATGTTGAGACTTCTGGAACATAGTCTGCATCAAATGAATCATTACAACTGTCGCTATCTGTCAACTCAGGAATGTCCATAGGTTCAGGAGGATGAGGAGGAGGAACTGATTCTTTTGCTTTTTGAGATTGAATAACCAGTGATTTGAATTTTAAGTCAGTGGCTGTTTCTGGGACTTCTTTCAGGGTACAGTAACCATGCCTAGTTGTTTTCTGGTCCTACAAAGTGATTATATTTCATTACACTATAATGTATCTTTTATCTATGGGTCTCTATATGTAAATTGAAATTCTTACAAAAATGAGAAAATACTAAAATATTACTTATCATTAACATCATTAATAGTGTATTATTGATATTACTAACTTATTAAATGCACTTTAAAAATTGTAGCAAATTATTAATAATTGATAATTAATATTTAATAATTTACAACTTGAAATTCAATCAACAGACCTACCTCATAAAACTGGTAATCAGATTCAGTCATTTTTAGTAAGTGCTTTTTCTCTGTATCTGCCAACAGTTTGTGATCATGTTGATATATGTCAAATAAAACGTTTACAGTTTTCAGAAAATCATCCAGATCTTGATGATATTTAGGTCCCCTTTTCTTTTTGTCATACTTCAGAAGGCGGTTGAATTCCTTTATTTGGGTTTTCAGTCGCCTCTGTATGGCATTTACTGATATTGGATAAACATTATATGTGACCCACAATTTATGCAATTCCTCAGAAGTAGCTCTCAGTACAGCATCTGTTTTATAGTCTCCGAAACACAAACACCTTTCAATAACTTGCTTCAACGTAGGCAATTTCCCTAAAGGAAACTGTTCTGCTGGCATAAAACGTACATCACCAAGTACTTTAGCAACTGTTTTCCTTGTAGAAGTCATACTTTATATTGCAAATGTTGAATTCAATGACAAATTGCAGTTGGAAACTTATAACAAAGGCACCTGAAAAAAAACCAAGTTTTCAATTTATTACGTTTAAAAAAAGTTCATGAAGCAGCCCCACCCTCTATTCTTTAATCAAGCATAATGGATGCAAGATAACAAGGAAAAGTCATATCATGTGATCACTATGTCCATGTCAACATCCTTTTAGGGCAATGTTAGTAATCAAAAAGCCAAATCATGCTTATTTTAGAATTTCTTTTGTCACTAAGGTCCGTTGAAAGCAGGGCTGTGGAGTCGGAGTCGGAAGCAATTTTGGTGGTGCTGGAGTTGGAGTCGGTAAAAATGTACCGACTCCGACTCCGACCTCAATATAAATTTTAATAAAATGTTTTTGTGTGTGATATCACTGGCAGCTATGGTGGTTAAACCACTTAAATAATAAACACAATGCTTTCCATTTCAGACACTAATGCCATTAATTCATTTTTTCTTTTCAGATAATATTTTTTATTTTTAATGCTTATTTAATTTCGCGTTCTTTCTAAATTTCATAAGTTTTTAACTTTCAAGTCTAAAACCCCTTTCACAATGGCAAAGACACTTCTAACAAAGTCTGCAGTTTTTGAATATTTTACAATAACCACAGATGGGAAACATTTCGTGTGTCAGTGTATGATAGAAGATGATGATGATGAAAAATTATGTGAAGCAAAAATCAGTGGTTTTACTGGCTCTGATAAAAATGCACCAACCAGAGCATCAAATTTGAAAAGACATTTGCAGCATTTCCATCCCAAAATTTTAGAAGTTGTCATTGAGAAAGATAGTAATAAAAACCTTGCAACTACTTCAAAGTTAACAAAAGATCAGAAATCTACTGAATGACAAGCACCACTTACAAGATACTTTACTACAGACAAAGTTACCGTAACAATGACCACAGATGATGATGATTCACGTGGTGGTGATGAAATGCCTCTTGTGTAATTATCATCATAGCAGATTTAGAATTAATATACCTTCAGAGTCGGAGTCGGATAGACAAAAAATTGAGGAGTCGGAGTCGGTTTTTTATGTGCCGACTCCACAGCCCTGGTTGAAAGGGGGTCTATGGGCCCAAAAATTAGTTTTTCTAAAATAACTCAAAAACTAAAGCTTTTATGAAAAAATACCACGCTTAATAATTTGTTCTGAATCAACTTCTGCATCTTTTGGTATGCAAACCATCTCTCTAGCATGTTCAGAAGAAGAAATATTGCCATTTTCCTGATTTTGCTAGTGCAGCATTAGATGTTTTTACAAAAACGGGGGTGGCTGGACACACGTTGGTGGCCACCAATTATTTTTTTCAGGAATCTTAGTTTTATATCAAAAGCCAACTGTTAATGACTCTGATTAATTCTATCTTGAGTTTCAGCCCGGCCTATAATATGAGAATCCCCTAGTGCAGGTGTCGTAATCTGACTCCCCACTGAGTAGGAGACCCAACCACTCAGGGTCCAAGAAAGGGCTAGAATTCAAAGGTAGATCTAATAGAAGTAAACTACTCAGGTTTTTCTCTTTATTATATCTGAAATAAACAACTATTCAGTGTGACAGTATAAACATAACAAAAGGACTGGCAATGAATCGCACTTGGCAAAACACCTGGAACCCCAATGACCCTTAGTGAGATTTGGCAGAAAGGATAGAAAACAAGTGGGAGACAAGTACCGGAAATGACTTGCACAGAATGTTAACCCTTGTCCCAGCCTAGCTACCCTCCAAACTTGACCCCCCCCCCCCCCTTTTATGACCTGAGTTCCAATTCCTTTATTGGCTGGCTAGTTAGTGGGGTTAGGGTCACAGGCCTGATTTCAGGGCAGATCCAGTGGTTGACACAAACTGCGTAGCTCCCACTGGATGGGATTGGATTCACAATCCAAGCCTGATGAATCTGGACCATGCGAGTTGAATCCCAACTGGTTGCCTAGACAACACAAGATTATTAGTTACATGCACCAAGCACCATTAATCACAATAATAACAACATAACAGGCAATTAACCACAAACATTAACTGGAATCATGACTTCATAATTGATCACTGGAAAACATAATTTACTCATGAAATCAAAGCACATAAATAATAAATAACCAATATAAAAAATAATAACTACGTATAAACATTGACAATTATGGCAAACCTATCTCACATGAGTTAATCAACCTATAACACTGGGGAACACAACTTTTGGTGACTTAGATGTTAGACCTGTTTCTGGGTATATTGAGGTCGCTGATTCTAAAAATGACATTAGTTTTTCTCCATCAGCTCTGCTTATCAAGATATGATATATATCTATATATATTTCTATATAATGTATATAATAATATATAATTGCTGACTGGCAATCACTGTTGTTGTCAATTGAATACAAAAGTATGATGAATGTCAGCAAAAATAGTGTATTAACATCAAACAAGCATAAGGTACGAAAAATATTTATTAAATTCAAACAAGCTTGAGACACGAATGGCAAAAAAAGTTCTTTCATTGAGACATCTCACATAAACCGCGTTTCTGAGATTTCTTGCGATGAGATGTGCCAGGACATTCGCGTTGGATGCTCCAGCAGTAATCTGCCATCATGTGAGTATCCCATCGTCCACAGTACCGTTCTTCCATGGTCCTTAGTTCTTGGTGAAATTGTTCACCCTGTTCCTCGCTTAGATCACCAAGGTTATCTGGGAAACGATCCAAATGACTGTGGAGGTAATGCAGTTTGATGCTCATTTTACAGCCAAGTTTACAAAAAGAAGAGAGCATATTCTCCACTAGTTCACCGTAGTTATCGGCCTTATAGTTCCCAAGGAAATTCTTCACAACCATACTAAACGATGACCACGCACGTGCCTCAATGTTGTCCATTGAATCTTGGAAACGCGGGTCTTTCATGAGTTCCCGGATTTGTGGTCCATTGAAAATACCTGCCTTCAGCTTTACCATGCTCAGCGCAGGAAATTTTTCTACATATGTAGCCAAAACACGTCCCATCTCTGTTCAAAGCCTTTATAAATTGTTTCATCAACCTAGTTTGATGTGCAGGGTGGCAATATGATCCTTTCTCTGTCAACCAAAGCTTCTTTGATGATATTTTTTTCTCCAACCCCATGTTTTCTCTCAGAGGCCACTGTCTTCTCACCCAGTGTTCATCTTTAGTTCTACTGTCCCAGAGACATATAAAGCATGGGTACTTGGTGTACCCACTCTGCTGCCCAGGAGAAAATTCACCATCTTCAATCCACACAGATCACCCTTGGTGGTCTCGGTATGATATTTTCTAGACTAGGGCGACTGTCCCGTGCTCTTCTCTCATACCGACTGATGACAATTGGGATTGATCTGTATCTGTTACCATTGTGTAGAAGAACACATTTTAGGCTCCGTTTGGAGCTATCTATGAATAACCCGCATTCACTTGGTGTTGTATTCCGATATGCCCATTTTCATCAGCAATCCGCGCACATTGTTGCAGAAAACTAAATCGTTCTCTTTTGAGAAGAGGGCAGTAAATCCTTTTCTCTGTTTGCGATATAACGTGATTTTGGTTCCTGGCAGCAGTAAATTTTTTTCTCCCAGCCTGGAAGCTAACAATTCAGACGATTTCTTCAAAGACTTAAGTCCTTATGAGTTGTTTAATTCATGTTGACTAAACCTTCTGCAACTGATGCGGTCCTTCGAAATCACTGTCATTTTGCCCACATATGCTTTCTTTGTCAGTAAATTCATCTTCTTCTTGAGGGAGCTCTGGAAGATGGCTGAATGATGGGACAGGTATCTCATCTGAATGTGAAACAGGCCGTCTAGCTGAGTCTATGTCAGGATAGATACGTCCATTTACTCCGGTTACGTCCATTAGGGTGCTCCAGTTGCTCCAATGTCACCAAATATTGCTGAAGGTCCCTGTGGTATTGCAGTTGGGTCTAATGAACATGTCCCTGAAGTTTGGCTCATTTCCAACAAGATGTACCTTCATCACAAACACTTTATGAAGGAACCCTTTTGCGAAATATTAAGTTTTGCTGAAGGTCATCTACAAGTATGATCAGCTGATCCAAACCAGTTGGAACTGGTTCATTTCATTAGACCCAACTGCAATACCACAGGGACCTTCAGCAATATTTGGTGACATTGGGGCAACTGGAGCACCCTACTGTATGTGCTTTATGTTGTTGTATATGTGTCAGTTGCTAATTTAACTAATAACTGTAATAATCTTATTTTTCACTTATTTTTTATGTGCTTTATGTTGTTGTATATGTGTCAGTTGCTAATTTAACTAATAACTGTAATAATCTTATTTTTCACTTATTTTTTATGTGCTTTATGTTGTTGTATATGTGTCAGTTGCTAATTTAACTAATAACTGTAATAATCTTATTTTTCACTTATTTTTCTCTTTTCAGATAGATAAGTTCATACAATAAGAAAGTTTTAAAGAATGGCGACCAGAAGCTCAGACTCCCAGCTTGATGTTTTAATAGAAAGTCCAGGAGAAGAGCATCTGAAAATTACTGGTTCAAAGTTACCAACATACAATCAGGTGCTACTCTGCTACTTGGCTAAAGTTGATGAACTTAGAAGGCAAGATGCTTCCAAAAACATGAAATTGTCATGCATGGCATCGAAGTATGTGGTGAGCGAGATTCTTCCTCACTATTTGAAAGCACGCATCCCAACAATTCATGAGATTACCATGGCTGAGAGAATTGAGGAGTTCCACAACAAGGACTATATTGGCTGCATGAAGATTCCTCCTGAAAGGCAATCAAAAAGTCCTAAGATTGCAGCTTTCCAGGACAAACTTCATAAAACTATGCCATTCTATCCAGGTAATGGCTAATGCAGAGAAAAGGATGGTTGAAAGCAAGAAGGGTAAGGCAGAGAATGAAAAGAAAATTATTGAGTATGACATAGCATTTCTGAGAAATATGATGACAGACAGGACTTTTACCTATGGAGGAAAGGACAAAGTTTGTGCTCAGATAGAAATTAAGCGCCAAGAGAGGGCTGAACAGGCTGCTGTGCGATCAGAGAAAGAGGAGGAGAGAAGAGATCAGACATCATCAGTGGAGAAGATTTCCTTAGATTGTGATGTGTCAGATGATGAGGAAGCAGAAATGGTCAAATCAGCTGATGCCTCCTTTGAGCCTGAAGTAATGCCAAAACGATCACATAAGCGTTTAGTGAAAACTGGCTCCTCTGCATTTTGGCCTCATGATGTTCTTAAATCGCCAGAAGTGGTTGAAACTGCAGTTAGAAACAATGTTTCCTCAGCTGCTTTAGCAGAGATCACTTTTTCCCTTATTAACACTTACGCTGCTCCCATCCTCATATGATGCTCAGGAAGTTTGTCGGAAGAATGCTCCCAGCATCATATGATGATCGCGTTATTTTTTTTAGGTTTTCGCACAAAATCCCAATAAAAATAAATGATTTTGCATTTTAATGCTATTGATGACTCAGATATATTCATAAACCATCCGCAACAAACATACACACATGCATGCATGTACACATATGCACACATGTACACATAAACAAGCAAGTATTATGCTTACATTTGAGTTTTGAAGAATCTATGACTCATATATATTCATAAACCATCCGCAACACACACACACACACGCACACACACATACACACACACACATGCATGTATGCATATGCGCACATGTACACAAACGAGCAAGTATTATACTTACATTTGAGTTTTGAAGAATATACATTTTATTTGTCCTCTTGAAAAATAATTTTTTATTCCTTTTCAAAAATAACTCCTTATAAAATAATTGTCCTTTTGGAAAATAATTGTTCATGAAATAAATATTATTTTGATAAATCTACACTTTCCATTATACTTATTTACAACATTGTTTTACACTTTTACTGAATTTAGTATTTAGTAGTTGGCACGGGTGTGGTAGAGAACAAAGCACTCAAGGCACAATGCAACTTTGCATTCCGGACACCAAGTAGAAACTTTTCTAACATGTTTTTCTCTTTGTGTTGTATGTGAGCATACATGACATTGTCGTTGACCTACAGGTCGAGATGGTGTTGGCGGAACTTGTTCCAGGTGATGCTTTTCAATGTAATTAGCTGAGAGAAGTCTGTCAGGAGCATTTGGTCTCACACTTTGTCTTCCAGGATGTGGGGATGTTATTTGAGCATACTTCGTGAGTAGTTGAGAGACTAATGTAAGATTGAATTCTCTCATTGAAATCTGCTTTTTCGTAGTTTTTTTGTAGAGTACAAAGGAATTGTAAAGAGAAATATCCAAAAGATGAAAGAATACCTTCTTATACCACTTCACAGTTTTCCTAACGCATTCTACGCTGCTAATTTGCATATCAGATTTGTCCACCAGACGCATATTTTTGTTATAGTCCACAACAGCATCTGGTTTGAATTTTATTTCGTTTGTTCGACGATCAACCTTTCCTGAGTCAATCATGCTTCCACTGTGAATTGTTGTTAGCATATGCACATCTCTTTTATCAGTCCATTTTAGTGCTAATAAAGGTTTTGATTCCATCAGATGGCACTCTCCTTTTTTACTTGGGTGAAACTTGGGCATGTTTTTTCTATTTACCTTTACAGTTCCACAAGATCCTGTTTTATTTACATGCAGATATTTGCATAGTAATGGGCTCGTATACCAGTTGTCAGTATACAGAATGTGGCCTTTATTCAAATATTTAGCTAAAAGTGTCTTTACAATCACTCCAGAATGTCCTAGTGGATCATTTGCACGTTTCATTCCCCCAATTTCTCATGCAAGACTGAACATAAACGCTTGAAAACATGTAAATTTTCATAAAATTCTACTCAACCATATTCCCAAGTTACCCACTAAATTCTGTTTATTTTGTAAGAGAAAATGTTTAGTTTGTAAGAGAAAATCTTTATTTATTAAGGGAAACAAAAATAATTTAACAAAATGGTGCTTGACTTGATTTATTTTACGTTAACAAATGGGTAAATTTCCTGATTTTTTTGCGCACAGGTGGAAAGTACACGGTCAGGAATTGCGCATCCGAAGGGTTAATGATAAAAAATGCTAAAAATGAGTCAAATTCATGATTTTTTCAGGTATTTTATGCAAAGTTGAGCTCTGGATATGCATAGCTGCTGGTGTATTTGTGGATGGATAATGGATATATCTCAATAGAAGTTCCAACAGTCAAGAATTTATTTCCAAAGAAGCAAGTGTACAAAAAAAAACTCAGACAAGGTCTTTAAAGACTACAAACTTAGACTATGTTTATGTTTTTGTATTAATACTCAAAAAGATAGATTTTCACATACATGTAAGATAAACAAAATACTGATTAACATACAAACATTACACTAGGCAACAAAGATTTTGTTACAGAAGACCAAATAGGTGCTCCTAGCTAATTTCGGTATGCTGATTTCAAATCTATAATTAGATTTTTTCTATCACGTCTAGATTTTGTGTAAAATGCAAATCACTTTTAGTAAAATTTTCTACCACGTCCAGATTTTGGTTTTAATCGGCTTAATGCCAGTAATATGAAACTTGCTTTTCAAGGTTAAAGCAATTTTTTTTTCCAACTATATACAAATTCGAACAATTTTGATAAATAAACAACTTCTGCTTTGTCTGTGGACAATATACACCTAAGCCACAACGTAGAAACATAACAACAAAGATTAAACTTGCCTACAAGTGTTATTTTGACTGTAAGTTAGGAGACCAACAGAGGGACTGGGCACCACATATTTGCTGTGCACAGTGCAATGCAATGTTAATAGCTTGGATGAATGGTAAAAGAAAAGCTATGCCGTTCTCAGTCCCCATGGTTTGGCGTGAGCCGAAAAATCACTTCAATGATTGTTATTTTTGTTTGACAAAGATTGCTGGTTTCACAAAGAAAAACAAATCAAAGATCACGTACCCAAACTGCGAATCAGCAATGAAACCAGTACCACATGATGAAACAAATCCACCACCAGTTCCACCAGCAACGATAACAGACAGCAGTTCATCTGAAGATTCTGCTAGTGATATAGAAACAGGGAAAGATGGCATATACAGTATGTTCCAGATGCAAATATTTCCCCACATTTGTTAAGTCAAGCGGAGTTAAATGACTTAGTGCGCGATTTGGAATTACCAAAAGAAAAGGCAGAGTTGCTTGGTTCAAGACTTCAAGAATTTAATCTTCTCCAACCAAACACCAAAGTTTCCCATTTCCGCCATCGCCATTTGCAGTTTTCATCATTTTACTTACAGGAAGAAAACGTTTGTTTCTGCCACGATATCAGTGGTCTGATGCAAGGGATTGGCTGTCGCTATGATCCAAAAGAATGGAGACTGTTCATTGACTCTAGTAAAGCTAGCTTTAAAGCTGTATTACTGCACAACGGCAATGAAAAACCTTCAATACCTGTAGCACATGCCACTGGCCTTAATGAGACTTATGAATCGATGAAACTGCTGCTAAGACTCATCAAATATAAGGACCACACATGGAATATTTGTGGCGACCTTAAAGTTGTATCATTACTTCTTGGGTTACAGTTGGGCTACACAAAGCATATGTGCTTTTTGTGTCTATGGAACAGCAGAGATGACAAGAACCACTACAAAAAACATGATTGGCCATCTAGAACTGAACATGTTGTTGGTAAATACAATGTGAAACACCCAGCACTTATTGACCCTCAGAAAGTACATCTTCCACCACTTCACATTAAACTTGGCCTTATGAAAAATTTCGTGAAGGGTATGGATCATCAAGGTAGTGGTTTCCAATATTTAAAGGATAAATTCAAAGGAATATTGACAGATGCTAAGCTAGAAGCTGGAGTTTTCACTGGACCACAGATCCGCAGTGTCATCCACGACTCATCGTTTCCATCTAACCTAAATGAGAATGAACTAGGAGCATGGACATCTTTCGTTGAAGTTGTCAAAAATTTTCTTGGAAACCACAAAGTTGAAAACCACCGTAAACTCGTAGAAAACATGCTTAAATCTTATGAAATAATGGGATGCAGAATGTCTTTGAAAATTCATTTTTTACATTCTCATCTTGACTTCTTCCCGGCCAACCTTGGGCTGTAAGTGACGAGCATTGTGAGCGCTTCCACCAACAGATCTCAGTTATGGAAAACAGATACCAAGGTAATTTCAACCCAAATATGATGGGAGATTATTGTTGGTTCCTGCAGAAGGAGAGCTCGTCATCCTACAAGCGACAAAGGAAGAGGACACACCAAAGTTTCACTTAAGAACAGGAATTTGCCTTTCAGTAGTAACAACAAAATACTAACGCGCTTTGGGTGGATGGTTGGGCGCAGGGGTGGTAACTCCGCCAGCGGAATTCCGCTGTCTGTCTTAAGCCAGAATAAAGGAGGAAAGACATCCCTGTTCACTAATTATTTAAGTATGCTTAACATAAAACGTGGCACGGAAAAGTAGCTTAGACGGCTTTCGTAATAGAAGCGGGTGAGAAAAAAAATGAAAAATAGGGGTTTTTGGTTACACAAAATCTGGACGTGATAGAGAAATTTTGATATCAGATCTGAAATCAGCATCAGTGCTTTAGTAGGAATCAGTAGTTCACGTGTCTGTAACAAAAAAAAAGTTGAAATTTGTTGCCTAGTGTTATCAATAAAACAAACAGCTACCTTACCTATTCTAATTTAAGAAACCAGTTCTTAGATTCCACCTTGCGCTTTCTCTGATTTGGGAGGCGGTTGCGACAATTTTCTACAATTTGTAGTGTATTTTGCAGATTGGATTCCTTTTTGGAAGTGCCCAGGAAATCATGGCAAAGCTTAACTCCCCTCTCGGCAGCATCATTAACAACACAAAGATTTGCTACTATTTCCTTTCCATAGAGAAATGCTTCACTTGATGGCCATTCATTAACAGGCAGATTTAAGAATTCTGAATTGATGTTAAGGATTCTGAAAAATGCCCAGGAATCACTTCCAACAAATTCTGAAAGGTCATCACTTGATTCCTTTGGAACTTCTTGAAATTTTGGCTTGCCAAACCCAGACCCATCTCTTTTAACGCATGAAGCCAGGTGTTCAGCTCCAAGAAGCTTCTTTGCTATTTTCTCCTCCACTGCGTCACTGAGAGAGCTGCTGAATAAAGAAAGTGGCACCAATTCCTCTGAGAGATACCACATATGTAAACCAATTGCCTTGAGTGCAGCTCCTGCAATTGTTGGATTAACTTTCCTGTAGTCTAGAAAGGAATTGATTAGACTGAGATCATTCATTGGTACAGCTGAAGACACTGGGGCAGCAATCCACCATGGGATGTAGCAATACACGACAAACTGTACATACTGCATAAGTTTGGGTAATTGTCCTTTAGCTAGTATGGTCCCAGTTAGCAGCTCAGCAATTTGATCACAAAGAAGTACTATTTTGATGGAGTAAAGAATTTTTGCCATCCAACGGGCTTTATGAAGAGCTCCTGGCCTTTGAAACCCAGTAAAGTTATCTGGCACAGCATTGAGGTAGACCAAGGTAAGTTGCACCAGTTCTTTGTAGTCCCCTCGAGCAAAGTCTGACTTGAGAGCTTCCTGACACAAAGCAATGATGGCAGTTCTCTGCTCAGCCAGATCCTCTGGAATGTCAGGGATGGACAGATTCTCTAGGTTGCGGTAAGACAGCTTCTCAAAATGTTCCTTGAATCGTATGAAAAGGGAAATGTCTGGGCTCTTTGAGACCTCAATTTTCAAGGCATCCCATGTATGGACAAGAAGCCTTTCTCCAATGTGGTGCCTGCATGCTAACCACAGCAACTCACACTTGAGAGACTCCTGAATACTAATGCAGGCAGCTGTTATTGCACCTGTGTTTGAGGATGTTGTGTCAAAGACCATCGCAGCAACATTATCTTTGCAGTTCCAGACCTCCAGTTCTTCTATGGTGGCATTAGCAATTTTTGGCCCTGATAGTCTGTCAGTCTTGTGTTGCAAGGGTGGAACACCTAGCAATTTTACACCTCCAACTCCAGACACAAGTATGGGAAGCCTCTCCTCCCGTGCAGACTCATTTCCAAGAGTGTCCATCAATTTGCCATCCCAATGGATGGTTGCCACAAGAGGTGGCTTCCATGATGCTCTGATTTTCTGTGCAATACTATTGACAGCTTCCACACGATAATTATAAGCAGATCTGTAACTCACATTTACTTTTGATGGATCACCAGCTGTAGCCTTAATATGTAGATTATTTGAATCAAAACCTCAAAAATTGAGTTACCCACCACCTAAGACAATTCCATAGGTTTTTTTATCATAATAGTAAGATGTTACAAAGCAAAAATGTGTCATTTTTAGTGTTTTTCTATAAAAATGCCTTTTGTAAAAAGGTTCCTACAGAAAACGTTAATGTGATGAAGGTACATCTTGTTGGAATTCAATCAAACTTCACAGGCATATTTACTAGACCCAACTGCAATACCACAGAGACCTTCACCAGCTTATTCCAAATTTTAAGATTTTATGGGGCGGCTGGAGCACCCTAACGTCCATTGATGCCCTTTATATTCACCAAACAAAAGTAACAGTCATCACTGTGGTTTCTCTGTTCTCTCCATAACATTGGTATACCAAATTTCAGGCACCTCCTCTTTCCATTGGTCCATTGCCGCAGATGCTCCGTACACGTTTTACACACAACATGAGGAGCCCATGGCTTATCTTGGTCCCCTAGTTGTACTTTGAAATAGGCAAAATAAGCTTTTTTCACAAAATCAGTAATAGTTTTTCTCTGTTCAATGAACGTGTACTCTCCGCAGATAAAACAAAACACATCTGGATGATTTAAACACTTTCTTCGTGATGAAGCCATGTCAACACCTGTAACAGGAAAGAATTCACGTTAGTACATGTACAATACACATGCAAAACAGCAACATCAGCAAAATCATAGCTACAATTTAATTATACAGATGCATTTAGATTTACGAGCAACTCATAATACCATTCCAGAAGGGTAATAAAGTAGGTAATGACGTATGCAATATCTCAAAAACTAGAGCTGCTAGAACAAAATGGATGATATTTTCTGAATCAGTGGCATGAAAATATCCAGAATAAGGTCTAAAATCTCAGGCACCAAGAAAAACGTTTTTTGTTCCCCAGTGTATAATCAGTGCCAAACAAGCATGGGCAAAAACCTAACTCTGGAATATGACTGGTGACCTATAATAATGATAATTGGTTCTCTAGCTGGTTACATGACAGGGTGGCAAACCTATCTATACTCAGTCACAGTTTCAACAACCTATATATATATGGGTCATTCTCTGTCAGATCAACCAGTGCCTAACACCCTCATCTCTCAGATTTTGCTGAAATTTGGTTTATAGGGAGTTTGTGGGCCCTGAATCCATTTCTGAAATTATAAGGTCAATCCGACCAACGGTTCAAGAGATATGACCTCGGGAAATTTGAGGTCACTTGCGAGGTCACTAACATTTGGCGACCCATAACTTGGGTAATAATGGTCACAATTATATAAAAGTATATATTTAGAATCAGAAAATGACAAGGAATCCAAATATGCAAGTTTTAGAACTCTAGGTTGAAAAATAAAAAAGTTACACTGTAACCAAAATTTGAGGTCACGATTTGACCTCTGGGGTATCAAATGAGAATATTTTTTTTAAATGTAAAAAATGAAGGCATAGGCATTGGCTATTAGAATCAGCAAAACAAAGTTTGTTTATGTTAGTATTTTTCATGTAACTAACATATAAGTGAACACCATATTCATAAGTTGTGCGTCAATTCTACCTATTTTTTCACACTTAAGCTCATAATTTGACCTATAGAAATTAAAATTACATTTTTTTATAGATATAAAAACAAAGGCAAAAAATGTAAAATTGTATTTCACTGCTAATCTACACTGGCAATAATAGTTATAATAGTGAAAGGGGAAGACCTACTTAGAGGATTCATGTGCTAGCCTAATACAATTTTTGCATGCTCAATGCTCTCATCAATTTCTTTTTGTGAAAAATGTATTGAATTCTGCTGCCTCCTCTTAGGGTAGGACAACTCATTACAGTTAATATATGATGTCCTGGCACTGCACATGAATCCTTGTTTGATGGATAATAATATGCACTTGATCCTGATGACCCAGAGGGATGTAGAAAGTTCACAGTGAAATCATCAAACTCTTCACAATATTCCTCCACAATTCCATACCAAACTTGCATGTCATAAATGCAGCCAACATACTCTCCTGGTTTGACACATTTTAGGTTACCAAGCATTGCAGGTTCATTAGTAAAATGACTTTTCCTTATTCTTTTCTTTTCTCCAATGCCACTTGAAATGGGATACACCATCAGTTCTTCCTTGTTTAGAGGAACAAATCTATGATATTTCTGGGTTCCAGGAATAGCCCTACTATCCTTGAATCGATGTTCCAACCGTTCTTCTGCATCTTTCAAATCAGCTGTAGTTACAAAAAAAAAATTTATCTTCTTGCTCAAGTTTTCTTCACAAAACTGAAACATGTGTTCTGGTGTAAGAATTTGCTTCTCTGTAGTTCTCTGCAAACTGGCACGAGCAGTAGCTCTTTTCACTGTTCCTCCAATCCCATCACATGCATTTTTGCCATGGGATGTAGCAAAGAAGTGCCATTCACAAGACAGACCAAAATCCTCTTCATGGTAACAGAGATTTGTGAAGTTGTATCTGTTCTTATATTGGCCAGCACATCCATCTGAGAAATAGTGCACCTTCTTCAATTGTGGGCATCTGAATTTAACATATGTCATAAGCTTCAATATGAATGAGTAAACCATTATAGTGTTGTGTTTTAGTGATGCAGATAAGAAACAGACACTAAAATGGCTAAGTTCCTGGTCTGCAGATGATTAGTGATGCGAGTCGTTTTTTATTGTGTCGTTTTTTTTGTTTTTTTTGTCATTTTTTTTGTTTAAAACGAAGGTAGTCTGTTTTTTTTTTTTTTTTTTTTGTTTTTTATTGTTTTAAACTTATTCCATATTTTTTTTCCTTTAATCTAATAAGTATATTAGTATTACCTATAATTTACTATACTACCATGCTTATACGGTTATACCTAGTATATATACTATATAGTCATCTTTTAGAAAAATTGAATCACGCAAAAAGTATATAATAGAAAGGAAAAACAAACCCTCATTTTTTATATGTATATATATTTTTTAACTAGAACATAAAACATTCTTCCTCGTTTCAAACAATATACATAATTGTGATTGGCAAGAGTACCAGTATATATATTCCAGATAGAAAAGGAAAATATTCACCTTTTTTTTAACCTTTTTGTTAACCTACATTTCCATGGAAGAATCATCACTAGATTGGGTAGAGCATATATGCTAGTTTCAATATCACAGGTACTGGTATAATATCCATAATACTGGTATAAAACAATAGATATAATTGTGATTGGCAAGAATACCAGTGTATATATATATATATATATATATATATATATATATATATATATATATATATATATATTCCAAATAGAAAAATAAAAAAAATATAAATATTCATCTCTTTCTTTAACCTTTGTGTTAACCTAATGCTGTTTAACTTTCATTATCTGATTCTATTTCCATTGAAGAATCATTATCACTAGATTGATTAAAGCAAATAGTTTCAATATCACAGGTACTGGTATTTATTGCAGATTTGGATGTTGACGAAGCCAATGTAGCACCATGTTTTACTTCACTTTCTTGGAATTTTGCATTTCATTTTGGGATATAAATACTAGCTTTGCTGCTCTGTCTGTGCTTAATTGGTTTCTTTTGGCTGTATGGATATTACTGTATGTGCTAAATGATCTCGGAGGTAATGAAAGGGCAAAATAGAGGTGTATGAGTTTGTGTAGGTATATATGTGAGTATGCATGCGTATGTATCTGGAATTCTGGATGTATGCATGTGTATGGGGTATACAATAGATATAAATGTGTATATAAGTATTTATGTATATATTGGTATATATGTATATGGGTGTATGTGTATGTATATATATATATGGATGGTCTCGTGGGGGGGGGAATATGTCATCGCGGGTCTAAAGGATAGTTAAGTGGGAGATTCAAAATCCGAGGCATGGATGGGAGAGTCCTGGGAAGGTTGGACAATGGGCAGTCAGCTCCCAGCCAGTGTTCTCGCAAGTTTAATGGATCTCAAGATACAAGACTTTCAGTGCAAGAAAGAGGCCAGTTTTTTCTGTAAATAGGCTGAAAAGGACATTCTATACTGGTACCATATGGCCTATTTTATTATTTATTTATTTTTATAATATATATCATTGCAAAAGTATACCTTATAATTAAATTGGCAATATCTATATTAATTATTAAAAAAAACAAAAAAAACAAAAAACAAAACAAAAAAAAACAAAAAAAAAAACAAAAAAAACAACAAAAAACAAAAAAAACGGTTTTTTTACATCACTACAGATGATCTATAATAGATGACAAAAGGGTGAACTGTACACTGTGAATTGTCCCAGTGAAACCCTTGGGCAGCATCCTGGACAATGAAAGAATAATTCTCAGAGAAATCACCTACTATAACTACCTCGCTCTGAGGTGGTAGTGTTTCTTTCAACTGCTTGAAGTACTGTGATTGTTGCTGAGCAACAAAGTGATGACGAACCATGTGGGATATTTTCATGCTTAGGGATATATTCATGAAGTGGCTCCACCTTATCAACCATTGTACAACGGTCAACAGTCACCCATTGCTTGTAAGATATTTCATTTGGAGCTGATTTCACACTGTCAAGTAACTCAAGAAAATCCAGGACACCCTCTTCTCTTGGGCAATCATTGCAAAGTTGCATCATGCAAGTCTCTCTTTCTGTACTGCAGACACTGTAATCCATAAGATCCTTGTATGAAAGACCTCTTTCTCCCAATGCAGCCAGCTGCAATTTTGGATTTTGATGGTATGTGCAGACACAGACAGAATGAGTCCCACCACTACCGGCAAGCACACAATATGATGGCCGTAATTTTGCAAATGTGGAAAATCCTATTTTGGGATTCTTTTCATCATTTTTATATAGTTCAAACATCTCTCTTAAATTCCCGAGGACCAATCGTTTTTGCACCTTCATTGCACCTTCAGCACTGATAACTTTCACGCAATCCTTTTGGCCAGGACACATACGACTAACCTCTTCTGACTCATAGAATCTTCTAACTATATCTTTGTGTTCTTCAGATATCACTTTTCCTTTGCTCATTAGTGGAATCTTCGGAAGGATTCCATGTTCTGATTTAAGTGAATGGCTTCTTTTCACCATGTATGTTGTAGTTTGAAAGAAACTAGCTGTTTTTTCAATTGTGTATGGTGAGAGTGTCAATATTTGTAGTTTGTGATGGTGACATTTGCTCTCCAGGAATGACTGTTTCAATTCATTCATTAATTTGTCTAGATGTTTTTCAGATTTAGTTTCAGGTTTTGAAGTATCACTTACCTCCTCGGTAATTTGAACACCATAACTGAGTTCTAGCCTCTCCTTCAGGTGTTTCTGAGCAGATGATAGCTTACCACGAGCCTTGCGCTTTTTCTGGCTTAATGACAGCCCTTCTGAAAAGAACAGAAAAAAAGGTTTCACACACCTGAATATTAGTAATTAAATATTAATTATAGTACCTTAAATGCTATATAATTGGCTATATAGTAGATCAAACAGACCTTGTAGTAAAGTATAAGTTATTATATTAATTTATTACTTACTTTTTTTAACTGGTGTTTGGTCCAGAAATGCTAGAACTGGTTCAACTGAAGTTGAAGGATTTTCCTTTATCAAGCAATCACTGTCATTGTCCAGATCTTGAATTGAAGAGATGTTACTCAAGCCACTGATAGTAGATGATTCATTTGAATCCTGCTCAGACTCGTTGTTTTCAGTGGTACTAAGTATAGTGGGGTTTTTCATTATCAGTGTCCAGCAGTTCACACACAACAATGAGTCTTTTTTCACTCTTCCAGCACATTTTTCAACAAGTACATCAGTCACTTTTCTAAGATTGATTGTTATGCGTTTCTTGTGTTTTTGAATAGGGTCCTGGCAGTATTTCAAGTGCCGAATCATTGTATTTTGATCTGTAAAGATATAGGATTTACAATTAGGTAATATATATTTTTTAGAAAATATATAGCTATACACACTTAATATTTTAGGCCTTGATAGTCTCTGAGGCTCATTAAAACACCATACCCACCAGCCACCCACAGTGCTGGCTGGAACTGTACTAACCTGTAGACAAGGAATTTTGCAACTATCTGTGTTGATTCTGCACTTAGACAAGTAGCAACATGTTTCAACAGGTTTGTTTAGGCTACATGTGAGCTTAGTCTTCCCCTTTCACTATTATAACTATTATTGCCAGTGTAGATTAGCAGTGAAATACAATTTTTATTAAATTCTTGGAGCTTGAGGTCAAATTGATAGCTAAGATATAAAAATTCCTTGAAATGACAAGCAATTTATAAATATGGTGTTCACTTATAAGTTAGTTACATGAAAAGTACCAACATAAACAAACTTTTTATGATTGTTTCTATTAGTCAAGAACTCTGACTTTGTTTTTTATATCTATAAAAAATGTAATTTTAATTTCTATAGGTCAAATTATGAGCTTAAGTGTGAAAAAATAGGTAGAATTGACGCACAACTTATGAATATGGTGTTCACTTATATGTTAGTTACATGAAAAATCTAACATAAACAAACTTTTTTTTGCTGATTCTAATAGCCAATGCCTATGCCTTCATTTTTTACTTTAAAAAAAAAATTCTCATTTGATACCCCAGAGGTCAAATCGTGACCTCAAATTTTGGTTACAGTGTAACTTTTTTATTTTTCAACCTAGAGTTCTAAAACTTGCATATTTGGATTCCTTGTCGTTTTCTGATTCTAAATATATATACTTTTATATAATTATGACAATTATTACCCAAGTTATGGCTCACCAAATGTTAGTAACCTCGTGAGTGACCTCAAATTGCCCGAGGTCATATCTCTTGAACCGTTGGTTGCGGATTGACCTTATAATTTCAGAAATGGATTCAGGGCAGGGCTCACAAACTCCCTATAAACCAAATTTCAGCAAAATATGAGAGATGAGGGTGTTAATTTCAATTTTTTTTGGTTGATCTGACAGAGAATGACCCATATGTCTACTTTTAATAATAATAATTAACCATGATAATGATGGTGAAATACAAATGACAACACCACAATAACTGGGGATAAAGATATGAACAAATCTATTATACTCTAGCCAAGGATTACAAAGACCTCATACCTTTAAAGGCTTTCCACACTTCCTTGGCTTCCAACAGGACACATCAGTATTACTAATCGTTTTATACTAACTAAACTCCTGCGGGAGAGAAGAACCAGATAAGACTTGAAAATTAGGGTGAGGTTTTTTTGTGAAAAAAACCACAACCCCCAAAAGGGGAATTTGAAAATCATGGGGGGGTTGTGAGAAACTTCACAACCCCCACAATACAAACTTCTGATTCATCACTGAAATTATATTTAGGGTCACTATTTTCAACAACAAGCTTTGGAGGTGGCCTCAAGTTTCGCGGAATAGGCTTTTTGTGCAATTTGAAAGGGTTGCAACAGCGCTTGTTATAGCTTTTATGTGTAGACATTTTCATCAAACACTTTTACTTATTTAAAACACTATGCGTATATGTACATAAATCTGTTCAAAATGAAAAAAAATATATACATTAAATGAGAACACAGTGAATGCTTTGCGCATCACAGAAAACAAAATAAAGATATCTCTAGTTAGGTAGTAGTTATCCTAGGTAGGATTGCCACTTTTTTAATGTCCACATGGGAGTTTTTGTTCAACCAATTTACCCAACAATTGAATGGGGGAAGATATTTTATGGTAGGTACTAGTGTTTTATGTTTAGTTCTTAGAATACGGTACTAGTTTAACACATATGTATTTACATTTTTAACAAGTACACCAATCTATATACCAGAAGTCAATGAGAATGTTGAACAATTTGTTAGAAATTATTATTCTCTTAAGCGAAAGTAGGTAATCATTTTCAAATCTGTAAATACCTATTTTATATGCAGATACACACAGATTTCTTTTCATATATTGATAGAATAAGGTTGAAACTCATTTTTTGTATATATGAAAATTTTAAAAAATCTGTAATTTAGAGGGGGCAGGACCCCTTCAAATGGAATAAAGTGTTGTAACTTTTTTTCTGTTAATGTTAGCCATTTTTTCTGCTTATGCTAATTTGTTGTGTGTGCAATTACCTTTCATACACACTTTAAATCACTGTTCTATGTCAATTAGGAACTGAGTTATGGTGGTTTGAAAATTTCCAGTTTTCACCCCCCCCCCCCCCCCCCCTCAAAAAAGGGGGGAGCATAACATTTGAACCATAACTCCGATTGAGCTGATATTTAAAATTTGGTACTTACCAGCATAGACCATTCTACAAACCAAATTTAAGCAAAATCTATGAGGGTATGGTGCACTTTTTTTTTTTTTGGGAATGAGCCAGAGAGTCAAGTTAAATGGGACTAGGTCTACATGGAGCCCTGTTCTGAGTGGAGTCCCACAGCGGTCAGTACTTGGACCTCTACTTTTTATATTATTTATATTAATGACTTGGAAAGGGGTCTAAATAGTAAAACTTCAATATTTGCAGATGATACAAAATTGGGACAAAATGTAAGATCTTTAACAGGTGCCATGAAAATGCAAAAGGACATTGATAAAGTAGCTAGCTGCTTGGGCAGATAGATGGGAGATGAAATTTAATGTGGAAAAGTGTAAAGTTATGCATGTTGGTCATGACAATCCAGAATTTGAGTATAACATGGATGGAAGTTGGATAAATAAAGAAAAAAAAAGGGAGAGAGATTTGGGTGTCATTGTGAATCATGATCTTAAACCTACAACTCATTGTATTGAAATTAGAAATGAGGCTAATGTTAGATTGAACCTAATGCAGAAACATATAGAATATATGGTAAATCACCAGAAATTATAAGTAGGCTCTGCACTTCATACGTGAGGCCTTTTCTTGAGTATTGCATTCAGTTCAGTAGGCCTTATTTAGAGCAAGATAAAGAAAGACTAGAAAAAGTACAAAAGAGAGCCACGAGGATGATACCATCCATGCCTTAGACACCTTAGTTACAAAGAGAGATTGGAGCACCTAAACATGGTTTCCCTAAAGCGAAGAAGGTTACGAGGTGATATGATAGAAGTATATAAAATAATAAATGAGTTAGATAATATAGACTTGCACTCTCTTTTTACAAAGGATCACAATGATAGGACAAGAGACCATAGCCTTAAGCTTTTTCAGCAAAGATGTAAATCACAGTTAGTACAACATAGTTTTTCAAATAGAATAGTAAAATTCTGGAATAGCTTAGATGAAGAAGTTGTGAGTTCCCATACTTTGGAGACTTTTAAGAATAAACTAGATAAACTAATGACTGAAAGTGGTATTTGGTAATGATGTTTTGCTGGAACTGGTAATGGTGTGAAGAAGAGGTTTGTGAACCCTTCCCACATATACATACCATATATCTATAGTTTATTTTTTATTTGGGTAAATCTCATCACCCACACAGAGTGATGGGATGTATGAAAGGCTCATCATGTTCACTTGCCTCATAGACACCTTTAAATGGGAGACCCTGAATGGGTGTACATTCAAATACTCTATACAGTTTTTACAGTCCCACCTACTCCTTTTATCTTAATTGTAGAGCTTGTATTACATTATTCAGGTTATAGCTATATAGATCCATGTAAAACTTCTTGTGATGAGATAACCATATGATGTCCACAATTAGTACAGTAGTGGTGTTGATGAATGATCTACAAGATCCAAAGTTTTGAAGTTAATATACAGCTAGTAGATGTGTGACAATCTGCAATTTGCAGAGATCAATTGGATCTTAATTTTGCATGTAACTGTATTTATAGTTTGTTTATATTAACAGTGGAGCCACCCAGATGGGCCGAAGGGCCCCTAGTATGCACACTATAAATTTTTTACCATGTTACCATGTTTCCTCTCATACAATGTCTTTCAAAACTAAACATACCTAATTACTTTAATCTATTCCTGTATTCCAATCTTCTTAGGTTAGGGATAAGCTTGGTTGTCCTACTTGCACATCTTCAAGCATATCAATATCATGGCTAAAGTGAGGGGACCAAACTTGAATGCAGTATTCTAAGTAAGGCCTAACATAAGAATTGTATAATTTACATTTGACTTCCTTACTCTTGTAACTAACATTCCTCTTAATAATAACTAACATTTTATTTGCTTTATTTCTAGCCTCTAAGCACTGCTTAGAAAATTTTAGATCACTACTAACTATAATGCCAAGATCTTTTTCCTGTAACATTAGGGTTGCCAACTCCATGAAGTTTGAAAAAAAGGACAAGAACATCAATTCCAATATACTGTCTACAAGGTTAGGGAAAGAAGTAAAATTTTATTTATAATTTATTACAATTTATACTGCATGCTTTTTTATTGCATATTTTCTTAAAGTAAATATTTTTATTGATATACAGATATTGACCCATTGAGTCATGCATTGACAAAATTTATGGTAACAATATTTATTTTTAAATTTATACTTTTCCACAACATGGAATGTTAACATTTAAGTGAAGAAATGAATTTATAAAATGTTACTCGACTTAAGACTTTATAATTATTTCCTTTTAAACAAAAGTTTTGTTATAAAACTGTTGTTTGGAACAAGATTGTTATCAGAAAAGGACAAATGGCGTCCTTTCCAAACTCAAGAAAGGACAAGGACAAAAATCTACAAAAAAGGACGGTTGGCAACCCTATGTAACATCCTCTAACCAGTTTCCTTGCATCTCAACTAAAATTTTTGGTAAATTTTTACAAGTGTACATTACAGGCTTTGTAAATCAAAACTATGTTTTCCTGATGGTTTTTCATGCAGTTTGAAAGAATATAACCTTCGTTTCTATCAGCAATCACTAGTTTCTGAGATAGTGCCTCTCTCCCCTGCCCCTGTATAACCTCAGAAGGCACCATAGTGATTTGCGATAAAAATTAAGGTTAATTTCGTTCAAACAACCTCAAAAACAATCAGACAAACATAGTTTTAATATATAACCTAACCTAACAGATCAGGAATGTTACCAAAATATGTCTCATTATGCTGACGTGCTAAAAATGAGCCTTTGTAGTTGCTAACACTAAAGTTGCACACTTTGTGGTGTTTTGATTTAGCTATGGTACCTGGTTGAATGGCCATTGGCCAGTGATGTTTGTCTTCACAATAGAAATATGGCAATTCACAGTTTGGACACTAAACACTACTAGGCAAATACACTGTATGAATGTAAGAAGGAGAAAGTTGCAGCATTATTCTTATGAAATTTAGCAATAATTGACAAATAGTGTTCACTACAACTGCCATACCTTTCAGCCATGATGATCAAGTTTCCTGGCGAGTGACACTAAAGCTTGGGTGAGACTGACTGAATTAAAAATTTGAACCACACCATTGCACCAATAGGTGGCTAAAACAAAGTAAACACGTAATATCTCGCTTATATGAAATTTGCGAGAGAAATGTTATAGAAGAAAAATGTCTTAGAATTGTCTAAACTATTAATTGCAAAGGTAAAATTCCTCAAAAGCCTGTAATGTACTCTTGTAAAAAAAATACCAAGTTTTCATTATTATTACTGAAATGGATGACAAATTTGAAATGCAAAAATATGGAAATTGAAAGTTTTCATGATAGATTAGTAAAATTTCTGAAGGGAATGAATTTTTTAAAATTTAGGCAAAGAATTAGCATTGGCATCAGCTAAACTTTGAAATCAGTACATAACTAGAATTGAGCCATGAAGTCAGAACTTGGTACATATACAGCTAATATATGCATGTTAATCATGTTAAAAGCACATGATGCTCGGTAATTGCCCACATGGTCAAACCACCCCTGGTATGAAGGCACAATTTTTACATTTTCTATTCTCAAAATTGGACCTCAGCCACACTTCAATATTGGGTTTGATTCAGATAAGCTTTCTTTTAAATAAGCACCTATAGGTACATACTTCAAATCAAATTACATTTGATTTAGTATCTGGGATGAATGATCAGGTAGTAGCTGTACCCTGAAATCTGAAAAAAAATGCAAACTGTCACAGATATGCAAAAAATGAGTTCAGATTCAGATTATCCAAGTAAAAATTAGGTACCTAATAAAGCAAATTGCAGCTTAATATCTTCAAAATAAAGAAAATTATTAACGTTAAAAACACCTCCAAACCCATGAGTATGAAAAATGTGCCATGCCCCCTAAATTCAATCAACCATAACTTCATAACTAATTGGAATTGGACACTAAAATTTTGCATGCAGCCGTCATTTCCATAGATGTGCACATGGGTGAAACTTCATAAAAATTGGAAATGGTCACCTGGGGATTTCTGGGTGAGATGGCATGGAATGACCCAGTGTTTCTTTGTTGTAAATTTTATTCCAGTAAATATGTGTACTGGTACTGGTCTGCAAAAATATTTGCAAGATGCAAGATTTTTGGTATCACTTTGATATGATCTAATTTTGGTGCTTTTGAACAAAAGGAACTGGTTATTTTTCTCCATAGACTTTCTTCAATATTGTACAATATTCATATGAAATTAAAGCTCCCTCAACTTGAAAACCACTGCATCTCAGATTGTGCAGTTCAGTGTGCCCTGTAACCTGAGAGTAGAAGTTTGTGATATTGCCATTTTTCATCTCATTTTGACCCACATTATAGTTGGGTCCTGTATTATGTGAGGGATATGTTCCTGGAAAATTTTGCTTAATCCAGAACATTAAGTCTATTATAAGGAGATAGGGACCTGGGACCAAGATTCAATAATCTAATTTTATAATAAGTACTCCTATTTCATAAAAAAGATAATTAAACAAAAATTAAGTAGTTAATAGTATTTACTTACAAATTACCTTACATATAGGACACAACATTAATATATAGTCTGACCCCATAGAGGACAGTGACCTACCCACATTACCCAAATTCATAGATTAACAGAATGGGCTTCCATGATTTACAATTTATAGACAAAGGCTGTGATTTTGATCCAAATTGATTATGTGATTGGCAGGAGAGAGAGAATAATAGTTTGAGAGAATGTGAATGAATATAGCATAATGTGCCAGTAAGAAAGAATGGTTTAAAGTGCTTCGTTCTTGTGTCATATCTTTATGTACAGTGACACTACACTGCCTACGTGTTTCACTGTGATTGGTGCACACTTGGTAGTGTGCAGTGTGTATCAAATGTAAAGATATGACATAAAAATGAAACACTAAACAGACCATTCTTTCTTACTGGCACACTATGCTATGTTTGTTCATATTCTCTCAAACTGTTGTTCACTCTCTCCAGTATAGTACATATTTAATATTATATACAGTAAACTGTATGTAATATTAAATATGTGCTATACTGTTATAAAACTCTATAAAAATGTTTAAAATGAAAAATTACAAATGTTTTTACCACTTTTGTTCAATTTACCTTCATATTTACTATATTTTTAAATTTTTTTTACAATTTTTCCCAGTCTGGAAATAAATCCTGGAATAGCGAGGGCCTGGATTATAGAATCCTGGATTTGCAGGGTCAGAGTGTAAACATAAAATTTAGTAATTAAGAGTACTGTAATTTATGGTACATTTACAAATTAGATGGAGGATCATCAGCTTCCACTTCTTGTGATGAGGTGGTGGAAGTTGAGGGAACTCCTGCAGAAACATTTAAAGAATGACTTAATCTTTTGAAATGAGTTGATCAATCTCCCTCTTGAAATTAAGGGATCACTGCATGTCAGATCCAATTCCACCATTCTGTCACCCAAATTTTGAGCATCATTCAGGAACTCCTGTAAGGTTTTTGCAGTGAGGGCTGGCTTGGCAGGCCTCCTCCTCCTCCTCCTCCTCCTCCTCCCTGGATGATGCAACAAGCTTCTCATTGCTGGGCTCTTCCTGGTGGGAATTGAGAAGCTGAACCACCACCTCATCCTGGATGTTGTTGAGATTTGGTTGAGAATTTTTTATGTATAGGGCATTTTATATTTGTGTTCTGTAGATAATAATTGGTCACATTTTATAACTTGTGTACCTATATGATGTTTCACAATCTGGACTCATGTAATACAGGACCTGACTGTAATTATTAATCAAGATGCCCAAAAAATGTGAACTTTCAGGATATAAACTTGGAAAGTTGACTGCTCTGATAAAACTTAATCATTACAGTAATGTACACAGAGGAAAATTATTAAATATATCCAAATCAACCATGTGCTATCACAGAAAATGAATTGAAAAGGAGGGAAAAACATACAAAATGCCCAGAAGTACCCAGAAACACATTTTATCAGAATGAGGTGTTCATCATTTGAAAATGCTTGCCCTGGAGAATAGATTCATGTTTGGTAGTGACCCAAGTAAAGAGCTTGTAAAGGCTGGAGAGAAGCAGGTTAGTGGTGATACTATTAGGAGGAGATTATTTGAGAGTAAAATATATGCTAGAGTGAGTAAAAGAAAGCCTTTGTTAACAAAAAAGAACATTAAAGCAAAATTTGATTTCACAAGCCAGCATGCAAATTGGGGTGTAGAGCAATGGGCCAAAGTTTTGTGGAGCATTTGATGAAAGCAAATTTAAAATATTTGAAAGTGATAGAAGGAAAATATTGTAATAGACACATAGGAGAGGAATGTAAATTGGAATGCTTAACTCCAAATATGAAAAAAGTGGATGGGGGATAAATGTTTGGGGCTGCCTCTCTTCTGAGGGTGTTGGAAAGCTCCATCGAATCAAGGGAAATGGAAATGGGCACGTGGATCAACAAGTTTTTAAGCAATTATTTGTCAAAATAGAAATGCCAGTTGCTAAAACCTCACTAATTTTATCTTTCAGCAAGGTAATGATTTAAAGCACATGTCTAAATCCCTGAAGCAAATGTATGACTGGTATGCTTGTGTGGCCTTCTCAAAGTCCTGATTTAAACCCATGAACACCTTTGGGATGAATTAGACAGAAGAGTAAAAACAAGAGAAGACAAACCAACTAGCAAAGATTACACTGGTATGCATCAATTTTGCTGTCAAGGGTTTTGTAAGTGATTCTTATAGTTTTTTTCCTGCTGATTTCGAATCTGCAATCCGTTTTTCTCAATCAGCTCAGGTTATCTGGCTATGGCCTCATAAGTAAAAGAGAATTTTTCGTGATTTTGTCAAAGCGGAATTGGAACAGTAACATCTATCATCACTTGTTTCACTTGTATAATATCTTTTTTGACTTTTCAGGCATATAGATAAAATATTTCATAATGAATAGAGCGTGTAAAAATGATCCCAATAGATTCTGCTACTATGTGGGACAGTTACCATGCCAAATAACCAGTCCCAAATCACTAAATTTGTGAAGACAATGTATAGAGCATACTTTGGAATTAAGCTAGGGGACCAGGACAAAAATTTCTCCCCTCATATGTGCTGAGACGTGCATTGAAAATTTGAGAAGATGGAGCAAAGGCAGAGCAAAATCTTTGCCTTTTGGAATTCCTATGATTTGGAGAGAAGGAAAGGATCACGTGACAGATTGCTATTTCTGCATGACAAACCTCCAAGGTGGGCTTATAAATTTATTTTTCTTAAATATTTTGAAATCCTCGTATGAAACGACATAATATTCACCATAATGTAATATTCACCATATATAGCATAATATTCACCATAATGGTAATCATACATTTACATATACATATTGTTATAGAAAATACATTTACACATACATATTGTTATACAAGTTACATTTACATATAAGCACACCGGACAAAAAATTAGTCACCCCTAATATCACCAATAGTAGGAAGTTCAAGGTCACACAGAGGGCGCTGATGTAGCATTGGTAAGTGACAAGTAGCGGTGACGTAGCACACAGGATCAGATCTGTTTCGTGAGGTGGTGAAGAACAAAGTGTGTGTTGGATATAGTCTGCAAAATGGGTCGTGAGGGAGATGTTACTCAGTGGCAAAAAGGAGCCATCGTGTTTGGCAGAGCCCACGGACACAAAATGTCTGAAGTAGCCCAATTTGTTGGTGTGTCAATGCGTACTGTCCAGCGAGTTTACAAAGAGTGGTGTAGTTCGCAATCAACTGACAATCGACGGCGTAACTGTGGCCGGAAAACAATTCTCGACAATAGGGGCCACCGCCATGTTTCTCGTCTAGTAACTGCAAATCGTTTTCAAACCAGAGAACAATTGCTCCAAGAAACCAATGAGGTTCTCCAGCGACCAATTTCCGAACAGACATTGCGACGAGAACTGCATGCGATGGACATCTGGAGCAGGGTACCACGGAAGAGGCCGCTGTTAACAGCAAGTCACAAATTGGCACGTTATAAATGGGCTCAGAGGCAAAAAACTGGACTGCGGCAGATTGGAAACGTGTAATTTGGTCCGATGAGTCCCGTTTTTGTTTGTTCTCCAATGATGGGAGGCGACGAGTACATCGCAGGTCCAATGAAGCCTTTAATCCTGAATGCGTCGGTGTGTTGTTCAGGCTGGAGGTGGTTCCGTGATGTTCTGGGGATGTTTTTCGTACCACGAAATGGGCCCTCTTGTTCCAGTGACGATGAATTTGAACCAGCAGGCGTACCTCCGCATACTAAATGATGAATTGGTCTCTGCCTCGCCGGATTCGTGCGGTTATCAAGGCCAGAGGCGCCGTCACACGTTATTAGGTACATTCTGAGAGGGGTGACTAATTTTTTGTCCGGTGTGCTTACAATGATTGTATATTTTCTTTCTTTTTCATTCATATTGTCCCCGAAGGGACAATATGAATGAAAAAGAAAGAAAATATACAGACTCCATCGACCTATTTCATATCTTACAGACCACAGCCTTCCCTCACGAGCCGCCACTGTCTGAATGCTTCTTCTATTTCATATGCAAGTTTTATAGCCATGTTTCTGTGTTTCTATTTTCAGGAGTTAACAAGAAGAATAAACACATTGTTGTATACCCTGACATTCCTTCTGCTATGAGACCTGTACCCCATGGTCCTGGAATTCCAATACCCGACCCACCTCAAACCCTGGACTTCGATGATTCTGATGATGAATCAATGACCAATGCCAATGACCAGTCCCAGTCGTATATACCTCAAAATACCGCTTCAAATGAGCCGAGGCCTCTCAACCAGGCCAAACTTAATGATCTTACCAGGGATTTAGGACTTTCCAAATTAGCTGCCGAGATCTTGGGCTCACGACTTCGAGAGGACAACTTGCTGGCTCCGGGAACAACATTCTCCTGGTATAGGAAACGAGAGGAAGAATTCCGCAAGTTTTTTGCAGTGCACGAAAATACCTCTTCCTTAGTGTACTGCTGCAATGTTGAGGGGCTAATCGAATCCTTGGGCCTGCCATATAACGCATCAGAATGGAGGCTATTCATAGACTCGTCTAAACGAAGTTTGAAAGCAGTACTTCTCAACATTGGGAATAGGGTTGCATCAGTCCCTGTAGCACATTCCGTACAACTTACTGAGAGCTACGATAACATGAAAATTTTACTGGATGCTCTCGTATACGACCAACATAACTGGAGGATCTGTGGAGATTTGAAGGTAATACTAATATCATAAGTAAACTATTGCTATTGACTATGTTGTTTTTCCAAAGGTTATTTGAGAGCATATAAGAACACTTAACTTCCCCACAGAAGTGATACAGTCCAATGCATAGATTTTTTTATCTGATAGAACAAATTCTCTAAATTCTTTAAATATTTTCATTTTTTTTCAGATTGTGGCATTTGTATTGGGAATGCAAGGGGGATACACGAAATACCCATGTTTCCTCTGCAAATGGGATAGCCGAGCGGATGAGAAGCACTATGCACAGCGTGAATGGGCATCCAGAGAGAATTTTGAACCTGGGTCGCATAATGTCGTTTCAGTGCCCCTTGTACCACCAACAAACATTTTGCTCCCACCACTTCATATTAAGCTGGGCTTGATGAAAAATTTCATCAAATCAATGAATAAGGAGGGTTCAGCATTCCGATATCTTGAGAGTAAATTTCCTCATATATGTGATGCTAAACTAAATGCTGGGGTTTTTGATGGTCCTCAAATTCGAACTTTGATCAAGGATACTCAGTTCGAAAACGCAATGACTCCAACTGAGAAGAATGCCTGGCAGGCATTCAAATCAGTTGTCACTGATTTTCTTGCCAAGCGTAGAAGTCCAGAATACGAGTCCATTGTCGAAAACTTGATGGAAGCTTTCAAAGCTCATGGGTCGCGCATGTGCATAAAAATCCACTTTTTGTGGTCCACTTGGACTATTTTCCTGAAAATTGGGGGATTATAGTGAGGAACAGGGTGAACGATTTCACCAAGATATCAAAATAATGGAAGAGAGGTACCAGGGAAACTGGGATATCAATATGCTGGCAGACTATTGCTGGTGTTTGAAGCGAGATGTGCCCGAAGAAAAACACAGACGGAAAGCCAAAAAAACTTCATTCCTTCCTCAATAAACTTTCTTCTATATTCATTGTATGAATAAAAGTATTTATTCACACAATGTTTTCATTTTTCACGAGTGTTCTTATAATATTACTCGTATCTACAGTGTTTAAGCTAAAAAAATCAATAAATTTGGGGATAAAATTGGACTTATAATAAATGGCCAATAGAGAAAAAACCTGACCTGATTGAGGAAAACCAATGTCATTTTCGAATTCAGCATGGTCGAATTATATAAAATGAGTTGAAAAAACCCTCACAGCAGACAAAAAAATTTCATATGCATACCAGTGTTATTTATTTGAAATTTTAGAAGAGGAGTGGTACAAAATAACACTAGAATTGTGCAAGAAGTTCGTTGATTCAATGCTGCATTACCTACAAGAAGTCAGAAAAAAACAGGGAGGTCACAAAAAATATTAATTTTAATAAAATTGTTTAAATGAATTCATGATTTTTATTATCCTTTCCTTAAATATAAATGATTAATTAACCAAACTACAGTAAATGCGCAGAAAATATTAGTTATGATTTTAAAATAAATGAACTTTTAAAATGTTTACACAGTATATAATGTAAACAGCTGAGAAGAAATCGCAAATACTTTTGCAGGCCAGTGTATATAGGTATATTGCATAATCTAAATGTATGAAGAAACTTCTTGTCATAAGGAAATGTAAACCCATAAACAAAACAAAACTTTTTTCTAATTCCACAAACCCTTTCAGCTTAGGGATTTGGTATATTAATGATAACAGTGAGAAGACTAAATTAAAATTAACTTCCTAAATTCTCCTCTTCAGTTTTTGGTCAAAATTGATTCCATTTCTTACTCAAATTCTTAATATTTCTCTGACATTGCAGGTTTTCCAGGTTGGTAAACACTTGAGTAATATGAAGGCTAGTGCACTGGTATTTTAATTGGTTAATCAGTGTTGTGAAAGTCACTTATAAAAATCTTTACTAATAAGCCATTTTTTAAACTGTATTGTTGCAACCCCAGAAGATTTAATAAAAACAGCACAGTTCAGCATGGATTGAAGCTTCCCTCCATCTGCAGTTTTGAATGTAACCTACAATAAAAGTGCATGAGTGTGTAGCTACAACTCTTAATTAGCAGGTAAAGTAAATTTATGGTATAAGTATCAATTATCTTATGATATCACCTCTAATAAATTCTTCCCAGTATTTCATCAGAACTTAAATCAAGAAAAATTAATATCCCAGAATAGTGAATAATTATTCGTATGAAACTGGAAACTTTTGATTGTTTGCTGCAACTTGTTGCAGACATCATCATAAAAAAAATGACACTGATTTTAGAAGAAGCATTCCTCCCAAAGAGGAGGCTTTTTACATTCCCTTATCTCTCTGGGGAAAGAGTTACAAAGATTGGCTGGCCCATTTAGCTTTACAATCTCTCGCTGAAAAGCAAAGCAAAGAGGAAACAATTACATATATTCATTATAATTACATTAAATTATGAACATTATTATAATTATATATTATAATAAATTATAAATATATGAATTTTATATTATATATATATATATATATATATATATATATATATATATATATAATAAAAATTATTTCATGAAAGTAACACGTGAAAAATATTTATGATGAATAAAACCACGAAGGAAAGGAAACACAGAATGGTGCTCAAGCGCTTTTGTCTAATGACATCCTCAGGGTTTTATTCATCATATACTATATATATATATAGGGTGTCCCATAAGTCTGGCATCATAGGAGAAATTCATATTTTTCTATTTCTACAAACGATAATTCATATTTTTCTTATGCTTGGGATGCCAATTTCCCGTCCACCATTCTGTTCAGTGACGAGGCTGTTTTTTATGGAAATGGTGAGGTAAATCGACAGAACACCCGCTACTGGTCTCAAAACAACCCTCACTGGTATATCTCTTCAAAGGAACAAGGTGCATCTCCAGTGATGGTATGGTGTGGCATTTGGAAGGATCGCATCATAGGCCCCCTCTTTTTCAATGAACATGTCACTGGAGGCACCTACCTACGTATGCTCAAGGAAGAAACATTTCCTAGTGTCTTGAATGAAGAAGGAAATTTCCCAACATGGTTCCAGCAAGACGGCGCTCCTGCACATTACAGCACCCAAGTAAGGGAATACCTGTACCAACAATTCCCTGGTCATTGGATAGGATGTCAAGGGCCTGTGGAATGGCCAGCTAGAAGCCCAGATCTCATGCCAAGATTTTTATCTCTGGGGCCACTTGAAAGCACTGGTATACGCAGAGAAAATTAGGAGTGTTGAACATTTGCGGCAGCACATTATTGGGGCATGTAACACCATTACTCCTGACATCATTCACTGTGTGCTTGCTGACTGGGTATCATGTCTGAATTTGTGTATTGAAAACAATGGTGGACATAGTGAGCACATTCTGTAAATAAAAGCTTTTGTTTTGCCTTTTTTTATTATTTTGCCTATGATGCCGGACTTATGGGACACCATATATATATATTATATATATTATTATTAGGTCATCCCATAAGTAATGTCGTTTTTTAGATCAGAATTTGAAGGACAAAAAAAAAACAACAAACTTTTTAATCTAGTATATATTTTCCATCGTAATCAATGACACTCTGCCAATGTCCTACAAGCTTTTCAATGCCATGTTTATAAAATTCAGGCGGTTTTGAGGCAAAAAACGTACAAAGACTGATGTGTAGGTCATCTAAAGAAGTATACTGTTTCTCATCAAGATGGTTTTGCAGACTCCTGAAGAGATGATAATCTGAAGGCGCAAGGTCTGGAGGATGTGGAAGTTTTTCCCACCCAAGCTCCTCAATTTTTGCAGAAGTGATCCGAGCAGTATGAGGACGTGCATTGTCGTGGTGGAACATGATTCCTTCCCGATTAACCAAAGAAGGTCTCTTTTCTTTTAGTGCAGTGTTCAGTCGATCCAGTTGTTGACAGTAGACTTGAGCGGTGATTGTTTGGTTGTGTGGTAAAGTTTCAAAGTGTATTACACCACCTTTATCCCACCAAACACTAAGCAACACCTTCCGAGGGTGAAGATTTGGTTTTGGCTGTGGTGTCGCTGGTTCTCCGGCACAAACCCACTGTCAATAGTGCTTAACATTCTGGTACAGTATCCACTTTTCATCACCAGTCACTAAATGGTGCAAAAATGGATCTTGGAGTTCATGGGAATGAAGAGCTGTGCTAATGTTTACCCGCACCCTCAGATTGTCGACCGACAATTCATGTGGCACCCATTTTCCTAACTTAGGCACTTTCCTGAGTTGTTGCAAATGTCAATGGATGGTGGATGGGGATGAATTGCGTTTCTGGGCCAATTCTTCGACAGTTGTTGAACAGTCTTATTCAAGTGCAGCTAACAGCAGGTCATCATCAAACTCAGCAGGCACCCAGAGCATGCTGCATCTGTCAAACAGCAGTCACCATTCCTAAACTTTTGAAACCATCTTTGACATTTCCTCACATGCAGAATATTGTTGCCATAAACATCTTGAATGTTTCGTGTTGTCAGTAGCACTATTCCTTTTTTGAACTCGTAAAGCATTATATGCCTGATATGCTCTTCTGATACTGCCATGTTTAGTTTATGAGGGGGTTCACATAAAGCAAAACATACATTTTCACTGGTCAAGGTCTGTAAAGTATGTAGCGAAACACGATAGATCTCCTCTTAGATATAACCTTCAGGAAAATTTATGCTTAAACCGAGTAGGACTAGTTTAAGCTTAATCTATCATACAAAACGACATTACAGCACCCAAGTAAGGGAATACCTGTACCAACAATTCCCTGGTCATTGGATAGGACGTTGAGGGCCTGTGGATTGGCCAGCTAGAAGCCCGGATCTCACGCCACTAGGTTTTATCTCTGGGGCCACTTGAAAGCGCTGGTATACGCAGAGAAAATTAGGAGTGTTGAACATTTGCAGCAGCACATATTGGGGCATGTAACACCATTACTCCTGACATCATTCACTGTGTGCTTGCTGACTGGGTTATCACATCTGAATTTGTGTATTGAAAACAATGGTGGACATATTGAGCACATTCTGTAAAAAAAGCTTTTGTTTTGCCTTTTTTTTATTTTTCCTATGATGCCGGACTTATGGGATACCCTATATATATTATATATTATATATAATATATATATCCTGTAAGTGCAAAAATATTAAATGATAAACTGCAGAGTATTGATTGTATCATACAGGAACTAATTGAGAAGCATATAGAAAAAGAAGGCAGTGACACTATAGAGGCAATAAAGGTTAACTCAAAGTACTTCTATAATTTTGCAAAAAGGAAGTCGAAAAACCATGCGACTATTGGACCTTTGAAAAATTAAGACCTTACTCTGAACCCTGTAGCTCCCCAAACAACAGTGGAAATTAGAAAAGGAAGACTGTTTGTATTCCCAAATTAAAGGCTAGACAGGGAACATCCTTAACCCTGAAAGAAAATAGTTTTGCTGTGAGAGGACCAAAACTGTAATCAGCTGCTCAAACACCTAAGGAACACGAGTGGTGTTGCAGTGGACATCTTCAAAAGATTAGATGCTTGGCTCGGAACAATCCCTGATGAGCCAGGCATACCTAGTTATGTGAAGTGGAGAGTACAAGGAACCAACTCACTACTTCACCAGGCCAACTTGAGAGGAGGGGTGACAAGCTTGACCTTTGTGAAATGAGGAATCATTGCATGGAACATTTGAAAAGTATATATTTATTTATTTTAATTGGGGTTGTTTAATCTCCTTCACAACATCCAAGGTCATATGATGGAGGGGAACTACAGCTTTACGCGGGATCCGAACCGTGGGTCGCTACATAATCTGCGTGCAGAGGACAGTCTCCCATCCAACTACTACCCAGACCTATATACAGGGTGGGCCGAAAGTCTGGATCCATAGGAAAATATTTATTTTAATACATAAATTACAACAAATGGTAAATACTTAAAATGAATATCAACTTTAATTCATAAATGTGTATCCGTGATACTGTACAGTGGTTCGTACTCCAGTATAAACAACAAATTATAACAAATGCTCAAATTGGCGGCCTCTGACATCGAGACACTTAGGGATGGAATTTATGATTTTTAATAATTCTTCGAATTGACATTCTCGAGATGCGTGTTTCATTTGATAATCTTCTTGTTGACTTTACTGGACTATTCGTTAAAGTTTCACATACCATCGCAGAGGTATTTTCATCAGTTGCAGTTTTTGGATGACCAGAACGCCGTCGATTATGTACACTTCCTGTTTCTTAGAAACGTTTAAACAACTTGCCAACAGTCGCATGTGTTACTGGATGCTTATCAGGATGATTTCTATTGAATTCGGTAGTAGCAACTTCTCTGTGTGTAGTGCCCTGTCTTGCGTACATGAGCACAAGTTCTACCCAGTCTTCTTCTGTTAGATTCGAAGCCACTTCTGGGCTGAAATAAAAAAAGTATTTGAGTATTTATACTAGAGTACGAACTACTGTACAGTATCATGGATACGCATTTACGAGTTAAAGTTGATATTCATTTTAAGTATTTACCATTTGTTGTAATTTATGTATTAAAATAAATATTTCCTATGGATCCAGACTTTCGGCCCACCCTGTATATAAGGGTGGGGCAAAAGTCTGGCCCCATAGGAGGTTTATATTCACATAGACTAAAATTTCAGTTTGGTTCGTCGCATTCTCTCTACCAATCATTTTCATCCGTATAAAGTCCAATTAGTCCAGGAACTACACGGTGATGACCTAGATCGTCGTAGGGAGTATTGTCAGTGGTTTATGCAACATAGGCAGTTGGAAAAGCGTATCATGTTCAGTGACGAAGCAATTTTTACCTAAACGGTTCAGTCAACAGACATAATGCACGATATTGGGCTAAAGAAAATCCACATTGGATTGAGGACGGACGCTCGCAGTACAACCCAAGAGTTATGGTATGGGCTGCTATGTGGGGAGATACGATAATTGGCCCATACCTTTTCCCCGACACTGTAACTGGTGAATCATACCTTCATTTGTTAGCAAATTCCTTACGCCTCGATTGTATGAACACCATTACGGCATCGGAGAGCTATGTGGTTTCAGCACGATGGGGCTCCGCCGCATTTCGCAAGGGCCATTCGCGAATTTTTGCAAGAAACATTTCAAGAGAAATGGATTGGTCGACGTGGGCCAATTGAATGGCCGCCCAGATCTCCGGACCTGACTCCTTTGGATTAATTCTTATGGGGACACCTTAAATCAGTTGTGTACGTTAACAGGCCAAGAACAATACAGGCGCTAAAGGATACCATAACAGCAGAATTTGAAGCCATAAGAACGAATATTACCATCCTCAGGAATGTGCAAACGTCTTGCGTCAACCGGGTTACAAAGTGTTTAGAAGAAGGTGGACGTCAATTTGAACACCTATTGTAATTTCTGAATTAAAACATTAAGGTAGGCCGAAATTTTCTTTTCCATTATAAACTTCCTATGGGGCCAGACTTTTGCCCCACCCTGTGTGTATTATATATATATATATATATAAATAAATATGACGTCGTATGTCTGCATATATCATTGCTCTTGTCAGCCATGCTTGCTCATAGCTATATCCCTGCAGAGTTCATGAGGGTATATATCTTGCCCCTGGTCAAAAATAAGTATGGAGACATTCTGTCCAGCAATAATTACAGGCCTATTGATGTCACTTCCTGCTTCTTGAAACTACTAGAAAAACTCTTGTTACTCTGATTAAATGATTTCCTATGAACATCTAATCAGTTTGGCTTTAAAAGGTCCCACTCAACTGACCTGTGTATCTATGTACTTAAAGAAACAATATCTAAATACATTGACAGTAATTCAACTATTTATAGCTGTTTCCTTGATATAAGTAAGGCATATGATAGGGTGAACCACTATTTTATTTGCAAAACTAGAAGACAGGAAGGTTCCCATGTACATATTAAATTTATTGAAATTTTGGTATTCCCACCAATCTTTCACTGTTAGGTGGGGCAATGTACTATCCGAGTGCTTTGGCTCCTCTTGCGGGGTGAGACAAGGCTCATTGCTCTCCCCTATGCTGTTTAATGTGTATATTGACGGATTAATTGCTTCACTTAATGAGGCAACAGTGGGATGTTATATAGATAACGCAAGGATAAATAACTTGGTTTATGCCGATGATATGGTATTAATAAGTCCCTCTGTTAAAGGTCTGGATTGGCTACTAAACGTCTGTGAAGTGTATTCGCAGAAACATGATATTCTTTTTAATATTACAAAAACTAAGGTTATGCAATTTCATCCTAAAAGCTGTAATCAGCCAGCTGATCTAAGGTTTGAAATGAATGGTGAAGTAATTGAGGAAGTACAAGAGTTTAAGTATTTGGGTCAAACTATTACCAGCTCCTTGAGTGATGACTCGGATATAAGAAAACAATCTCAAAGCCTGTGCTAAAGCGAATATGACCATAAGGAACTTTCAATTCTGTACAAGTGAAGCTAAAGACACACTCTTTCGTACTTTCTGCAGTAATATATACAGACAGCAACTGTGGGTGAATTATAAAAAAGGTTCTGGCAGAACTCTAAATTTGCTGTACAACAGGTCTTTTAGACTTACATAAATTACCCCCCTGAGATGCTCAGCTTCGCAAATGTTTGCTACCCGCAATGTCCCGAGCTTCCTGGAGGTAACAAGACATGCTCAACACAGTCTAATGCAAAGAATTAAAAAAATCAACCAACCCGATCATCCAAGCTATCCGTGAGTACTGCCATTTATCCTCTAAGCCAGGGGTCCCCAACCTTTTTGTGCTGAAGAGCACATTCAAGACTACCGGTAGTGCGGCGGGCACCATTTATTTTTTCAATGCAAATTTATAGTTGGACTTAATAATGAACATAATACACAAAAAAAACATTTAATTCCTATGTAAAATAATGAACGTAATACACAAAAAAAACATTTAATTCCTATGTAAAATAATGAACATAATACACAAAAAAAAATTTAATTCCTATGTAAAATAATGAACATAATACACAAAAAAACAAGGATGGGCTAACTAAGATCTTAAAAAAAATTATCAAAACGATAACTTAATTTATTTATAAAGAAATAATTATTTTCAAATAAATGAGCATCTGTTTCTGTAATTAACTACTAAAATTTAATAAAATGTTAAGTATGTTACATATTTTAAATATTTAGTAACTAAATATTTAAAATATGTAACATGCTTAACATTTTATTAAAAATTTAAATAAAAACTTATCAATCTTAGTCAGTCAGTGGTATCTTTTATCTATGGGTCTCTATATGTAAATTGAAATTCTTACAAAAATGAGAAAATACTAAAATATTACTTATCATTAACATCATTAATAGTGTATTATTGATATTACTAACTTATTAAATGCACTTTAAAAATTGTAGCAAATTATTATTAATTGATAATATTAATAATTGATAATTAATTAATATTAATAATTTACAACTTTAAATTCAATCAACAGACCTACCTCATAAAACTGGTAATCAGATTCAGTCATTTTTAGTAAGTGCTTTTTCTCTGTATCTGCCAACAGTTTGTGATCATGTTGATATATGTCAAATAAAACATTTACAGTTTTCAGAAAATCATCCAGATCTTGATGATATTTAGGTCCCCTTTTCTTTTTGTCATACTTCAGAAGGCGGTTGAATTCCTTTATTTGGGTTTTCAGTCGGCTCTGTATGGCATTTACTGATATTGGATAAACATTATATGTGACCCACAATTTATGCAATTCCTCAGAAGTAGCTCTCAGTACAGCATCTGTTTTATAGTCTCCGAAACACAAACACCTTTCAATAACTTGCTTCAACGTAGGCAATTTCCCTAAAGGAAACTGTTCTGCTGGCATAAAACGTACATCACCAAGTACTTTAGCAACTGTTTTCCTTGTAGAAGTCATACTTTATATTGCAAATGTTGAATTCAATGACAAATTGCAATTGGAAACTTATAACAAAGGCACCTGAAAAAAAAACAAGTTTTCAATTTATTACGTTTAAAAAAAGTTCATGAAGCAGCCACACCCTCTATTCTTTAATCAAGCATAATGGATGCAAGATGACAAGGAAAAGTCATATCATGTGATCACTATGTCCATGTCAACATCCTTTTAGGGCAATGTTAGTAATCAAAAAGCCAAATCATGCTTATTTTAGAATTTCTTTTGTCACTAAGGTCCGTCGAAAGGGGGTCTATGAGCCCCAAATTAGTTTTTCTAAAATAACTCAAACACTAAAGGTTTTATGAAAAAATACCACACTTAATAATTTGTTCTAAATCAAATTCTGCATCTTTTGGTATGCAAACCATCTCTCTAGCATGTTCAGAAGAGATATTGCCATTTTCCTGATTTTGCTAGTGCGGCATTAGATGTTTTTACAAAAACGGGGGTGGCCGGACACACGTTGGTGGCCACCAATTATTTTTTTCAGGAATCTTATTTTTATATCAAAAGCCAACTGTTAATGACTCTGATTAATTCTATCTTGAGTTTCAGCCCGGCCTAATTATGTATGTTAACCCCTCTGTCAATGGCCTTGGATGGTTTGAAGTTGATGGGGGTTCTGGTTAGGTGGTAGCAATGGATTTGTTACTCTGGAGTAGCTGGTACTGTATAGGGAATTGCAGTAGTTTCTCTTATACTATTTGATTTCTTCTTGTAGTGGATCGGGAGATTCTGTTAGGCTTACTAAATTCTCTGAGTTCCCTGATTCTTCTTGTAGTGTATCAAAAAATTATTTTTTACTATTTTAAGACTAAGTTCTCTGAAGAAAACAAGGCTCAAAGGAGAAGACAAAGATATTCTCTTACTGTAGTTTACTGCTAAAATGTTACAGGTAATGCTCAGCCTCAAAGTCAGATCAGACAATCAGAATGAGAATTTGAAAAATTGTTTGGCTTCATATATTGAGTTTTTGGTGACATCATTATTATTTAATGTTGACCTGTTTTGTTTTTTATTCTCAATGGGCTAAATTATTTTGCAAAATATTTAAAGTTAAGGTAAACATTTTAGTTGTATCAATGTCTAGACAGATAAGCGAGATATTTGAAGAAGCAGCCATATTTTTCTTTTAAACTGCATAAACTGCATATTGACACATCTGATGTCATGATCTGCCGAGTTAACTAAAAATGGAAATTGAAATATGCATTTTATTATAATTTACAATTAAGCATGCATATGAGCAAAAATTAAATGCTTAAGATTTAAAATTAAACATTAAGTGAGACGACTTCATCTTTTATAATGAAGAGAGAATATGTACAGAAAATGAATTGCAGAATTTAACAAGATTACATTATTAAGCTAAATCTAAAGAAATGAATAAGTAATTTAAAAAGAAATAATTCACCAATTATTCAGCAAAAATAAAATAGAAAGCAAATAAATTTTTTTATCTGAACTGTGTCAGCATTATACGAGTTTGGGCTCTATATATAAAAATGAATATATGAATGTAAATATATAAGAATACAAGGATTATATGAATATACAAATTATATGAATTTATACAAATTATATGAATATACAAATTATACAAATACAAGAATTATATGAATGAATATAAGAATATGTGAATAGAGGAATTATTCATTATCCATTTTTACATATATATATATACAGGGTGTTTCATAACAAATGGGATGCACTTTCAGGATGGATTCAGGACCTGAAAATAATGAAAAAAAGTTTATATAAACATATCCCTGAAATTGCTTTGTTTCTGAGTTACAGCCCATTGTGTGTTCCAGCGAGTATCTGCCTTACTCAAAATGATTGCCTTGCACTTGAATACATGCCTGAACACACCTCATCATAGACTGCCTGACACATTCAAACATTCCAGGTATTGCTTGGATTTTCTGGCATCCTTGTTCTACATGTTGGCAAAGCATTTCAACATTGTCAATGGGTGTCACATAAATGATGGATTTCAGATGACCCCACAGGTAAAAATTGAGTGGATTCAGGTCCGGGGAGTGAGCAGGATATAATGGGTTCTCCATGGCCTATCCATTTATCAGGGAAATGGTCATTCAAATAGTCTCTGGCTACTCATCTAAAGTGAGGTGGAGTGCCATCATGCATAAACCACATACAACATTGGACACCAAGAGGAACTTCACCTAGTAAATCGTTAAATCATTCCTTAAAAAATTGGAATAGGATTCTCCTGTTAATCTTCCAGGCAAAATAAAAGGACTGATTAAGTTGTCGGCAATAAGTCCTGCCCATACATTGACACTAAATTTGTTGGTGCCTTGACTGGATGATGGCATACGGATTCTCTTTGGTCCAGTGATAAGTTGTGAAAATTGATCATGCCATTTCTAGTGAAGGCAGCCTTATCAGAAAACAACATGGAGGATAGAAAAGAGAGGATTGCGAGCACACTGTTGAAGGAACCAAGTACAAAAAGCCTCTCATGGTGGAAATTAGCTTCACTAAGGCCTTGTACTCCCTGAATGTGATATGGGTAAAGCTGTTGTTCCCGTAAAATTTTCCATACATTTGTGTATCTTACACACTCATTAGGATGTTCCTCCACATGATTCAGGACCTGCTTCTCCAACTCAACCATTCTGGTCCTGATTGGTCTACCACCATCTGAAACTTGCTTGTTGAATCATCCTGTATCACCAAGATGCTTGTGTATTCTCTGAAAGGTCTTATCTGGCAGATGGTGATTCAGAAACCTTTCTGCATACAGACATCTTGCTGCGGCCGCATTACACTTGGCAAGTCTATACATGAGATGCATGTCTGCCATTTCTCTGTTTGAATGAGCCTCCATTCTCACTTCAAATGCACAATATCCCTGAATAGCACAAAAACTTTTAAAGTTTTTTTTTTTCCTGGACTATACTTATTCATGGTAAGAAGTTATGAATGTGAACAGTGAAACACTGCGATGCACCTCTGACTGACTGATGGCTCTATACTCAATGATATTGAAACATGTCATAGAGTGTACGAAACATTACAATCAGCAAGGCCATACGTGAAATAAGTCTTGTGTACACTCACAAACATTGTCAGCAAGCAGTTTGTAGACAGTTTGCAGAAAGAATTGCTGGAACACAAAATGGGCTATAACTTGGAAACAAAGTGATTTTGGGCATATGTTTATATAAACTTTTTTATTGTTTTCAGGTCCTGAATCCATCCTGAAAGTGTGTCCCACATGTCATGAAACACCCTGTATATATACCGAGTGTCCCAAAAAAATGTTTACACATGATATTAACATATATATCAATAAACAAAATAGGCGGATAGTAAATAGATAGCAAATAGGCTTCTTTAATGTTTAAATGTTCGAAATATCAGCCAGCAGCGTCAATACTTTCATGGTTGTGCTGCTTACTTTAATGTTTTAAATGTTCAAAATGTCCACCACTAGCATAAATACATTCTTGACAATGGCGCGCAACAGATCGGCATACTGTTCAGAGTGGAATGTTGGCACAGGCTATTTCAATTTCGTGTCTCAAGGCCTGTAGTGTCCTTGGTTTTTCAGCATACACAGTGTTCTTCAGAGTGCTCGACAAGTAAAAGTCTAAGGGTGTTAAATCAGGAGATTGTGGTAGATACTCTGTACATCCCCTACATCCTGTCCATCTTCTAGGAAAACAAACATTGAGAAAATTTCTAATGTCATTGTGGTAATGTGGTGGTGCGCCATCCTGTTGAAAGTAACTCTTCTTACAAAAAAAGAGCTCTGATTGAAGGTACAATGTTGTCTTGCAGCATTGATAAGTAAGCAGCACCTGTGACAGTGTCCTCAAAGAAAAATGGCCCTATCAGTCCTCTGGAAGATAGACCACACCACACCACACCACACTGACACACCTGGTTGATTAAATGCTTGTTCTTCTGTTATGTTTGGATTTTCGGTGGCCCAGTACACACAGTTGTGTCGATTGATAGTACCATTAAGTTTAAAAGTGGCTTCATCAGACCAAACAATGAAATCAGGAAAAGATTGTTTTTCATCACACATGTGCAAAAACCACTCACAAAATTCTTTTTGACGATCTGGATCATCCTCATTCATTGCATGGAGCAGTCTAGGTATGTAGAGTTTCCACTTTTCACGTTGCAAAATGTGATGAACACTGGATTTAGAAACACCAGTCTCACGAGAACATTGCCTTGTAGACTTATTTGGAGAGTTTGTGAAGGCCTGTAACACGGTCTCAACACTTTCATTGTCAGTTGAAGTGCGACGTCTTTCAGATCGACCTTTGTTGACATTTTGCACTGTTCTGTCAGTCTCAAACTTATCACATAATCTTGTAATTGTTACTTGTGATGGTGGTAATGTTCCAAACTCATTTCTCTAATGTCTCTGTACCTCAGCCACATTCTCAGTCTTCCAGTAGTGCTTCAAAATCCACTTAGTTGCTCAAATGATAACTGCAATGCCACCATTTCCTGTAACAAGGGATACTACTGTTATTTAAGTACAATACACCATCACTATACTACTATACTACTATTACTAAGTACTATAAATATACTAATACAATTTAGGCCGGGCTGAAACTATAATTTTTATTTGATTTTAATTTATCAGAGTGACTAACAGTTGGCTTTTGATATAAAAATAAGATTCCTGAAAAAAATAATTGGTGGCCACCAACGTGTGTCTGGCCACCCCCGTTTTTGTAAAAACATCTAATGCCACACTAGCAAAATCAGGAAAATGGCAATATCTCTTCTTCTCAACATGCTAGAGAGATGGTTTGCATACCAAACGATGCGGAATTTGATTTAGAACACATTATTAAGAGTGGTATTTTTTCATAAAACCTTTAGTTTTTGAGTTATTTTAGAAAAACTAATTTTTTGGGCCCATAGACCCCCTTTCAACTGAATGTCAACACAATAAAACATTCTCAAGCTGCAAATTGACATGTATTAGTAGTTTTCAATCAGCAATCAAAATCAATCAAAATCAGCCATTTTAAATTCATTGAAAATGCTTTTTGACATTCCAAAACGCCAAACATTAAATTATACAATTAACAAATTGTCATTTTGTCATATTTTAGCATGATAAATAATAATCAGAACTTAAAATATTTTTAGACACAAAATCTTTCATTAATTTACGTGATCTAATTTTGTTTCTAATAAGACCATCTCTACGCTCATGACCTACAACAGCCAAGGATGCTTCAGTGACAAGCTTGATGTGCCTTTCAACATTCTGACTGTGGCACTCGTGATCCAGTTTCAATGCGGTATTAATGATATCACGCAGTTCATCATTACTGAATTCTTTTAATACAGGTGGAACAGTTTCCCATTGGGACATAGCAGACAGCTTGTGGTATGCAGAAGCTTTGAAATTGATGATTGGCTTTCTAAAGACCCTAACATTCTCATCTATAGCAGGATATTCATCAGTACCACCTTCGTGATCCTCTTCATTATCATCATCACTTTCAATTATTCCACCTGCAAAATCATTGCTACTACCAGATTCATCATCAAAATCCTCTATAACTCCCCTCAGACACACAACTTTATTGACAGCACACCTCCTCACTCTTCATCTTCATCAGCCAGCATTCCAACTAAAATATTTTCACCATGAGCAAAATAGCTGTTATTGTTTAATACATCATAACAAATCTCTCTAATTTTCCTGTCAGGGAATTTATTTACTCTTTGGATCATATTGAATAGGTTTCTTGACCCATCACTTAGCCTCTTATTAGCCTTGATATTGAACCAACTGTGAAAGTATACTTTGATGATGAATTCTACTATGATTTTGAGGTTCTTACTGGGTCTTTTTTGTGAAACATAAAAGCGAAGAATTCTACAGGCTAAGGTGAGCCATCGAGAGTGATTTAGCAGGCCAACTTCTAAGAGTGCAAGGTCTTCATCCACTTCACCAGTAATAATTGCCCAGCAGATGCAGTATCCATAGTATTGGTCTGTTGATAAATTATTGACCACTCATTTGGTAGAAGCACAAATGCAGGATAAGGTATAGATTTGAAGTCCACAACATTCCATTCTGACACATCCCCATTGAGCTGAGAACCAATAGGACCAGAAAATTTGTCTGGACTTTTTGTTGTCCCATCTAAAGTTATGAAGATGTGTCTAAGTGGCAATTCATTTAGATGCAGAAGACAAATATCCCACTGAAGAGGTTGCCCTAAAAACATTTCCAAATATCTGATTGACCCATGCATATGTCCTGTGTTAGTATTTGTCCCATCTGCTTTAACTAAGTTTAATTTGGCCTCAAGTTCTGTCCCTTTAATGATCTTATAAATGCCATGAGCAATGTCAATGCCTTTGCCACTCTCCGGGGTAAAATGGTCGAGGTAGAAATCATCTGAAAATAAATGTAATTAATTTTACAATTAAATAAAAATGAAGAAGGAAGGAATAAAGTTTACTGGACAGTTGTCACTTAAAAAGAAAATTTTTAAGTAATTGAAATATTACTTTATGTGCAGTAATATAACAGCATAACGCCTATAACTGTATGACAATCATTTCCATTTACCTGGCTCTCCAGTAATGACATAATGTTCCTCTAGAATTGTGGATGTATATACTTTTCATTTACTTTGTTAACAGCAAGTGTAGCATCCTTTCTACCGTCAAAGCCAATGCCAGTCACTTTTTCAAATATCACTTCTTCTTCCTTCTTCCTTTCAGCTCTCAATTTAGCTCTCTCCCTTCTCAACTTGTTTCTGAAAAGTATTTCAAAAATATTGGCCATGCATTACTGCATTAGCATTATACAAATATACAAAATACAAATGTCAGTGTCCTGTTTGAAACTAATTAATATAAATACAAAATAGAAATTTTGACGCTAATTAAAAATAATAGTAAATCTGGTGATTTAGAACTTCTAGCAGAAGCTAAGAAATGTAATATCTAGAGTGATTAAAAACATACTTATCAATAACATTTTGTATGTTATCTGGGGTGATTACTCCCAAAGTCCACCAATGTAGCAGAACCTATAGCCGCTCCTGCTCTATCACTTACTTGATATCTGTTAGGATATTTAAAGTAGATTTACGTATTTATTGTCAATGAATAATTTATTGGTAATCTTCATCTCTTAGTCACAATGATTTCACTTTAAGCTGTATTAAAAGATTTATCTTTCAGTACTATACCTGTCACATGCTTCAGCTAATGAGCGTAATCTAGTTCTGTTCTGTAATGTTGAGACTTCTGGAACATAGTCTGCATCAAATGAATCATTACAACTGTCGCTATCTGTCAACTCAGGAATGTCCATAGGTTCAGGAGGAGGATGAGGAGGAGGAACTGATTCTTTTGCTTTTTGAGATTGAATAACCCGTGATTTGGAATTTTAAGTCAGTGGCTGTTTCTGGGACTTCTTTCAGGGTACAGTAACCATGCCTAGTTGTTTTCTGGTCCTACAAAGTGATTATATTTCATTACACTATAATGTATCTTTATCTATGGGTCTCTATATGACGCGTTCGGTGGAGAAGGGGCGAACGCCACAAAATTCGAAAAATGAGTTTTTTGTCGTATAATTATCCTTTAAAAACCTTTGCTTTACCTATGCAAAAATTAGATGTTAGTCTGCACTCTTTCACGGTAAAATTTAGGTTTTAATGTATCAGAGAAATTCACTCCGCATCATTGCTTCACATTGAACACATCTATCTACTTTCTGGTCACTCGACAATGCCCTGTGATGCTCAATTTGGCCAAATTGAACAAAATATAAAAAATAATTACAGCAATATTATTTACACCAAAAAAGATTATGTTACGGCCATAACTACAGCCGTTTCGCAGCGCTTCCTAGTTGTAGAAATGAAACAGGCTGATTTTCTCGAGTTTGACGTCCTAAAACGTGCATTGTCATTAGGAAATCAACAACTACTAAATTTACAGATGCAAGAAAGTTAATATTTGACTTTCAACACAAAGAAGGCTACGTAATATCTACTGCATACCGCACAACCCCAGATAATAGCCATCCCGTCAGACTGCAGAAAGGGAAAAAATCCTACAGTGTCAGTTTATTCAATCTAGCCCAGCAGACACTGCAACCAAAGTATTCCCAATTGCTGCCAATAACTAAGGAAAAAATAAAAGATCTCAAAGAATTATCAGACCTAATGCCTGCAACTGCAGTGAACTATTATACAAGATTGTTAAAGGAACTGGAAGAAACCGAAAACAGTTGAAGCAGGTAATACAACATTCGACGAAGAGGACCAAATAATGGATTACACCAGTTAACATCAGAAGCTATCAATAAATAATATTGTAAAATTTCTTGGCGTTTTATTATACGACATATTACACAACAATATTTTACTCAAATATGTGTTCAAATTCATACAACATTCAATAAACCAGAAAAATACAAAGGTTTAAAGTTTACAAACTTTAACTGCATTTGTGGCATAATTCGAAAATGTTGCGTTCGCCCCTTCTCCACCGAATGCGTCATATGTAAATTGAAATTCTTACAAAAATGAGAAAATACTAAAATATTACTTGTCATTAACATCATTAATAGTGTATTATTGATATTACTAACTTAAAGTGCACTTTAAAAATTGTAGCAAATTATTAATAATTGATAATATTAATAATTGATAATTAATTAATATTAATTAATAATTTACAACTTGAAATTCAATCAACAGACCTACCTCATAAAACTGGTAATCAGATTCAGTCATTTTTAGTAAGTGCTTTTTCTCTGTATCTGCCAACAGTTTGTGATCATGTTGATATACAGGGTGTCCCAGAATTAACTATCTATTTCAATGAAATCGGACAAATTTTTTAAAAACACGCTTTTATTTATGTTTATCATGTTTAATATGTTAAAAATATATAAATTTCTAAATTTTTTTCATAATTTTATTTTCATAATTTTTTCATTATCTGGTCCAATGAAAGACCGTCTGAAGTCATAGAATGGCAAAGAGACTCTCCAAAAGTTAACGTGTGGCTTGGAATGACCAAATCCAAAATTTATGGCCCATTCTTCTTTGCGGAAGCAACTGTAACAGGTACCGTCTACCTTGATATGCTTCAGCAGTTTCTCGAACCACAGCTTCTTGATGGTGGCATTCTTGATAATGTTGTGTTTCAACAAGATGGAGCACCATGTCATTATGCTCTAATTGTTCGAGAATACCTCAACAGACGCCTTCCGAATCGGTGGATTGGACGTGGAGGACCTCGACCTTGGCCTCCGCATTCTCCGGATTTGACACCCCTGGATTTCTTTGCATGGGGTTTCATAAAAACAAAGGTTTATCGCCAAAAAATCAATGCTTCTTGTTGAAACAACATTATCAAGAATGCCATCATCAAGAAGCTGTGGTTCGAGAAACTGCTGAAGCATATCAAGGTAGATGGTACCTGTTACAGTTGCTTCCGCAAAGAAGAATGGGCCATAAATTTGGATTTGGTCATTCCAAGCCACACGTTAACTTTTGGAGAGTCTCTTTGCCATTCTATGACTTCAGACGGTCTTTCATTGGACCAGATAATGAAAAAATTCTGAAAATAAAATTATGAAAAAAATATAGAAATTTATACATTTTTAACACATATTAAACATGATAAACATAAATAAAAGTCTGTTTTTAAAAATTTTGTCCAATTTCATTGAAATAGATAGTTAATTCTGGGACACCCTGTATGTCAAATAAAATGTTTACAATTTTCAGAAAATCATCCAGATTTTGATGATACTTAGGTCCCCTTTTCTTTTTGTCATACTTAGAAGGCGGTTGAATTCCTTTATTTGGGTTTTCAGTCGGCTCTGTATGGCATTTACTGATATTGGATAAACATTATATGTGACCCACAATTTATGCAATTCCTCAGAAGTAGCTCTCAGTACAGCATCTGTTTTATAGTCTCCGAAACACAAACACCTTTCAATAACTTGCTTCAACGTAGGCAATTTCCCTAAAGGAAACTGTTCTGCTGGCATAAAACGTACATCACCAAGTACAGTGGACCCCCGATTTGAGTACGTAATCCGTTCCAGCATGGCATACTCAATTCGAAATGTACTCAAATCGAACTTAATAACCTATGGGAATTAATTAATTCGTTCCAAAACCCAAAAATTTCACCCCACCCCTACTTTTTCTATAGAAATTGGCCTACGAAATTTAGTAATTGTATTAAAAATAGACAGAATAGAATACAAAATACATGCATACTGCATGTACGAATCACCAAATTTATGCTATATTTTCACTATTTTATGCTGTAATCAACAGAAACTAACATAAATAAACACTAAGTACAAAGTCAGAAAACAAAATGTATGAAATTCTAACAGAAATCCCTAAGAACACCTGTACTATTCAAAACATTAGACCCCGAATGTTCCTGCAACGAACGCTCTAGACAAACTGAAACGCATTCGGCGTTGCCGGCTAGCGTACTCAAATCGAGTTTTCTACTCAAGTCGAGTCAATAGGAGCCTATGGACGAGCGTACTTAAATCGAAAATACTCAAATCGATGCGTACTCAAATTGGGGGTCCACTGTACTTTAGCAACTGTTTTCCTTGTAGAAGTCATACTTTATATTGCAAATGTTGAATTCAATGACAAATTGCAGTTGGAAACTTATAACAAAGGCACCTGAAAAAAACAACAAGTTTTCAATTTATTACATTTAAAAAAGTTCATGAAGCAGCCTGATGTACGCGCCCAATCCATATATTTATTTATGGTATTGAACGCCCATTCTCTGACTTTAATTCACTTCACGGGCACCCTTTAAGTTGGGCGTACCCGGTGATTTTATCTCTTATTTTCGTTCAGGATTATTCGGCCTACCCAAGACGGATGGCCCTTTAAATTGATAGGCTAGGTTCCTTCGGCTTTCCACAAGCCTACTTTGAACGTTAATTTTCCCTAGCTAACAAGAGGGGTCTATCACAAGGTATTTAAAACAACACACGCCCTCTTATAAATTTTATTAAATGTTACTCGACACAGTACATGCATTTAATGGTTTATTCTGAATTACATATATAAAATTTCAGTCAATACAATAATCTTAACTTCAAAGACAACGTTCACCGTTTGATGAATTTAAATCGATAAATTGATCAACAATGATAAATCTAAAGAAAAGATTAACAGTTATCTGAAGGAAACAATTTATAGATCGAGGGGTTTTATATTTTAGTGCAACAAAAATAAATAACAAGAAATGAAGTGGTCAGAATTCGACCCAGATATTCAAAGAATTAATTTACTTACTAATGGCAGGAGACAAAACTTACTCCCACTTGTGCTGCGTACGGACCGTAGATTTACGGCCCGTCCAAAACTTTCCAAACTACAATATCTCAACTAACGGGACTTTCTTCTGAACCCAAATTGACGGATTCAGGAACTAGGGGCTCAGACGTACCCCGTTTAGCATTTACTTGGAGCCAAATTAAATTAAGAGAAAGTTCACAAAACTCTTGGTCTGTTGGTTAACATTAATTAAGCTACAATCAAATTATCGGTTTAGGTCGTTAACAATAACCTTTTCTTTCTTTTACGTGCCGATTTCCGCGTAAGCTAATGACATGGTATACTTTCCGTTTTAAAGTTTATTACGCCACAAGTCTACAGGGTGTTTGTTTAACCACAGTTAACTTCAAGGATGAACGACTACAACTGACTTAACAATTTTCGAATTTACTTTACAAATTTGAAGGACCCCGCCTTCCAATATTCTGCAAACCTATCAAATCATTTGTTTTCCTAAGATCGTCCCTCCAGAAGGCTATTACCCATACAAGAGAGAAAGAAGGCGTCTTCCCTACGTTTCCCAGGATCCTGGGCCCCCTGATTGGAGCTGGACCTGATTTCCGAGTATAGACCCCTCCTTCTTCCCACGAAATACATTTAAATACCGTTAACAGATTCGAAGCCCTAAGTTTATGACCCCCTCGTGGTTCAACTTTAGCAGCGTCTTCGAATCTGTCTTACAAAAGTCACACCATCATGCAAAAGAGATATTAAAATCTTCGACCTAGCGAAAGAGGAAACCACGCATTTGCACATACGTCCAAATCCGTTGGATTACCCTTCTCGCTGGGGTCGGGTCTCGGTGATAAACCTCTGTCCCCACGTGGTTTGGTTTTATTACTTCTCTGATAATCCGAACTAAGATAGAACAACTTTAAACAATCTGAAACACTTCGGATTTATTCGTTCATGAACGTTTAAAAACCAAACCACACTGCGTTCAGAGATGTACACCACGAAATCTTAAGATTAACATTCCTTCACTTATTTTAAAAAAGATCTCTGCCTGCAACTTCATGGTTACGACATCCCTCCCCTCCTTTAATTTTGCACTCTGATGCAAACTTTCTTAACTAGGGTCGGGTATTATCACTTTACTCACAAAAACTTTCCATTTACTTGTCCCCTTTATTGGGACACTATCACTGATAGATTTTATTTGTCCCCTTTATTGGGACACCAACACTGACACACTTAAATTTTTTTAGTCATCCTCAGGTTCCTCGTAGTGTACTCAAGGTCGGGGCCTAAGAGCATACTGATGCTCAAACGGTGGCCCTGGAAAGCAGCCTGTCTGCTTTCTCCGGGGGACCCTATTCCCATAAGGTCCCCGCGAGGAGGTAGTTCGGAAGCACCTGGCGGCTCCTGCTCGCCACTCGGTCCTGCCTGGGGGCAGGAGGTGCACTCCGGTTCACCTCCATGGGTTGATGTTCCTCCGTTCCCTGGGCGAAGCTCTCGGGGAGGAAGTAGCTCGGAGGCGCCCGGCGGATCCCATTCCGCCACTCGGTCCTGCCAGTGGGCAAGAAGCGCCCTCTGGTTCACCTCCCCTAGTCGATGTTTCTCCCTGTCCTGGCGAAGCTCTCCGTGAGGAAGTAGTTCGGAAGCGCCCGGCGGTCCTCGTTCCGCCGCTCGGTCCTGCCAGGGGGCGGGAGGCGCCTTCCGGTTCACTTCCCCTTGTTGATGTTTCTCCGGTGTCGAGGGCGAAGCTCCCGAGAGGAGGGGCGTTGGCCCTTCCCCCATCTCATCCCCTGCATCATCCGCCCCGCCTTGTCGCTCAACATCCCATTGGGCATCGATGCAGCGGCGGATGCGGTCTCGATGGATCACTATCTGATGTCCAGTGATCATGTGACGCAGGAGATAAGTGACGAGTCTTCTTGTTCGATGATGATGTAGGGACCCTCGTACCGGGGCTCCAACTTGCCTCTGCCTGGTCGCGGGTAATCAATGTACACCAAGCCATGGGGCGCCCTCTCTTTGAACGGCTTCAATTCCTTGATTCCGTTAGCCTTTTCGTATCTCCGCATGAACTCTTCCACTCGGCGATATATTTCGCGCAGACTCCTCTTTCAGTCTTCGGCGTATTCCTCTGGGTTGTACGGGCTCACGCATGTCTCCTGTGGCATGCGAAATAGCTTTGAAGGTACGTTGGGGGTTCGCCCGTACATCAAGAAGAATGGAGAATGTCCCGTGGCTCGGTGCACTCGGATGTTCAAGGACAATTCCACGGTGTCGAGGATTTTATCCCAGTCCCATCCCGTTTCTTCACAAAGTATGCGGAGTTTGATGCATAACTCTTTATTCAGACGTTCGACCTCCCCGTTGCTTTGGGGGCTGGTATGCGGCGGTCCTTTGGTGTCGTACTTCCCAAACCCTGAAGAGCTCCTGCAAGGTAGAGCTCCAGAACTCCTTGCCTTGGTCGGATACTACTGCTGAAGGGATGCCCAGTTTGCACAGTATCAAACGATGGAACTTGTCCGCCACCTCCCGGGCCGTCTTGTCCTTTATTGCTGCCAGTATGGTGAATTTGCTGAAACTATCTACACACGTGAGGGTATAATGGCTGTCTTCCCCGGTCGGGGGAAGGGGACCAACTAAGTCCACGTGCAGAAGTTCCCAAGGACTGTGGCCTCGCACACAAGGCATTGTTTCCACAGTCACTTTCCGTGTCCGTTTGTCCCGCACGCATGTGTCGCACGCTTGGACTACCTGCTGTACCTGTTGAACCATACCTGGCCAAAATAAAGGTCCCGTAGGATTTCTGTAGTTCTGGCAGCTCCCGGATGAATGCTCCTGACGTCAGTGTGGGCTTTCCAAATGAGCTGCTCTCTCAACTTTTTAGGAACTACGATCACCTCTCTTCCGTTCGCATTGATGTAAACCAGCAGGTTCCTCACTAGTTTGACTCTCGACGGCTGGATGGGCTTGGTTACGGACCAGCTGAAAGCCTTTCCTTCTTCAATGGCTGCTCGAATTGCTGCTATTTCAATGTCCTTCTACTGTTGTTTGCCGATTACCTTGCGATCAATGATCGCTTTGTTCGGATATTGCGTTCACAAACTCCTTCGTCACTCCAGGCGGGCGGGACAACCAATCGGCCACTCTGTTGAGTTTGCCTTTCACGTACTCGATGAGAACGTCGCAGTCTTGCAATGTCATAACCGAACGCTCTAGTCTTCCATTTGGGCTCTCGGTGTCCTTCCCTCAGAAGCCACTTCAACGGCTTATGGTCAGAACGGACGATGACTCTCTGCCCAAATATAACATTGCTTCAATTCCTTTCTGTTGGTTGGCCTCTTCTTTGGATTGTTGGGGCTTCACCCCGTTCCTGGTGACCACATAGCCTAATTACCCCACCTGGGACTGTAATAACTGACATTTTTCAACTTTACCTTTAAGTTGGAGGTGCGTAGGCTATCCAAGGCTCATCGTACCCTCTCGTCATGTCCTTCTAAAGACCTTCCAAGGACAATGAGGTCATCTAAGTAAATCTGTACTTCCTTGTCCAATTGCTTCGGCAAAATTAAATTCATTACTCTTTGGAACACTGGTGGACTATTGGACAATCCAAACGGGACCCCCTGAACTCGAAATGACCGCTTCCCGTGGAGAAGGCAGTTTTCGAGATGCTATCATCGTGAATGGCCAACTGCCAATATCCCGAGCGTAAATCCCTGCTCGAGAAGTAATGAGTCCCGTGCAACTTGGCCAAGGTTTCCTCAATGATGGGTACTTAATATTTGTCCTTGCTGCCATTGACGTCCCAAGGTCTATAGTCTACCCAAAGCCTCAGGGCCCTACGCTTCTTTTCTTCAATCGCTTCCCCTTTGGGCTCCTGTGGTCACACATCATTCCTAGTGATCACGTGGTCCTGATACTCTACCGGTGATGGTAGTAGTTAATCTCTTCTTTCCCTCGTAGGTCTTCTTCCCTTTGAGAGCGACGGACATCGGTGAACATGCGTCTTGAGGTGTTTTCAATCTCTTCTTAGTCACTTGTGGAAATTTGACTCTTTCTCACCATGACACTTGTTCCATTTTTTCGTTTCGGGCGAGGAATCACACGGCTGTTCCGACGAACCTCCCCGTTCTCGTTGCCTCAACCACCATGCCGATGTCATCTTATCTTCAAGGTGATACTCTTTAGTCGTCACTTTTATTTCTCAAAAGTAACTTTACTGCCTCCTTGGAAAGGGTTAACTTCCCGTTGAGATTTCCCGCTCTGTGATACTTGCAAACCACGCTGAGCCTCACTGCACATTCATTGCAGCGTAGAGTAGACGTCCAGGGGAAACCATACCCCAAATTTTCTTCTTCGTCTATTCCCTTTTCCTTTAACTTTCCTTTGGGGATTCCTCTAGCGAAAGAGGAAACCACGCATTTGCACGTATGTCCAAATCCGTTGGATTACCCTCTCGCTGGGGTCGGGTCTCGGTGATAAACCTCTGTCCCCACGTGGTTTGGTTTTATTACTTCTCTGATAATCCGAACTAAGATAGAACAACTTTAAACAATCTGAAACACTTCGGATTTATTCGTTCATGAACGTTTAAAAACCAAACCACACTGCGTTCAGAGATGTACACCACGAAATCTTAAGATTAACATTCCTTCACTTATTTTAAAAAAGATCTCTGCCTGCAACTTCATGGTTACGACAAGCCCCACCCTCTATTCTTTAATCAAGCATAATGGATGGAAGATAACAAGGAAAAGTCATATCATGTGATCACTATGTCCATGTCAACATCCTTTTAGGGCAATGTTAGTAATCAAAAAGCCAAATCATGCTTATTTTAGAATTTCTTTTGTCACTAAGGTCCGTCGAAAGGGGGTCTATGGGCCCCAAAAATTAGTTTTTCTAAATTAACTAAAAAACTAAAGGTTTTATGAAAAAATACCACTCTTAATAATTTGTTCTAAATCAAATTCTGCATCTTTTGGTATGCAAACCATCTCTCTAGCATGTTCAGAAGAAGAGATATTGCCATTTTCCTGATTTTGCTAGTGCGGCATCAGATGTTTTTACAAAAATGGGGGTGGCTGGACACACGTTGGTGGTCACCAATTATTTTTTTCAGGAATCTTATTTTTATATCAAAAGCCAACTGTTAATGACTGATTAATTCTATCTTGAGTTTCAGCCCAGCCTACAGTGAGTGAGTAATACATCAGCGCATATTACTATCATCTAAAGTGTATATATATATTAGGGTGTGACAGTTGCCCCAACTTTGTCCTACAATGCTGTTCAAAATTTTGGTGTTGCATATTGACAAAAAAATACCCACGTACAATTTTTTGAAGATTCATGCATATTCGAGTGAGCACCAGCAATTTGAAAAATAGCGATTTTGCTTATACGGCATACGCACCTATATATGAGATTACACAACCATCATAAGGGATATTAACACAAATCATTTGCCTGTCTTAATTAAAAGCTGTTATCACTAACACAAAAAAGTTAATCATTCTTTTTCTCTCATGGTACATTAAGGGGTTTTATCATATATTCACAAGGCATTATTTCTCTAGAGCAAGAAACCATGATTTCTGTTCGGAAACAGATGATCGTTTGCGCTGATTAGGAACGCGGAGTCTGTCATTTTCAACTACTTGAAGGACTTCTTGAAAGCGCTCCTCATCCCTGGCAACATTAAGAAAGTCATGGCAAAGTTTTACACCACGCTCTGCAGCCTCATTGATGACCTGAAGCTTGTCCACAACCGTTTTCATGTTCAGGTAGTCGTCATAATCTGCCCATTCACTGGCTGGACTGTGGAGAAACTGATAGGGCATGCCTAAAATGATGAAGAATCGGCTGGAGTCAGGCCCAATTAGGTCCACCAGGGCAGTGCCACTTTCTGGGACAGGGGGAAGATATGGCTTTCCATAGCCCCTGTGATTGAGCCCCACTCTCTTAGTAACTTCAGTGCCTCATGGCAAAGAAGGACCTTCCTCATCTCCTCTTTTGTCCTTTCTTGTACTTGGGACGAGAACAAAGCCAGTGGGGCCAACTCCTCAGTTAGGTACCAAGTGTGTCTACCGAGTGCCACACGTGCTTTGTCAACTATTGTGGCGTCATATGGGGCAAATTCAGCCAAGGTTTCGACCAAATTCAAGTCATTCAGTGGCGCACTTGCTGGAACGGGGCAAACAATCCACCATGGGACATAAACAGCGACTGTGAACACAGCAAAACCGTTCTAACTTGCTGATTTGACTTTTAGTCACAACCTTGGCTTTGGGAAACTGCTCTTTGATCTGGCCTGACAAAAGAACAATCTTGAGGGTATAGAGCAGTTTAGCCATCCACCTTGCTTTGTGAAGTGCGCCGGGGTAGACCATTGTGAAGTTCACTGGCTCGGATCCTTTAGTTACAAGCAGCAGACAAAGCTCTACCAGCTCCTTGTAGTCGCCACGTGTAAATGGTTGGGCTAGAGATTCATGGAAGAAGTCAGCCATCTCTTGCTGGCGCTCCTCAAACACTCCAGGCATTGCGGGGTAGTAGTATTTCTTTTTTCATTGTACACCAGTTGAGAGAAATGGTTCTTGAACCTAGAAATGCAATTATTGGGATTATTGTATTTCGTACTAATCTATAATATTGTTTTAGGGGTATTAAGATTGATATGATCGATCATTTGCTTGGTGTTAGTATATCTTATAAGTCTAATAAAGAAATTCCACTAAATTTGTTCATTAGATAATAATATTCCTTGTTATTTTGTAAAGCTTATGACTCACCTCTGGAAAACCATTATGTTTGGACTTGAAGAGCCCTCCACTTTCAAGCAATCCCAGCAAACACCTAGGAGGACTTCGCCCACATACCTGTGACAGGCGCACCAGAATACGGCACGCTCTAATTCCTTTTGGAGGAGACGCAAGCAGCTGTTTTTGTCCTGAAAAAAAAATGTAATTGTAGTTTAAGGCCACCATTTCAGGCACGTGCTTTTTGCAGATTTCTGTTAAATCATTCATTGTATTTTGGTATTAATTGTGATAAATTCACACTGATGTTTGAAATAGGTTTACCTGTATTGGATGAAGTTGTGTCGAAAACCATACCAACGACATTCTGTTCACACTCCCAATCGACCAGAAGTTGTTTGGCTGCTGTTGATATCAAGTCTCCTTGAACCAGGCCAGCTTTTTGAGTCAAATGCGGAAGAGGTGGAACTCCAAGAAGCTTTGTGCCATTGACACCAGACACAAGAATGGGCAGGCGGTCATCACTGCCTTTGGAATCCAGCGTGTCCATAAGTTTACCATCCCAGTGCACCAGTACTTTGTCTGATGGTTGCCATTCATCCATGATTTTTAAACTTATTTCTGACACGATGGAAGCTCGGTATCGGTGGGCCGTCCTTGCTTTTAGACTCAGCTTTGATGTATCTCCACCAGATGCAGATACAAAGGAGTACACAATTGCACTCAGCTGGGTGGGCGAGATGTTGTTTCGAACACTGCATGAAACAAGTTCTGCCGACTTCAGAATATCATGGGGCACAAAAATTGAAACTCCATCTTTCACTGTTCTCCGATGTTTTCTCTTTGGTTCAGCAGTGCTGGCCTCATCAATGTCATCGTCCTCATCAGAGCTAATAGGTGAATCAATATCAGCCTGTACATTCTCAGCATGATCACATTGCTCTCTCTCTTGTCGCTTCTCTTCTCGCATCTGCCTTTTCTGTCGCTTCTGAACCTTTTATGTGAGTACTTTGTTTACCCCAGAGTAGGTAGCTACTCTGTCACAGCATGCTTTTCATAAAGAGTATGTCAGTATCGATGGCATCTTGTTCGGCCTGAGTTTTCCCCTTTTTCGCAGCCGCCATGTCTTTCAACACTGTGTTCTTATAAAATTTCATCGTCAGGCTCAATTCTGATTTAAACTTCATAATTCCAGGATCATCAGCCCGTCTTCTATCCTCATTCTTTTTCATAAGCATCATGTAGTCTTTGTCATAGTAAGTTTTAATCACTCGGCCAATATTGTTCCTGCCTGTAATGGTCGGGACATTCGCCTTCTGGTAATGCAAAAGCACATTGTCAATGGTGGCAGATAAAGCCTGGTCCCAGTGCATATCCTGAAGGTTTGCTAACAGACATAGTAAGACCTGCCTATTAGTTGGCAGTTTGCAGCCCTTTATTTCCTTTTCTTCTTCTCGGGGTACTGTGCCCAATAACATTCTGACATGCTCATCATCTTGCCGTGTATCCATGATTAAATTCTCTATTCACAACATCAAATCACTGTCAAGGGAAAAGAAAAGAGCATCATTAAAATTAAATGCAATAAAATAATACGTGGAAAATTTGTGGGTCAGCTTTCCAGACCCGGAAATGAAATCTGATAAAATGTGCTATTTTCACACTTATTTATGAAGTTCATAAGCTGAAATAGCAATACTTGCTGGTACAATGGTGCTAGCTCAAACATGCACTGATCTCCAAGAAAATTTACAGGGGTGTTTCCTAGATAAATACACAACACTAAAACTTTGAACAGCATTGTAGGACCATTTTTTGATTTTTGGAGGGCAATGGTCACACCCTAATATATATACACTATATGATCAAAAGTATTCGGACACCGCATGGTTTTGGGAAAAATGGTTTTATTATGGCATTTAGTAACCAGTAGGTCCACCCTTTGCTTTTATTACAGCGTCAACACGTCGAGGCATACTTTCCACCAGTTTTGGGTAAGTGTGCAGGAATGGCTCGCCATTCCTCTTGCAGAGCTGATGCAAGAGATGCAAGTGAAGCCGGGCGTGGTGTGCGGTTTCGTATCCGTCGCTCCAGTTCGTTCCACATGTGCTCGATTGGGGTTGAGATTGGGGCTCTGAGCAGGCCAGTCTAACAAATCCACCTTATTTTCACGAAACCAGTCCTGCACACGCCTTGCAGTATGGCAGGGAGCTCGATCCTGTTGAAACAAACAATGGCCATCTCCGTAGTATTGCCACAGTGTAGGGAGGGCCGAATTGTCCAGAACGTCGAGATAAACGTCAGCGTTCATGGTAGTGGGTATAACAACCAACTGGCCGAGCCCTAGCCAGGAAAAACAACCCCATACCATGATGGACCCTCCACCGAACTTCACCGTTGGACGTACACAGTCAGGAAGAAGCCGTTCTCCGGGCTGTTGCCACACCCAAACACGCCCATCAGACTGGAAGAGTGAATACCGCGACTCGTCGCTCCAAAGAACAGTTTTCCAGTCCTCCACGGTCCAGGAACGACGGGAGACACACCAGGCCAAACGACGCGTGGCATTAACTTTTGTAATCAGTGGCTTGTGTACAGCTGCTCTACCATAATAACCGAGTCTGTGCATCTCTCTGCGGATAGTTACAGTACTAACGGAGGTACTGGATGCTCTTCCTACCTCCTCAGCGATGGAAGCGGCAGAGGACATGCGGGACTTCTTGACATGTCGTACCAGACTTCTTCTATCACGTTCCGTCAGTTTGCGTGGTCGTCCGGAACGTTTTTTCGCGTTAGTTGCACCATCGTGCTTCCATCTCATGATAATCCGCGCTACAGTCGACTTTGGTATATCCTGTTTGGCTGCAATGTTTCGTATAGAAACGTTACTTAATAACATCTGATGACGCTGTGGTGGGATTCGGAGTAACCTAATGGCTGCACCACGAATAAGAATTTTTTCTTTTGTTTAAGAACTCCACAAAACCAGGCTGCTTACCTTGAAGGGTTGTTGGATCCAGGCTCGCTGCCCAGACCTCCGATTCCACGACTGCTGGCTCCCGCCACCAACAGTTTCTTACTTGCCAGAATAGCTTCCTTCTGTTAGTGGTTCACTATCTCCGGCATCCCCTTCCTAACAGAACTTAAAGTTCCCTTGGTCCAATAACGGTTTCAGCCTCAGACAAATCCAGCCTGACTTTAGTTTCCTCTGTTATGTTCTTTATTTTCTCTTGTCAAATTACCCTCTTAAACTATATTTTTTATTATTTATATTTCCACACATGCGCCAATTGGTTCCCTCCACTTCTCAAAACTCGAGTTTTGACACACGCCGACACTTTTAAACCTCAGAAGCGTCTCTTTTACTAAATTTGTTTATTTCTCTTTTCATTATTTGTTTGTTTGTTAAAATATTAACAATTTTGTACTTTATTATTCATTTACTAACAGGATTTAACAAGCGACTGTCCAACTCTCACTCTTTTTCCCATACTAATTTAATAAAACTGTTTTATTCCTCATTCCTTGTTTACAAGTTTAACATTTCTTTATATAACTTATTGTTTAGTCTTTTCATTCATTAAAATATTAACATTAACATATCTTATAACATTATTTCTTTATTTATTTGTTTGCTAATATTAATAATTTAGTACTTAATATTTATTATTTATTATCTTAATGCTTAATAGTTTACTACTATCTTTCTAATTTTTTATAACAGTTATCATTCTTATTCATTGTTTGTTTGCTGGAAAGAGAGAGAGAACCATTAAAATCCTTTCTATAACAAATATTTCATTCAAAAATCAAAGAAATTTAATATATAAATAATAATAATCAAGGCCAGGGGAAAGGGCTGAGAACTAAAAGGGGAAAGGGTTCACCCTCCACATCTTCCCCCCCAAGCTCCTTTCCACCTGTCTTGCCATATAGCCTACACACCTACTATATTACCCTAATATGGTTCTCTCTTCCTTTCCTTACAATATTTATTAACAAATTATTTATATAGATACCCTCTTTTTATTCGAAAAATAATTTTTTCCATTTTCAAATATATATATTATATAATTTTTTTTTTTTTTTTTTTTTTTTTTTTTACAAAAAATAATTGTTTTCAATTTTAGATCTTTTAAATCATTAATTACATACATGGCTATCATAAGAATAACATTTACAAATTTACTTTATAAATCATTCATTTATTTATTTAAATTATAATTCAGTTATTTAATAATCTTTATATTTAACAAATACAGTAAACATTCAAACATTCAATATTTAGGACTAACAGCTGGCTAACAATTACTTTCTCTTTAATAATTTACGTTATACTAAAAAATATACCTGTAATTTCATTTTTTAATCTTTATTTACAATAGTTATTTACAATACCAGGAATGAGGTTGAAACCTGCAAAGTGGCAAATCACCAGAGGCAGGGATCAGCAGGTCTGGGAACTCACCCAGGCACCTTCCTCCTCCAAGCACAGCCCAGCTTCTGGCCTCAAAATGTAGGCTGCCACCTGGTTGAATTTCCAACCACTCACTCTTTCACACATCATACAATACTACTATTTTTTTTTTTTTTTTTTCCTACAGAACACTACACCAATACTTTATACTACTACGGCTAATTACGAGAATTTTACGGGTCAATTATGAGAATTTTACGGGTAACGAAGAGGGTTTGAGACTGGTTGAGTTTATGGACGATAACTTTTTACGACAGATAGTTACCGAACCAACGCGCGGTGATAATATCTTAGATTTGGTGATGACGAACGGCGAGAATATAGTCGAAAGTTTAGAAGTAGGCGAGAGTTTAGGATGTAGCGATCATCAAATTCTTAGGTTTAAGTTATTGATAGAAAACACACAGGATAGTAACGTAATAGAAGTCCCTGATTTTCGTAGGGCTAATTTTGATAGTTTTGCTGATAGGATGAGAGTAGTGGACTGGGATAACTTATTTATGGGTAATGATACAAATTTGCGTTGGGTGGCGTTTAAAGAAAGTTTTAGGAATATTGAAAGGGTGTTTATTCCTCGTAGGCCCAAGCGCGTTAGAAATTGTGGTAGGCCGAAGTGGTGGACTAGGGAAGTAGGCGAGTTCATAAACGAGCGTAATAGAGCGTATAGACTTAACAAGCGCAATGGCCAGGTAGCTAACTTTAATAGATATATCGAGCTTAGACGTCAGGTTAAAAGATCAGTTAGGAATGCCAAGCGTAATTTAGAGATAGTTATAGCTGCGGATAGTAAACATAATCCAAAAAAGTTTTTTGAATACGTAATAATCGTAAGCTGGTAAAGGATAACATAGGCCCTCTAGTGGATGTAAATGGCGCTTTGGCTTCTGACGCTCAGGCGATGGCGGGTATTTTCAATAACTTTTTTGCGACAGTTTTTACCGTAGAGGACGTAAATAATGTCCCCGATGTTGACGATGTTGCGGTGGGGTTATCCAATAAACCAATGAAGTTCCGAGTCAATGTGAACCACCCGACAACATTTTTATTTCCTGCAATTATTTTCTACTGGTACGGGGAGAAGACTTACTTCAAAACCAAACACCCAAAGGCGGCTCGTTGGCTGAGGGAGGACGGGCTTCTAAGAATCCCTGATGCGGTAAACTTTCCCGGAGTCTCGTTGATCCCGACGCGACCCTCCAGGCGTGATCTCGTTATCCTCAGAACAGAGAAACAATGCGATTAGTTAAGTGTCCCAATGCCCACCGGACTGACCCAACCTCAGGACCTCCCAATATTCCACGAAAAAGGAAACAAAAATGCTCACCACATTCCCGATGACAATGCTGTAGCCAATCAAACTGTAACCTCAACGGGTTGGAAAAACACTAGAGGAAAAACCATGAACAATTTTTATTGATGGGAAAGGGGAGGTTACATTCTATACAACACATGAAAGGGAGGAAAAAGTTAGAGAAGCGGGGGTTAGGCAGGGTGAAGCAAAGACATTAGGGTAAGTGGGCAGACAAGCAATAAGGTATATCTTTTACAAATGTACACGCAGTGTCAATCGCAAGAGCACAATTTTTGTATATATGTTAACACATGGTCACAGACAACTGGACTTCGGCAAAGCAAGTGATCTATCTTCGCATTACAATGGTCAAGAGAGGCTCCTTTGGGTTACAATCAAGATGAATCAAGAAACAATGATGAGTTGCTTCCTGATTCCTTATCTTGAAACTTAAATGTCCTTCTTTTAGTTGTTTTTGTTCGCATACAATAATTATACCCTAAATATCCCTGACTAGGCTAAATGGAAAGGAAGGCAAGGTGTTATTGATACCTGGCCTTAACTGGTGTGCAGGTACCACCACTTAAACTTTCAGAAGGTTCTGGGATGATTGTTCGAGTTCAAGAAGTCAAACGCACTAGATGAATGTCATTTAATTTCTGTCTTTCTTAACTTCTAGCTTCAGCAACCGACATTACACGTATACCCAATCGCACTGTGCACTTTGTTTGTTGGCCTGTTCAGATTTGGCAAGCCTACCCATTTCAGGACTTCTTAAACAAAAAACCCCTTTTTGTGGTTTGTTTTATCTTTTTATAACATTAAGCCACAATTCTGACGTTAGATTCTATGGGGCTAGATTTTATGGGGGTTATGGCATTCAAACCTGTATGGGAGAGAAAGAATGAAGGTTAAAACACACAACTACCATGATTTGTTAATCAGTGGTCCCTACTACAACGATATCATTCCATTTAGTAGCGAGACTATTTTAGATGAAATAACTGTTTACGAGGCTGAGATTGCGCATTATATCGATAGGCTAAAAGTTAGCAAGGCTCCAGGCCCTGACGCTTTTTATCCTAGACATTTGAAAGATTTGAAAGACATTATCGTAGGCCCCTTAGCGAAGATTTTTAATCAGTCACTCGAAACGGGGATTATTCCTGAAGACTTTAAATTAGCTAACGTCACGCCTATTTTTAAAAAAGTCGACCGCGCGGTAGCTAGCAATTATAGGCCCATTAGCTTAACGTCAATTGTCGGTAAACTTTTGGAATCCGTAGTTAGGGATCGTATTATCGATCACTTAGAAAGTAGAGATTTGATTAATAGTAGTCAGCACGGGTTTCGACGCCATAGGTCTTGTTTAACTAATTTGTTAGAATTTTATAACGAAGTAGTGCGCGAATATGATAGGCATAGGGCAGCTGACGTTATTTATTTAGATTTTAAAAAGGCGTTCGATACAGTTCCGCATAGGAGACTAATTGCGAAGGTTAAAGCGCATGGTATACGCGGTCAGGTAGCTAACTGGTTAGAAGAATGGCTTCGTGCTAGGAGACAGAGGGTCGTAGTTAATGGTAGTGAATCGGGGTGGTTAGATGTAGGTAGCGGTGTCCCACAGGGTTCAGTGTTAGGCCCATTGTTATTCGTAATTTACATTAACGACATAGATGTAGGATTGACTAGTAACGTTTCAAAATTCGCGGACGATACTAAAATAGGCGGTAAGGTTGTTAACGAGGACGATAGAAATAGGATCCAAGACGATGTAAATAGGATTATGGAGTGGACGGATAAGTGGCAGATGCAATTTAACGTAGATAAATGTAAAGTTTTGCATATAGGTTCTCGCAACAATAATTACGCGTACACGATGGATGATAGGGAGTTAGCGAGCGTTGATGAGGAAGTAGATTTAGGCGTACGCGTAACTAAAGATTTAAAGGTTAGGAACCAGTGCCTGGAGTCTTGCGCAAAAGCGAATAGGATGTTAGGCTTCATAGCGCGTAATTTCGAATTTAAGTCGAAGGATATCATATTGCCCCTTTACAAGTCCCTAGTCAGGCCTCATTTAGAATATGCAGTTCAGTTTTGGTGCCTGTACTTGCGTGAGGATATTGATAGGTTAGAAAGGGTTCAGCGTCGTGCCACGAAACTTATTCCGTCATTGCGCAACAAGCCTTATGAAGATAGGATTAAAGTGTTAGACTTGTATTCACTCGAAACTAGGAGATTAAGGGGGGAGCTTATTGAAGTTTTTAAAATCGTTAATAACATCGATAACGTGAATTTTGACAAATTGTTCACTTTCGATAATAGTAATACTCGCAATAACGGATTCAAGTTGCGTGGCAGATGTTTCATTACTAATATCGCTAAAAACTTCTTTACGTTTAAAGTAATTGATAAATGGAATAATCTTCCCGCGTCAGTCGTTCATTCTACCAGCGTTAATATGTTTAAGAACCGTCTTGACAGACATTTTAAAGGTATTAACGTTGTTTAATTTAAATAACAAAGTTAGTAACAGAAGCTCTGGTGGTGGTGCTCGGGGATGAGTCTGTTGACGATGAATGCCAGCTTGTGACATGCTAGCGTGTGATGCCAGCAATAAAAAAAAAAAAAAAAAAAAAAAAAAATTAGACTAACACGAATGTAGATGTAGCTCATAGCGTAAACTAACCCACTTTTTGTTTAACTTTACCTACTTTTTTTTTTTTTTTTCTTATCCTCCTTACTTTGCATGTCTCTAACTCTTTTCTTGCATGTTTGTAGTTTGCATGGTATGACAGTGAGTGAAGACTGTGTTTGCATGGTTTGTAAGCGTTCTTATTTCACTTCTTTTCATCTTTCACCCCTCTCCTATTCTCTCCGACTATTTTTCTGACTTGTCGGCAGTGGCCGGCGGATGATGATGGTGACACACTTTTCCTCTTTTTCTGAATGAATGTTAACCCACGAGTGATAGGTGTTGCTCCTTACTTAACCCCTTATTCTCTTCTCTTCTCTTAACCCCCTACTCTTTCCTTTCTCTCGGGCTAGCCTTAGAGTGGATCTTAGGGTCTTTGTTAGCTTTAGCTTCTGTAGATCTGTAGATCACCACTCCCTAAACACTGTTGCACTTTCTCTATCATTCTAACCCATCTACTTTTAATATCTTCTCTAATACTACTAGTTAATTCTACATCTAAGCTTTTATTCAACACATTTTCTTCTATCTCAAGCAATAACATTCTCACTTCCTCACAAAAATCAATCACATTCATTCTCTCCCTCATTCTTTCATTTATACTTCCTTCACCTCTATCTACTCCCCATTCATCCCTCACACTTTCCATTAAGGTCACAATACTTTGCTCAGTTACACTCCTTTCTCTCTCACATACATTTTCCCTTTCACTCTCAAGAATTGTAAATCCCACACTCTTAATGCCCCCTCCCTGACACAATCTTTCCACTTCTGAGTGAAGAAGATTTCCCTTCTTCTCCCCTTCTCCTCCACCCTCGGAAAATCCCAGAAAAGAAAGGCCCTCAAGGTCTGAGACCCCAAAACCTTCAAACGAGAATTCCCCGGATGGACCAGGCTGGCACCATGAACCACCAAAGTCCCGAACATCCCATTCTAACTCTGCCTCACCCGCGGCTGTTCCAGAGTCCAACTGGGAATCCTTCAGCTCATATACTTCACCTATCTGCCTGGCTTTCTCACCTTTCATTCCCTTTCTTCTCACCTTTTTCTTCCTTTTTGCCCGCTTTGACACAATCAAGAACTCCAGATCTCCATCCATCCATTCATCCTGGATTCCCATCATGTTCTTGGTTTCTAGCACTTTCTTTTGTTCCATCCTCTCACACATATCATACATTGGGTGACATACGATGTACTCCGGAGGTATTCGCCATTTGCGCAACTGCCGATGATGTGCTCTTACTTCTTCACACTGTCCATTCTCTTGCTCCCTCTCAATCACATACGTTACCCCATTCTCCCATACCTTTTTCACCACAAATGGACCCTCAAACTTTGGCGCCAACTTATACTCATTCCTTCTTCCAGCCTCATGCACCTCTTTCAAAACAAGCTCACCAACACCAAATGACCGAAAATGCACACCAGCCTCTCTCCATCTATCACATGTATTCTCATTTAATCGTATATCCTTTTGCACAAACCTTCCAAATGTAGACACATACCTTCTTGGGGAAGTTTGAATGGCTGAGTGGTATGTCGAATTGTAGCACCAGGCAACTCTTGCCAACTCAGCATCCCACTCAGCCCCTTCCCCAATACATACACGCAGCATTTCACTTATCATTTTCACCGTTCTCTCAGCCAAACCATTCGAAGCAGACATATACGGAGTTATTCTAACATGCTCTATCCCATTCTCACTCAACATTCTCTCAAAACTAGCACCCCTAAACTCAGGCCCATTATCTGTTAAACACTTACGCGGCCTTCCAAGCATCATTGGTAACATACTCTCTCTCATCACTCTCGCAACATGCTCACTTGTTTTATTCTCTAACGCAGCAACATACACAAACTTACTCTTGTGATCGACCCCTACTAATATTCCAACTTTCCCTCTACTCGTTCTCGGCATACTCACAATATCAACCACCACAAGCTCCCACGGTTCTTTCACTTCAATCTTTCGCACTGGGGGCGGCTATGCTGGGACTGGTATTTTCGCTTTTGGCAACTCTCACAAGTAGTTGCCACTTCTGCAACAACCAGTCCCAGCCTAGGGTGGAAAACCATTCTTTCATCAATTCCCATAACTTGTTTTTTCCCACATGCCCATACATCCTATGTGTAATAATCACCAATCCTACCATACCCTCAAATGTCATCACTGGCACACTCTCTGTCTCACCCACCTTATTTACCCTCATATAATATAGCACTCCCATCCATACAGCCAACTTTTTCGCATACCTTTTATACTCTTCCACCTCTTTTGACCACTCTCTCACATCTATACCATTATACACATATTCTCTCAACTTGCATATCACCTCATCTCCCTCTTGCATATCTAAAATATCTTCATCTCTCAACACTTCACACTGGTCTTCCACCTCTAACTCAATTGCTCCCACTAACACAGCATCTATACCTGTGCTCGGAAACATTCCCATACTGACCACATGTTCTCCTTCTCTCATTACTGAGCCCTGACCAACATCCACACTCAAGTTCATATTCTCAAGGAAATCAATTCCCAGTAGAAAATCCCAGGGCATTGATTCCCCTTTCAAGACTATGAACTTGTGCTCCCATACCTCTTTACATGCACCTAATCCCACCCTCAACTGCACAGCTTCATGTGACGCGACTGTTCCCCCTCCGATACCACGTATTCTCACACCCACTCTTTCTCGGGATACAGGCACATTCTCTTCATCTAAATCACACAACACTCGCTCATTCACCAGACTGATTTGGGCACCTGTATCCACAAGACCCCTGTAGAGCTCAATAGGACCTTCTGGAACCCTTACAGGAACCACAGAAGGGCTGAGCTCTACCTCATCCACACAGTCACGTATCATCCATGGCCCCTCTAACATACCTACTTCCATACAACCTTCTCCCTCTGACTCTCTCTGTGCAGCTCTAACTTCATCCAAAACCCTTTCCAAATTTTCACCTGGCACTATGCTTTTATACCTCTTCCTTTCACTCACCCAATTGTAATGTACACCACTAATACACTGCAAATGCAAAATCAGGGCTCCTTTCTCCTCGATCCTTTCATCTTTATACACAATTGGACAATCACTACCATAATGCACATACACTTCAACACTAAACAATGAGCTGACCACCATGAGGACCTCTTGAAAAAGAAAAATACCCGGGCTCCCCATGGCTTTCAGCTCACGTACATAATTGCGGACCTTACAAACACCCATCCTTTCTGGTTTCTTAATCGCTTCATTCATAACCAAGGTCCGCAATTCATTCACACTCCCTGGTATTCTCATTTTTAACCCATCCAATTTCAAATCTTTCAACCCATACCATACACTTTCAAACAAACTGTCGCCACCCCCCCTACTTTCATGCAACTTTACTATTCCCACTGGCAAATACTCAGGGTCGACCACCTCTTTCTCACACCTTTCATTCACCCCAGGTATTCTTGACATCAGGTCAGCCATACAATTCCTCTCCCCTGGCACATACTCAATCTTATAATCAAACTCACTCAACTCAAGCAAAGTTCTAGCAATTCTTCCATCCACAACTTTCATTCTCTCCATATATACCAAGGGCTGATGATCAGTCTTTAAAATAAATTTCATTCCATACAAAAATGACTTGAAAGCTTTCACACAAAACCTCATTGCCGCAAGTTCTCTCTCAATTGTACTGTACTTTCGCTCTGCCTTACTGAATGCTTTAGATACATACCCAATTACTCTCCTTCCTTCCTGTCCTTCCTCTCCCTGCAACTGGCACAAGCACCCACCCATACAAAATCCACTCGCATCTGTATACAATTCTAGCAAACTCGCTCCTTCACTCAGGTCCGGATAAGCCAACTCCACATCTTTCGCTGCTTCCACTCTCAATTGCTCAAATGCTTCATTCATCTTCTCCGTCCACACCAACTGAGTACTACCTTTCATTCCAGTCACTTCGGTCAGGGGTTTCGAAATCCCAGAGCAGCCCGCTATAAATTTCCTCTGAAACTCTACAAGTCCCAGAAAAGATTTAAGTTCACGAACTGTCCGAGGTTTCGGGAACTCCCTGACTTTTTCCATATACTCCCCACTCTTTCGTATACCACTGAACTCACCTTGTGCCCCAGAAATGCCACACTTTCCCTGAACCACTCACACTTACTTGGTTTCACTCGTAGTCCGACTTCATCCAACACTTGCAGTACCTCTCTCATTATCTTCAGGTGCTCCTCAAATGTCTCTGTCATAATCAAAATGTCATCTATAAAACATATGACATTTTCCCTTGCAAATTACCAAGAACACGATTCATTGCTCTCTGAAATGCAGCAGGTGCAGCTGTAAGTCCGAACGAGAGAGCACGGAACATATAATGATTCCTGGCTGTGGAGAAAGCAGTTATGGGACGAGACTCTGGCTCAACCGGCATCTGGTAATATCCCCTCAATAGGTCCAATTTACTAAACACCCTCTTTCCATGCAAAGAGTATACACTTTCATTTATCAAGCACATCGGAAACCTGTCTTTCACTGTCCTTTCATTCACCATTCGATAGTCCACACACAAGCGAATCCTTCCATCAGGTTTCCGCACAGGCACTATTCTACTATTCCACGGACTTGTGCTCTGTTCAATCACTCCCATTCTCTCTAATTCCTCACACTGCTCTTCTATCTCATTCATTACTGGTGGGGAGAACCGTCTTGGCCTTTGGTAGATCGGAGTCTCATCCGTTAACTGGATCCTGAAGGGAGGTAGTTTTGTTAAACGGAGGTCATCATCTCCTCGGGCCAATACGCTCCTTTTCTCCCCTGCCAACTGCCACACCTGCATTCGCTCACTCTCACTCAACTGTTCGCCAACAATCACCTCCTTTCTGATTTGTTCAGTCGTCCATTCCTCCCCACATTCTTGCCCTCGTTCATCCGTTTGTATTCCATTTTCTCCCTCCTCACATACTTCCTCAATCACTGTATATGCTCTCCCTATCACATCCCCCTCATTTATTCTCTTTCGCCATGCACCCCCATCTTCCCTAGCTTGCACACAAATCCATGGGTTACTCTCATCAATTATACCATCATACACATGCCCAACTCTTTTCACTTTATAGGATGCATCCATACCATTCACAAAAATCATGCTTCCCTGCCTTTTTCTTCTATTATCACTCACTGGCCACTCAACATGCACCAATGCTGGGGTTCCCTTTTCCAGATTTACACTCTCAGATGCTCTCACCTCATACCCTTTTATTACCCTCATCCAATCCGATTCACTTCTCCCCACATAGAATTCACACTTACCCAACTCATTTTTCCACTCAATCATACGTCTAGCAGGATGGATCACCAATCGATTCTTTTTCAAAAACTCATACCCCAGAATCATGTCATACTTTTCACTCTCCTTATCAACCACATAAAGCACACATTCTTCCATTTCACACCCCATCACTTTCACTTTAATCTGCACCTCTCCCAACACTCGTACTGGGATGTTCCCAACCCCTTTAATTTCCCCAGTTACTCCCCAATTCACTCTTCCTAATTCATTCTCTTTACACAAACATCCAATTCCTTGCTTACTTATTAAATTAGGTGAACATCCTGTATCCACTAATGCCCTCCATACACTCCCTCCCCATTCAACAGGAATAACCATACACTCTGCCTTTTTCTCACTCGCTCTCACTTCCTTATTCACTTGACACCATCCTGCTAATGCCTCAAATACACATTCATCATTCAGAGAAGCAGGGACCCCAACCCCAATGAGAGGCCCCTGCCCTATGCGTTTCCCGTACTGGGACCAGCCTCGCCATTTCCAGTGACAGCACCCCCTTGAGGGCCCTGCCTCTGAGGTTGAGGAGCTGGCATGGCTGACACTGGCCGATTTCCTGCATGAGAGACAGGACTCCCTCCCGCCGGTGCCGGAGCACCCTGCTGTTGGGCTTGACAGAACCGGGCAATATGCCCAAAGTTCCCACATGCCCTACATTCATACCCAGGTGTTCTGCATTCATACGCCATGTGTCCCATCTGCCCACATGCAAAACACGCACCCACTCTTCTTCTACAGGTCTCTATACTATGTCCCCCTCTACCGCAATATGCACACCCTCTCACATTCCCCATATTCCCTCCATTCACTGGCCCTCTTTGCTCATTCATTGTTGACTGGCCTTGAAGCCCTTGCCTTCTATACGTTTGCCCCAGCATCGGACCATTCATTCTGGGACCCGATGTGGGAGGAGGCCCTGGTTGTTGCATGGCCGACCCTCCATACACCCTTGTGAATTCGTTCACAAAGTTAGCCAGCATTTCCATTGGGTTTTGGGCCATGGATGCTTGGCTAACTGGAGGGTGACCTGGCCTAGTATTTCTTAATGCGTCCGCATAACTAGGAAACACAGGTACTTGTTCCTCCCTCATCGCTGTCCCCATTCGCACATCTGCTTCCCTATTACGCCCAATCCCACTCTCATACACTCGGTCCTCTAACAATTCCAAGATTTCATGCCACTTCAAATGTGTCTCACTCTTACACATTCTTTCCTCTTAACATTCAAAAACTCTCTCACACTCTCAGGTACTGTCTCAATCAACTTTCTTACCAACCTTTTATTCTCATCTATCCCATCATCTCCAAATTTCTTTCTCGCCAAAGTTTCAAGTCTATATGCATACAAATCAATACTCTCCCCCTTCTGCATCCTTGCTCTCTCAAAATCATCCTTCTTTCGATATTTCACACCCCCTCTTATTCTTAACACTTGCTCCACCAATCTCTCCCTTAACACCTCATACTTCACAGGCACTCCTGAATTTACAACAACATTGTAAAACTCTAGCAACCTACCTTCCAAACAGTCACCCATCTCTTTCACCCAATACTCAGGAGCGTCTGGATACTTGCTCTTACAATAACGTTCATACTCTTTCAAAAACTCTTGTACATCTCTCCCACTATAAACATTAAATTTTGCAACCTTCGGAATCTCCCTAATTAAGATTCCCTTATGCACTCTTACACCCTCACTCGTATCACTCTCAGTTTCAGTCTCACTCTCACTCTCATACATACTGTCCTCAATGCTGGAATAGAGGGAGTCATCTGCACTAACGCAGCGTTGAACCTTCCGAGAAGCCCTCTTACCAGATGCCCTCCGAGCCCCCTTCATTCCCGCCTTGCCCCTCTTAGCCTGCCCTTCCATCCTCTTACCTTTCTCCCTCTGATCCTCACCCTCAAGCTTCTTCTTACCCTCCTTAGGGGTGGAATGCACCATCACCTTGTAAGGTCTTTCTTCTTTCCCCTCACTCACGCTTTCACTCCCTTCTCCTTCCAGGCCCCCTACTGCTACATCCTTTAGATGTGCCCCTTTCTTACTACCAACACCCTTACTATTTTCCCCTTCAAAACCCCCCTTCCCTTCCTTTTTCACTTTCCCATCAAGCTTGCCCTCCAACTCACTCATTCTCTTAACCATTGCCTTTAACCCATCATCCATCTCTTTCTTACTCTCAATCATTCTTTCTTCCATCTCTTGACGACAAACTACTAATTCTTTACTCTGTTCCTCTAATCTACTCTGCAATTTCCCCAAAACATTCTCTAATTCTGCCTTCTGTAACTCTAACTGATGGTTCCTAGCCTTTTCTACCTCTAATGCCTCCTCTATCTCCCTCAACCTCCTTTCTAACTCCTCCTTGGTAGGCATCTCTAAAGATGCTACCCTACTTCACTTCTACTCTATTACTACTACACCCAACCTACAACTACTCTTTCACTCTTCTTCTATACAACCCAACCAGGAAACAACCCACTTTTCTGAGTGGAAGTCCCTGTTCGGGCGCCACTTATTTTATGTGGTGGGATTCGGAGTAACCTAACGGCTGCACCATAAATAAGAATTTTTTATTTTGTTTAAGAACTCTACAAAACCAGGCTGCTTACCTTGAAGGGTTGTTGGATCCAGGCTCGCTGCCCAGACCTCCGATTCCACGACTGCTGGCTCCCGCCACCAACAGTTTCTTACTTGCCAGAATAGCTTCCTTCTGTTAGTGGTTCACTATCTCCGGCATCCCCTTCCTAACAGAACTTAAAGTTCCCTTGGTCCAATAATGGTTTTCAGCCTCAGACAAATCCAGCCTGACTTTAGTTTCCTCTGTTATGTTCTTTATTTTCTCTTGTCAAATTACCCTCTTAAACTATATTTTTTATTATTTATATTTCCACACATGCGCCAATTGGTTCCCTCCACTTCTCAAAACTCGAGTTTTGACACACACGCCGACACTTTTAAACCTCAGAAGCGTCTCTTTTACTAAATTTGTTTATTTCTCTTTTCATTATGTTTGTTTGTTTGTTAAAATATTAACAATTTTGTACTTTATTATTCATTTACTAACAGGGTTTAACAAGCGACTGTCCAACTCTCACTCTTTTTCCCATACTAATTTAATAAAACTGTTTTATTCCTCATTCCTTGTTTACAAGTTTAACATTTCTTTATATAACTTATTGTTTAGTCTTTTCATTCATTAAAATATTAACATTAACATATCTTATAACATTATTTCTTTATTTATTTGTTTGCTAATATTAATAATTTAGTACTTAATATTTATTATTTATTATCTTAATGCTTAATAGTTTACTACTATCTTTCTAATTTTTTATAACAGTTATCATTCTTATTCATTGTTTGTTTGCTGGAAAGAGAGAGAGAACCATTAAAATCCTTTCTATAACAAATATTTCATTCAAAAATCAAAGAAATTTAATATATAAATAATAATAATCAAGGCCAGGGTGAAAGGGCTGAGAACTAAAAGGGGAAAGGGTTCACCCTCCACAACGCGTCCACGTTGGAACTCGGAGAGTTCACGTCCGCACGGCATGGCTTCACAACAGTTACTGATAACTTAACAGAACACCTCAGCATTATAGTTTCGCAATGCTTTTTCCCAGCATACCTTTCAGCGAAAGTGATATTTGCAGAAATGCGGATTTTCCAGGGTGTCTGAATACTTTTGATCATATCGTGTATATATATATATATATATATATGATGAATAAAACCACGAAGGAAAGGAAACACAAAATGGTGCTCAAGCGCTTTCGTCTAATGACATCCTCAGGAACACTGAAGTACATAAAAAGGTTAAGCCTATATATAGGTTACAGAAAGAAAAAAAGAAAAATAAATAACATACATACACACACACACACACATACATATATATATATATATATACATACATATCTATATATACAAATACATACACACATACATACATACATATATATACAATAAACAGAGAAGTAAAAATAATAAAAAATTATAAAAAATTAAAAATTAAAACCTTAAAAGATTACCAGTGAGGCGTACAGATTTTGTAAGGAAAAATATCGATTTTTAGCACAAGATCAAATGGATTATAAAAATACAAATTTATACTGATTAAAAGTTAATCGATTTTTAGCACAAGATCAAATGGATTATAAAAATACAAATTTATACTGTCCGGGTTTTAACACAATGGTGCCTATGGTCAGGTTTCGATATATAAAAAAAATAAAAAAAAAATAAAATGCAAATTAAAAGTTAATAAAGTAGAAAACAAGTTTACCAAAGATTTAATGTTTTACACTTCTTATCTATATCTGTTTTAAAGGAATTCAACATAACAGGATCGAGTTGAAAAAGACCTTTGCTTATGTTGAAGTTATTTGAAAGTTGGATAATGGCAGACTCAAGAATATTTCTATTAACAATGTTGCTTGAATGGAATAAAACAAGCATTATTCCAATCAATACAGTGGGCTAACTCTGACAAATGGACAAAAAGGGCACTGGACAACTGTCCTGTTCTAACGGAATATTGATGCTGTTTTATACGTATGTGCAAATCCTTTCCCGTCTGACCTATGTAAAAGGAATCACATTGTTTACAACCAATTTTGTAGATAATGCCTGAATTATTGGTAGGGCTATTTTTTACTATGATATTTTTCACAATATTGTTATATGAAAATACTACATTAATATCCAAAAGTTTAAGTACATTAGCAATGCCTAAAAAGCCCGGGAAAAATGGAAGTACTAAAATATTTTTTGACAAAGTACGAGTGTTAATATTGACACGATAGAAAGTTCGTTTTGCCTTGTTGAGACAAGATTCCATAAACGCAGATGGATAACACAAATCACTTCCAATACCGTTGATTTTTTCCAATTCGGCATCGATGTATTCCGGACTGGTGATCCTAAGGGCGCGGAGAAACATTGATGAAAATATGGCCTTCTTAGTGGGGGTATCATGTCCCGAGGCATTGCTAATGTACTTAAACTTTTGGATATTAATGTAGTATTTTCATATAACAATATTGTGAAAAATATCATAGTAAAAAATAGCCCTACCAATAATTCAGGCATTATCTACAAAATTGGTTGTAAACAATGTGATTCCTTTTACATAGGTCAGACGGGAAAGGATTTGCACATACGTATAAAACAGCATCAATATTCCGTTAGAACAGGACAGTTGTCCAGTGCCCTTTTTGTCCATTTGTCAGAGTTAGCCCACTGTATTGATTGGAATAATGCTTCAGTTTTATTCCATTCAAGCAACATTGTTAATAGAAATATTCTTGAGTCTGCCATTATCCAACTTTCAAATAACTTCAACATAAGCAAAGGTCTTTTTCAACTCGATCCTGTTATGTTGAATTCCTTTAAAACAGATATAGATAAGAAGTGTAAAACATTAAATCTTTGGTAAACTTGTTTTCTACTTTATTAACTTTTAATTTGCATTTTATTTTTATTATTTTTTTATATATCGAAACCTGACCATAGGCACCATTGTGTTAAAACCCGGACAGTATAAATTTGTATTTTATAATCCATTTGATCTTGTGCTAAAAATCGATTAACTTTTAATCAGTATAAATTTGTATTTTTATAATCCATTTGATCTTGTGCTAAAAATCGATATTTTTCCTTACAAAATCTGTACGCCTCACTGGTAATCTTTTAAGGTTTTAATTTTAATTTTTTTATAATTTTTTATTATTTTTACTTCTCTGTTTATTGTATATATATGTATGTATGTATGTGTGTATGTATTTGTATATATAGATATGTATGTATATATATATATATATATGTATGTGTGTGTGTGTGTATGTATGTTATTTATTTTTTCTTTTTTTTCTTCTGTAACCTATATATAGGCTTAACCTTTTTATGTACTTCAGTGTTCCTGAGGATGTCATTAGACGAAAGCGCTTGAGCACCATTTTGTGTTTCCTTTCCTTCGTGGTTTTATTCATCATAAATATTTTTCACGTGTTACCTTCGTGAAATAATTTTCATATATATATATATATATATATATATAATGTTAATATGATGTGTAAATATTTTATTGGGACACCCAGTATATATGATCAAAAAAGTTCTGGGACAGATGTATTTATTGCAAAACTAAATGTTACATACCTAATCAAATTTGTCTCCTGATTGTAAACAGTGATTCCAGTGGTCTAGCCATTTATTGAAGCACCTGCTATACTCTTTTTGAAATGTTTTTCAATTCTTGTGTTGCATTTTGTTCAATCTCTGATACTTCTTCCTGACATCTTTTTCCCTTGAGGGTGTTTTTCAGCTTGGCAAACAGGAAAAAGTCACAGGGTGCCAAATCCAGCAAATATGGTGGTTGGGGAACCAGTGGAATGTTGTGCTTCATTAAGAATTCCCTTATGGAAAGTGCTGTGTGAGAGGGCACATTGTCCATGAACCTGATGTCAATTTTGCCAGGTATTTTGCACTCTCCATAAGAGAATTCTTAATGAAGCACAACATTCCATTGGTTTCCCAACCACTGTATTTGCTGGATTTGACACCCTGTGACTTTCCTGTTCCCCAAGCTGAAAAATACCCTCAAGGGAAAAGGATTTCAGGAAGTACCAAAGATTGAACAAAATGTGACATGAGAATTGAAGAACATTACAAAATAAGAGTGTAATAGGTGCTTTGATAAATAGTTGGACTGCTGGAATCACTGTTTACAATCATGAGACAAATTTGATTAGGTATTTGACATTTAGTTTTGCAATAAATACACCTGTCCTAGAACTTTTTGATCAGACCTTTAAATCCTTGTCATTATTGTGTAACCAACATTTTCAATAAGTACCTATTGTTTTGTTCACTATAATGGCATTGTAATATGTATTATTTATAATGGCATTATTATTCCATATTAAACTCTATTTTTGGAAATGAAATTATTGTTATGTGTACAGTAACTAATATTTGCATTACCTAGTGTTTTGTTCACTAAGGGCATTTTAATATGTATTAAGCATATTTTAAAGTAGTTTGCTAGATTAAACATTTTTTGAAAGCAAATTTATAAATGGTTTTTTATTGGGTTTTACTGCCTATTTTGAATGTTTATTTTGCCTATTTGCCTGTCTTTTTTTAAAGGTTTTTAGTGTCTAAGCCAGGGGTCCCCAACCTTTTTGTGCCGAAGAGCACATTCAAGACTACCGGTAGTGCGGCGGGCACCATTTACTTTTTCAAGGCAAATTTATAGTTGGGCTTAATAATGAACATAATACACAAAAAAAAATTTAATTCCTATGTAAAATAATGAACATAATTCACAAAAAAAAAACAAGGATGGGCTAACTAAGAATCTTAGAAAAATGATCAAAATGATAACTTAATTTATTTATAAAGAAATAATAATTTTCAAATAAATGAGCATCTGTTTCTGTAATTAACTACTAAAATTTAATAAAATGTTAATTACGTTACATATTTTAAATATTTAGTAAGTAAATATTTAAAATATGTAACATACTTAACATTTTATTAAAAATTTAAATAAAAACTTACCAATCGTAGTCAGTCAGCGGCGGGCACATGCAAAAGGGTCGGTGGGCACCATGGTGCTCGCGGGCACAGGGTTGAGGACCCCTGGTCTAAGCATTCAGGCTCTACTCATGAGGAAACAATCTCTCACTCTGGAAGTCTTTTTCTCTTTCTTGATATATTTACAAGGCTATTCCCTTGTTAACATTCTGCTTTTTCTACAGAGTTGCTAGTTTCTTATTTTACATTTATTTGGTTGCCAGTTTTGTATTTTATGTTTATTTGGTTGCCAGTTACAAATTTATTTACATTTAACAAAATTCTTTATATAATTCTTAATTTCACATTTTTAAAATTAAAGTACTTTATATCTATTATTTTACTAAATATAATTAATTTTATTTTTACGTAGTTCATATTCTATTTCATCTTAATTACATTTATTATCAGTGGCGGCTCGTCGGTAGGCACTGCGGAACTGCAGCACCCCTAAATTTTTTATTTACAATTGAAATAATCAAGAACAATATAAGGATGAGCTCACTGAATAACTTTTTCAATAACTTTTGAAACTTTTATTCATTGCTCAAAGCTCATCCTTTTATTTCAGTAATTATTTCAACCCATTCTTAGGGACAGCACCCCTAGGATTTTTAGTCACGAGCTGCCACTGTTTATTATTCATGTTGAATATGCTTTCCCACTTCAGTATCCTTTAATTTGTATTAGGAATCTGATTACTCCAGATTGGCCATGTGTGAAAAGACATCATTCTGGTTTAAAACCAAAGGATGACTTAAGGCTGAAAATAAATTCATTGCAGGGAAGATTTTTTGGCAATAGGCCTACCTTAACTCATTCTCTTACAGATTTTTTTTTCTCCATTCCCTGCACTGTTTTAGTGTTGTCATATGGCAATACTAGGAGATAATGGGTTAATTAATGATCAGACTTTATGACCATTACAGTATGGTGATTTTTAGTCATTTCAATATTTTAATGATTTACAAATTAACTGCTTTATAAAGGTTTTATATTTATTAAATATTTTTAACATCTGGAAGTAAACTGGCAGCTACTATGAGTACAGTATTACTAAAATGTTTTTGAAAAATGGTTATTATATGAAGTATTAAAGTGAGTAAGCTAAACTGGCATTTAATTTGATACTTGCCAGAATGTATTTGAAATATTAAAGCAAGTAAGAATTACAAAGTATGTTAAAATTTATGAAAAATATGAAAGAATTAAGGTTTTACACTTTCAAAGGAATTATTTTTCTGAAGTATATAAACATTCCATTTAATTCAATATATATATATATATATATATATATATATATAGTACTCTGCAAAAGTATGAGACCACTGTCAATCTAATAACTATTAGATAATCAGTCGTATGAAAATTGGTTTTCATACTAAAATGCACATTAACTAAAACCTCTGGTTCATATTAACATATAACTAAGTTATTACTTATGTGTATAAAGTTGTATTAGCTGGATGACCCTCTAGTCTGCATATATTGGACTTGAAGGTTGATTTATTATATTACTTATAATGCATGTGTTTAAAGATCTAGCAAACTATTGATGATGGATCTGCAGTAAATGCTCCTAAGCTATTGTTATATCAGTATTTACAATTAAAAGTATTGACATATTCACTTAAATTCTGAAAAACAAATTTAGCCAAAACGTTTCTCATTATAATCCTAATTCATGCTGTTTTTTTCTTTCACAGGCTTAAGAAATGATGAAAAGTACAATTTCTGATGAGCTTAGCTACCTATAAAATAATACATTTGCATGGTGAGGGACTGAGTCAAAGAAAAATAAGTGAATCTACAGGTGTTTCCAAAACTGGTGTAAAAACAATCTTGGCTCGTCAGAGATCAAATGGGACCCCCAGTTGGTCATCCTAGATTAGAGAGGCCTTCTAAGCTTTCTCCATCTGATCTACAATATCTAAAGATACTTCCCTTTGAGACAGATGCAAATCCAGTACTTCAGTTGCAGCAGATCTTGAAAAAACAATAGGTGTCTCAGTTGATCCCTCTACTGTACGAAGGAAGCTTAACTCAGTAGGTCTCAGATGTCCAATACTTGTGTTCCAAAGCATATTTTCTTCTCTTCTCTTTATTTCCATTCCTTAAAAGTGGCTTTTTTGCTGCAACACATCCTTTAAGACCTACTGAGTCAAGCTTCCTTCGTACAGTAGAGGGATCAACTGAGACCTGTTGTTTTTTCGAGATCTGCTGCAAGTGAAGTGCTGGATTTGCGTTTGTCTCAAAGGGAAGTAATCTATAGATATTGTAGATCAGATGGAGAAAGCTTAGAAGGCCTCTCTAATCTAAGATGACCAACTGGGGGGCCCATTTGATCTCTGACGAGTCAAGATTGTTTTTACACCAGTTTTGGAAACACTGTAGATTCACTTATTTTTCTTTGACTCAGTCCCTCACCATGTAAATGCATTATTTTATATCTAATCTCATCAGAAATTGTACTTTTAGTCATTTCTTAAGCCTGTGAAAGGAAAAAAACAGCATGAATTAGGATTATAATGAGAAACATTTTGGATAAATTTGTTTTTCAGAATTTAAGTGAATATGTCAATACTTTTAATTGTAAATACTGATATAACAATAGCTTAGAAGTATTTACTGCACTGCAGATCCATCAACAATAGTTTGTTAGATCTTTAAACACATGCGTTATAAGCAATATAATAAATCAACCCTCAAGTCCAATTTATGCAGACTAGAGGGTCATCCAGCTAATACAACTTTATACACTTAAGTAATAACTTAGTTATACATTAATATGAACCAGAAGTTCTAGTTAATGTGTATTTTAGTATGAAAACCAATTTTCATATGATAGATTACACCAGTACACATTTGAAAACTTGTCGATCGATTTTTATAAACTAGTTGGTGATTCTATATAATTTGAGTGCACTGATCTCAAAAATATAGTTAGTTTTTCCCTATCACGTATGGTTTTCTTACTACAGGGTGTGTCATAAATCCCCCATTTATCCCCAAATATGAACCATCTTATCGAGACCAACATTGGATTGCACATGCTAAACCATAAATTTTGTTGTTATAGACTACAGTAACGCTTACATAATAATGTAGGGTAAATATATATAACAACCAGTCCCGTTCCCAGCAAAATACTCTCTCCCCTCCCATCAATGGGTGGTTAACATTTGGGGACAGATGAGGTATTACAACACCCCTTGTAGCACGAAATCTTTAGGTGATAGAGTAAAACCTAATTAAAGCAGAATTAAATAGCTCCTAGCTCTTGGACAAGCATATTGCTTGTTTATGAAAGAATAAAAAAATAACTGAAAGAAAATATATTTACCTTCTTTACTTGCAAACATTTCAGGACTTATTCCAAAGACTTAAGACTACGAAGGTAGATCTGACTAATGACGACTAAACCAGTGCTTCTTTGATGTTTTCTTATGCTGTGCGTTAGGCTGATCTTGTTGCAGACACCAGCAGTAATCCACCATCATATTTGTATGCCATCTTCCTTGATATCATCTTTCCATGGTTTTGATGTCCTGGTGAAATCATTCCTCTTGCTCCTCACTGACATCTCCGAGATTTTCGGGAAAACGGTTAAGATGCAAAAATAAGAAGTGAACTTTCAGGCTCATGTTGCAGCCTAAGGTGCAAAACTTTTTAAGCATATTTTCCACCAGTCTTTCATAATTTTGGCTTTTGTAGTTTCCCAAGAAGTTTTCAACAACATCTTTGAAACCAAGCCATGCTTCTTTTTCTTTATTGGTCATTGTGTTCAGGAAATGATCGTCTGTCAATAACTTTCTAATCTGAGGACCTATAAAAACACCTTCCTTTATTTTCTCGTAGCTAATCTTTGGATATTTTGAACAAATGTACTTGAAACACACACACCTTCTCTATTCAATGCTTTGACATACTGCTTCATCAAGCCTAACTTAATGTGCAAGGGTGGTAGGAGGATTTTATTTGGTTCAACTAGATGTTCATGTAAAATGTTCTTTGATCCTGGGGTAAGATTCTCTCTTGGAGGCCAAGTTTTCCTCTTCCAGTGCTGGTCACGTGCCCAACTATCCCATTCACAGATGAAACATGGCATCTTAGTGTATCCTGATTGCTGCCCAAGTAACATGCAAAGGACTTTGAGATCCCCACACAATATCCATCTGTGATTTGGATACTGAATTTTTTCCAGAAGCAGTTTCATGTTATCATAGGTCTCTTTTAAATGAGTAGAATGGGCCACTGGGATTGATGCATATTTGTTACTGTTGTGCAGTAACACTCCTTTTAGACTGGTTTTAGAGGAATCTATAAACAACCTCCAGTCACTGGTTTGGTATTCGATGCCTAGCTTGCACACTAATCCTGTGATGTCCTTGCAAAATACCAAGGGACCATTTTCTTCGAAAAAAGGCACGAAGTCTTTCTCACGATTTCTGTACCAAGCGAAGTATGTGTCGGATGCCAATAAATTGTTCTCCTGCAATCTAGACCCCAAAAGTTCTGCAGAGTCCTTAGGCAGATTCAAATCCCTGACTAAGTCATTTAGTTTGGCTTGGGTTAATGGTTTAGGAGGATCTCGGTCAGCTGTTGGCTGTTCATAAACATCATCATTGTCTGGATTTGGAGCTGAATCAGAATCTGAATTGTATTGATCCAGACTCTCAGGTGGGTGGGGAATAGGAACTTCTGGACCATGGGGTACCGGCCTTATTGCAGATGGAAGACTTGGGTATTGAAGGCTCTCTTTATTCTTTGCATTATAACCTTTAACATTGCAAGAACAGAAGTAGCAGTCGTTGGTATGGTTTCTAGGCTCGCGCCATACCATAGGGATCCCAAATGGCGAACTTTTCTTTTTACCTTTGCTCCAATTCCTTAGTGCCGCAACACATGTAAGACAAACCTTGTGTGGAGCCCAACTTTTGTCTTGATCTCCTAATTTAATTCCAAAATAAGCATGATAAGCTCTCTTAATGAAGGTTGTTACATTTGTCCTTTGTTTTACAACAACATACCGACCACAAATATAACAAAATATGTCTGGACTATGGGTTAGGGTGTGACAGTTGCCCCAACTTTGTCCTACAATGCTGTTCAAAATTTTGGTGTTGCATATTGACATAAAAAATACCCACGTGCAATTTTTTGAAGATTCATGCATATTCGAGTGAGCACCAGCAATTTGAAAAATAGCGATTTTGCTTATACAGCATACGCGCCTATATATGAGATTACACAACCATCATAAGGGATATTAACACAAATCATTTGCCTGTCTTAATTAAAAGCTGTTATCACTAATACAAAAAAGTTAATCATTCTTATTCTCTCATGGTACATTAAAGGGTTTTATCATATATTCACAAGGTATTATTTCTCTAGAGCAAGAAACCATGATTTCTGTTCGGAAACAGATGATCGTTTGCGCTGATTAGGAACGCGGAGTCTGTCATTTTCAACTACTTGAAGGACTTCTTGAAAGCGCTCCTCATCCCTGGCAACATTAAGAAAGTCATGGCAAAGTTTTACACCACGCTCTGCAGCCTCATTGACGACCTGAAGCTTGTCCACAACCCGTTTCATGTTCAGGTAGTCGTCATGATCCACCCATTCACTGGCTGGACTGTGGAGAAACTGATAGGGCATGCCTGAAATGATGAAGAACCGGCTTGAGTCAGGCCCAATTAGGTCCACCAAGGCAGTGCCACTTTCTGGGACGGGGGGAAGATATGGCTTTCCATAGCCCCCATGATTGAGCCCCACTCTCTTAGTAACTTCAGTACCTTCATGGCAAAGAAGGGCCTTCCTCATCTCCTCTTTTGTCCTTTCTTGTACTTGGGACGAGAACAAAGCCAGTGGGGCCAACTCCTCAGTTAGGTACCAAGTGTGTCTACCGAGTGCCACACGTGCTTTGTCAACTATTGTGGCGTCATATGGGGCAAATTCAGCCAAGGTTTCGACCAAATTCAAGTCATTCAGTGGCGCACTTGCTGGAACGGGGCAAACAATCCACCATGGGACATAAACAGCGACTGTGAACACAGCAACCGTTCTAATTTGCTGATTTGACTTTTAGTCACAACCTCGGCTTTGGGAAACTGCTCTTTGATCTGGCCTGACAAAAGAACAATCTTGAGGGTATAGAGCAGTTTAGCCATCCACCTTGCTTTGTGAAGTGCGCCAGGGTAGACCATTGTGAAGTTCACTGGCTCGGATCCTTTAGTTACAAGCAGCAGACAAAGCTCTACCAGCTCCTTGTAGTCACCACGTGTAAATGGTTGGGCTAGAGATTCATGGAAGAAGTCAGCCATCTCCTGCTGGCACTCCTCAAACACTCCAGGCATTGCGGGGTAGTAGTATTTCTTTTTTCATTGTACGCCAGTTGAGAGAAATGGTTCTTGAACCTAGAAATGCAATTATTGGGATTATTGTATTTCGTACTAATCTATAATATTGTTTTAGGGGTATTAAGATTGATATGATCGATCATTTGCTTGGTGTTAGTATATCTTATAAGTCTAATAAAAGAAATTCCACTAAATTTGTTCATTAGATAATAATATTCCTTGTTATTTTGTAAAGCTTATGACTCACCTCTGGAAAACCATTATGTTTGGACTTGAAGAGCCCTCCACTTTCAAGCAATCCCAGCAAACACCTAAAATGACTTCGCCCACATGCCTGCGACAGGCGCACCAGAATATGGCACGCTCTAATTCCTTTTGGAGGGAGACGCAAGCAGCTGTTTTTTGTCCTGAAAAAAAAATGTAATTGTAGTTTAAGGCCACCATTTCAGGCACGTGCTTTTTGCAGATTTCTGTTAAATCATTCACTGTATTTTGGTATTAATGTCGTGATAAATTCACGCTGATGTTTGAAATAGGTTTACCTGTATTGGATGAAGTTGTGTTGAAAACCATACCAACGACATTCTGTTCATACTCCCAATTGACCAGAAGTTGTTTGGTTGCTGTTGATATCAAGTCTCCTTGAACCAGGCCAGCTTTTTGAGTCAAATGCGGAAGAGGTGGGACTCCAAGAAGCTTTGTGCCATTGACACCAGACACAAGAATGGGCAGGCGGTCATCAGTACCTTTGGAATCCAGTGTGTCCATAAGTTTACCATCCCAGTGCACCAGTACTTTGTCTGATGGTTGCCATTCATCCATGATTTTTAAACTTATTTCTGACATGATGGAAGCTCGGTATCGATGGGCCGTCCTTGCTTTTAGACTCAGCTTTGATGTATCTCCACCACATGCAGATACAAAGGAGTACACAATTGCACTCAGCTGGGTTGGCGAGATGTTGTTTCGAACACTGCATGAAACAAGTTCTGCCGACTTCAGAATATCATGGGGCACAAAAATTGAAACTCCCTCTTTCACTGTTCTCCGATGTTTTCTCTTTGGTTCAGCAGTGCTGGCCTCATCAATGTCATCGTCCTCATCAGAGCTAATAGGTGAATCAATATCAGCCTGTACATTCTCAGCATGATCACATTGCTCTCTCTCTTGTCGCTTCTCTTCTCGCATCTACCTTTTCTGTGAGTACTTTGTTTACCCCAGAGTAGGTAGCTACTCTGTCACTTAGCATGCTTTTCATAGAGAGTATGTCAGTATTGATGGCATCTTGTTCGGCCTGATGGCATCTTGTTCGGCCTGAGTTTTCCCCTTTTTCGCAGCCGCCATGTCTTTCAACACTGTGTTCTTATAAAATTTCATCGTCAGGCTCAATTCTGATTTAAACTTCATAATTCCAGGATCATCAGCCCGTCTTCTATCCTCATTCTTTTTCATAAGCATCATGTAGTCTTTGTCATAGTAAGTTTTAATCACTCGGCCAATATTGTTCCTGCCTGTAATGGTCGGGACATTCGCTTTCTGGTAATGCAAAAGCACATTGTCAATGGTGGCAGATAAAGCCTGGTCCCAATGCATATCCCGAAGGTTTGCTAACAGACATAGTAAGACCTGCCTATTAGTTGGCAGTTTGCAGCCCTTTATTTCCTTTTCTTCTTCTCGGGGTACTGTGCCCAATAACATTCTGACATACTCATCATCTTGCCATGTATCCATGATTAAATTCTCTATTCACAACATCAAATCACTGTCAAGGGAAAAGAAAAGAGCATCATTAAAATTAAATGCAATAAAATAATACGTTGAAAATTTGTGGGTCAGCGTTCCAGACCCGGAAATGAAAATCTGATAAAATGTGCTATTTTCACACTTATTTATGAAGTTCATAAGCTGAAATAGCAATACTTGCTGGTACAACAGTGCTAGCTCAAACATGCACTGATCTCCAAGAAAATTTACAGGGGTGTTTCCTAGATAAATACACAACACTAAAACTTTGAACAGCATTGTAGGACCATTTTTTGATTTTTGGAGGGCAATGGTCACACCCTACTATGGGTACATCCTCTAGAAGCCATTATTAAAATTTTAAAGATGTAATGTTAGAATTATCTATCTGAAAAAATATGAAAAAACGAAATTAATTAAAGATAGAAAAGGTAAAAAATTACAAAACGCCCCAAAATTGTTTTGCTAATAACTTTAAAACTGTGGGTGATAGAAAAAAACTGGTAGCATTTTTTAATTCAGCGCAGCGAACTGCTTCAGAATCACAACTCAAAATAAAGAAATTGATTTTCATGCAGACCGGTGTTATCTAATAGTTATCAGATTGACAGTGGTCTCATACTTTTGCACAGTACTATATATATATATATATATATATATATATATATATATATATATATATATATATATATATATATATATATATATATATGTTAACCCCTCTGTCTATGGCCTGGGTTGGTTCAAAGTCAATGGGGGTTCTAGTTTGGTGGCAGCAACGGATGTATTATTTGCAGTAGTTTTCTTTTATATTACTCTCTGAGTTCTTCTATAGTGGCTCAGAGGATTCAGGGAGGCTTACTAAATTCTATGAAGATTCCGGACTCTTCTTATAGCGTATCTGGAAAGTTTAATGACTAAGTTCTTCTGAAGAGAGCAAGGCTCGAAGGAGAAGATAAAGACCATCTTTTACTTGTAATTCACTGCTAAAATGTACAGGTAGTGCTCAGCCTCTAAATTAGCTTCTGAATAACATATGGAATATTTTATTTGCTAACATCATTATTATTAAATGTTGAAAAGGCTGCATTATTCTGCACAATATTTGAAAATAAAGTAAATCTTTTAGCTGTGGTAAGGTTTAAACGAATAAACAAGATATTTGAAGATGAAGCCATATTTTTTTATCTTAAACTGCATATTTTCAGATCTGATGCTATCATGATCTGCCAAGTTAACTAAAAGTGGAAATTGAACTATGCATCTTTACACTAAAATATGCATACAAGTAAAAATTAAAGGTTTAAGATTTACAATTAAATTCTTAGGCAAGACGTAACTTCATCTTTTATACGAAGAGAGAATGTATACAAAATATGAACATTGCAAAGCTTAAGCAGGATTCATTAATCATTATTAAGTGAAATCTAAAAAAAATGATTAAGAGATTTTAAAAAGACAAGTCACCAATTATTTGGCAAAGGAGAAAGCAAATAAATTTTTTATCCAAACTTGCATTGGGCGATTTTGGTCCTTATGTAAAAATGAATATACACACGTACATACATTTGATTATAAGCATTATATAAAGTTAAATATATACGAATATACAGGATTATATAAATACATGAACCATATATGATATAACACATGAATTTTAAAATGGATACAAGAACTATATAAATGAATACAAGAATTAGATGAAGAATAAGATAGTACAGGAATATGGGAATTATTTATTTCATTTGTACACACACACACACACACACACACACACACACACACATATATATATATATATATAGTGTCCCAATTTTTTTTGTTCCTGAAGTTTGTCATGTACACCCCCCTAATTTCTTCCACTCATGAAAACATGCCAGCAAGATGAATTTCATTCATGTTCTTTAATTTTAAGGGTCCCCTCAAACCATGTGTTACTATTGCTGAACGGCTACTCTCTACCTTATACTAATTGTAGCATATTTCTTTTCAGGTTATGGATACAAGAAAGCAGGAGACTGTGTGGTTGGTGGGGGTGTTGCGAAATGAACCCCCGGAAACGCTGTGTCAATTCCCGACAGTGGGAGATGTTCTTCGACGTCTGTTGTTCTTCACTCGGAAGAAAAAACCATCCACGGTGGAAGCTGCCAATGTGGTAGCTGATGAGGTTATGGCGGTGTGGGCTCGGGCATCTATTCCGACCTCCCACAAGCCCAAGTGCGTCGAGAGGATCAAGGCCCTCTCCACGGACTACGAGAAGGTTGCCAGAAACCGAAACCGTGGGGGAGAGAAGCAACTGGAGCGGGAAAAGGGATTCCAAGCCAACCTGAATACACTGTTCGAAACAGCTCATGCCAACGCCATGAAACTCATCAAAGTCCCCGAAGATCGAGACTTTCTGAATGACCAGCGAACCGTGCGGAAGATGTACATCGGAGGAGAGGACCTGGAGTTTGCTCGCAGGGCAGCGGAGCGGGAGAAATGCGAGCAGCTGAAGAGAAGAGAGAAGAAGAAAAGCTGCGAAGAGATGGACTCACTGCAAGCAAAAGGAACGGTGAAAAGTGGGTCTTCTTCTTCTTCGGAGTCCATGGCCGAAGCATCCAATGATGATGTCCAATATTCCTCTCCTGGTCCTTCGGCTCCTCAATCCACTCCCAAGGACGGCCAAGTGTCGGCAAGGAGGATCATCCAATATCCCAATTTTGCTGCATCCCTGGATCGAACTGGAACCTCAGTATGCCAAGTGATGCACATTGTGGCTCCAGCACTCGCTGCTGCGGGAGTTGAGTTATCCTCGGTCACCTTGTCCAAATCAAGTCTTCACCGTTCACGGCAGAAGTCCAGGAAGAACTTGGCAGCCGGAATCAAGACTGAGTTCAATCCTGATACGCCGCTTGTCATCCACTTTGATGGCAAACTCCTCCCTGATTCGGATGGAGGGAAATTGGATCGCATACCAGTGCTGGTCAGCGGGAAGAATCTTGAGAAGTTGTTGGCGATCCCAAAAATCCCTGACAGTACGGGACAGCGGATGGCTGGAGCTGTTCTGAAGATGCTGGACGATTGGCCGCAAGTTCAACCATGGATTGCCGGTCTCTGCTTCGACACAACAGCGGCAAATACCGGTATTCACAGCGGTGCTTGTACGATTATCCAGGACCAAATGGACCGCCGTGTTCTTTTCCTGGCTTGCAGACACCACATGATGGAATTGGTAATCACCTCAGTCTTTGACCTGTTCTTCAGGTCTTCTGGCCCCGAAATTGCGCTGTTCGCTCGCTTCAAATCCCAATGGGAGTTCATCGACCAGAAGCAGGCTTCTCCGTTCAATGGCGATGGCCCAAGCGACATCCTTTCGGAATGGGTGGCGTTGAAAAAAGAGCAGATTGTCCACTTCATTGAAGACCAGCTTGAAGTTGGCCACCCAAGAGACGATTACCGGGAGTTCCTGATCCTCACTCTGGTCTTCCTCGATGGTCATGGGCTCATGGCAAACGAGATCTCTGGTACAATCATCCTGGAGCATACCACTGGGCCAGGTGGATGGCCAAAGGCATTTACTGTCTTAAGATGTTCATCTTCCGAAGCCAATTCCACCTGACCGCTCATGAGGTCCGGTCACTACGCAGGATAAACGTCTTTGCCATCACCATCTACCTCCAGAGGTGGTTCGAGGCTCCATTGACGGTGGACGCGCCCGTCAATGACCTGGAGCTGTTGGAGGACCTAGAGCGGTACAAGGCGGTGGATCATGATGTAGGTACCACCGCATTGACGAAATTCTGGGACCACCTCTGGTACCTAAGCGAAGATTTAGCTGGACTCGCTATGTTCTCCAAAACCACCGATGCAGAGAAGACGGCCATGCTCCAAAACCTGCACAAGAAGACCGAAAACCCAAAAGATCTGCGTCGGCTGGAGGGAAAGAGTGTCTTGACCGTGAGACGGTTGGATTTGAGCACCTTGGTCACGAAAAGGACTCAAAACCTTTTTCATTGCCTGAAGCTGCCAGTTCCAAAAACCCCCAAAGATCTTGAAGGATGTGCACCATCGTTGAAGTCTGTGAATGACGCGGCAGAATGGGTGGTGAAACTGGCGGAAGATTTCAACAAGGAGGAATGGCAGCTCGTGTACCAAGTCGTCGAATACCACCATCAGCAGTTCCCCTCAGCAGACAAAAAGATCCTCTGTCCCCCGAAATGAAATGTGCCATTAGGAAGAATTTCCATTTCCTTTAATTTAGTCATTAGAAAGAATTTACATTTCATTCTTCCATTCTAGAATGATTAATGCTGAGCATTTACGTTTGTTCATATAGGGTCGAATAAACAAGGTCAATGAGGGGACCCTTCCCCTCCTAATAGGCCAATGAAATTTCGCCCATTTTTTCCTTTCTTCAAGTGTAATTAATTAAAGGGGTGTGCGATTTGACTCTTGCAAATTTTTATTTTCACATGTGAGGCTGGGACACCCTAAATATATATACATATGGTGATCCAGAGAAATGGGACCCAAAAGAAACCCCTGTAACTCTTAAAGTATAAGTCCTTTTATAAAATCATACGCAGCATTCGAAAGAGGATAGTTACAAGTTTGTACAGGATTGTATAGGTTTTGACAATACAAGACAAGATAAGATACAAAACAAAATAAAAGTGTTAGTTAAAACTAACCCTTCAAGATGACTGCATGGACTGTGGAACAGCTGCGTTTCATAACATCAATATTATGAGCATGGAAGAAGTGTAGTTTCAGCTCAAAGATCTTTCAAGACAAATTTTCAGATGTCAAAATCACCTTCTAAGAAAGTAATCTGTCGGTGTCAGAAATTTTTCCCTAACTGGCAGCATTGGAAAAAGAAAACCAACTGGAAGAGTGCGCACAGCAAGGATAGACGAGATCATTAAGAGAACTCATGAAATTGTACAGGATAATCCTAACATAAGCATCAGACGTGCTTCTCAGCTGTTAGGAGTTGGATATGGAACAACACACCATATATTCAAGCAAAATTTAATGCTCTTTCCATATAAAATTCAAACAGTGCAACAACTAAACGATGGAGATTTTGCACGAAGACGACAATTCTGTCAATGGATCCAACAGAAGGTAAATGACCACCAATTTTCTAGCAACTTTGATTATGTCAGATGAAGCCCATTTTCACTTGAATGGAACTGTAAACAAACAAAATTGTAGTTTCTGGGCAACAGAAAATCCATTGAATATTACCGAAGTCCCGTTGCATAGTCAGCGTGTAACTGTTTGGTGTGGTCTTACTGCATCTCAGATCATAGGGCCGTACTTTTTTGAGGATTCCACCGGAAACATGGTCACTGTAAATGGTGATCGCTACGAAAAAATGTTGACCAATTTCCTTATTCCTAAATTAAGAGATCTTTGTCTAGAAAACCACTGGTTCCAACAAGACAGAGCTACCTGCCATACCACGAGGAACTGCATGGCAGTTTTGCGTCAAACATTTCCAGGCGAGTTAATCTCAAGATTTGGAGACGTTGAATGGCCCGCAAGGTCTCCGGATTTTTCTCCCTTAGATTATTATCTCGGGGGATATTTAAAGAGTAGGGTCTACAGAAATAACCCAACGACCTTGCAAGAATTGAAGGCCACCATCACAAATGAGATACAGGCCATACCACCGCACACTCTTGCAAAAGTGATGCAGAACTTACAAGCGAGAACACTGGAATGCTTGGCAACTAATGGAGCACATTTGAAAGGAGTCATTTTTAAAATATAAATATTTCATAATAAACTTGTAACTCTACTCTTTCGAATGATATATAGTTTTTATGAAAGGAATTAAATATTAAGAATATTTGGCTTTTTTTTATGGGTCCCATTTATCTGGATCACCCGTTATATATTATATATATACACATACACACTGCTCCCTCGCTGTACGAATGACCCAAATAAGGAGCAAATGGTTTGCTCTACGAAATTTAACTCACTGTGTGAATTTCCCACCAAATGTCTGGCACCAATTTTGGCCAATAGGAGCGCAGTGCTGACAATTTCATCCTCTGGGAGGCGCTCCATTACATTCTGTTCAGTGTCTGTTGATCATTTTCTACAAGTGGTTGTGCACTCAGTTGTGCTTTGTTAATTGATTGCTAACTATGGGTCCTAAAGCTAAATGTGGCCATAATATTATTTCTATTAAAATTAAAAAGGATATCATAAAAAAAAATCTGAAGATGGGGGTACGTTTAAAAGATTTGGTGACTGAATTTGGGTTACTCTGCCTCATCCCTAGCCACAATTGCAGACACGGAAAAGAACTAACAGAGGAGCTACAGGAATTGGGGAGGTCAAGTGAGGAGGACAATGGAGAAGAGGAAATTGATGATGATGCCCATGCTGTAACATCACATGAGCTGACAGATCTTTTTAAAGCCTGGGATGTTATTAAAAATATTGTTAAAAAACATCCAGACATTGAATCAACAGAAATTTTAACCTGCAGGTTTGAAGACACCATCCTCAGTTATTTCCGGAACATGCAGAGAAAGCGAAAAAGACAAATAACCCTTGACACCTTTGTTAGTAAATAACCCAGACTCCAAACCCCACAGCTGGAAGGTCCTCCTAACATCATAATGGAAGGAGATTCACCTTCCAAGCAGTAACCCCTCTACACCAACTCCACCACCACTGCCACTGGCTATTCTTCTATGTTGTGTACATATTTACACACTGTTTACTGCTTAAAAACTCCTAAATTTCTAATACATTTTGGTAAAAACAACCTATTTTGGGGGGCTTGGAACGGATTAGACTATTTCCGTTAATTATAGGGTTTGCTCTATGAATTTTTTGCTCTACGAACAACCCTCTGGAACGAATTAGATTTGTAGAGCAAGGGACCACTGTGTATATGTATATATATATATATATATATATATATATATATATATGCAGGAAGGAGGGGCCAAGGGTGAATGCCTGCAAAAATACCCCTCTCCCCATAGACAAAAAAGAAAGTCAAAATCAAAGTCCAGGGTTTTTGAGATGCCCGGACACCGCATTTGAAAGATTAGAGGTTATAGACGGGGGGGAAAGATGGATTGAGGAAGTTTATTCCAGAGTTAACCAGTTGAGTAGTTGAAAGATTGAAAATACTGTTTAACCCTCTTGCATTAGAGTTGGACAGAAAAGGAATGAGAATGCATTGGAAGTTTGGTACTGCAAACTCTCTTTAAAGGAGGAGGCATGCAGTTAGAGAGTTCAGAAGAAGAGCAAGTGTTATGATAGTGGTAGTAAAGAGAGAGTGAGACAACATTGTAGCAAAGAGAGGAGGATTGAAGACAGTAAAGTGGAGAATTGACCAGACAAAAAGCCTTTGATTTCACTTGGTCATGTAGAGTTGTGTGGGTTGAGCCACCCAACACATGAGAAGCAAACAGTACTCCATACATGGGTAGACAAGATGTGTATAGAGACAGGAACTGAGTGGAGATGGTATAGCACACCTAACCTCTTAGAAGCTGTTTTGGAAAGAGAATGTATGTGACCTTTCCAGGAAAGATCATGAGAAAAAGAAACACCAAATATGTTAAAAGTAGGAGGAGGATTGAGTTGTGTATTGTTGAAAGTAAGGGGATAATTGTGTGGAAGACTATGATGAGTAGACAGATGAAAGAGCTGAGTTTTTGAGGCATTGAAAGCCACAAGGTTTTCCCTGCCCCAATCAGAGATAGAAAGATCAGAGGTGAGGCGCATCGTAGTTGTCCTATAGAATGCATGGTGTGATTGTTGAGAGGGACATTTTGTGAAAGAGGTGAAGTGAAGTGTGTGATTATTGGCATGGGAATGAATAGGACAGGAAGTGAGACTTAGTAGATCATTGATAAATAAAAGGAAAAGAGTGGGTGACATGACAGAAAGAAACACCACTGTTAATAGCTTTAGGAGGAGAACAGTGGCCATCTACAACCGCAACTATAGATTGGCCAGAAAGGAAATTAGAGAGAAAGGCATAGCTAGAAGGATAAAAACCAAAGGAGGGCAGTTTGGAAATTAAAGATTTGTGCGAAACTCTATCAAAAGCTTTTTGATATGTCTAGTGCAGTAGCAAGGGTTTCACCAAAATCCCAAAAGAAGAATGACCAAGAGTCACAGAGATATACAAGAAGATTGCCAGTAGAGTGTCCCTTGTGGAACTCATACTGATGATCAAAAAGAATTTTATGAGAAGAGAGGTGTTTAAGAATCTTTGTATTAAGAATAGATTAAAAAACTTCAGAAAGGCAAGAAATCAAAGCAGCTGGATGATAATTGGAGAGTGTGAGCAGTCACCCTTCTTTGGGACAAGCTGAATGAAAGTGAACTTCCAACAGGAAGGAAAAGTACCAGATGAAAGGCAAAGATGAAAGAGTTTGCCTTGGCAGGATAGGGCCAAAGAAACATCTTTGGAGGAGATTCTAATTTCAGACATAATTAAGAGGGAGGAGGAGATGGAGGAACAGCACCAGAACTATCCAGGGGTGAGTTGGAGGTGAAAGTTTGAATGAAGAGTTCAGCCTAAGGAATCGGCGGCACCAAAGTGCCCAACAGCTAGAGGAGTCCAACAGAGAAAAAGTTTGACAAAGTAGGAAGGAGGATGAGAGGTGAAAAATAAATCCAAAATGTTGGGCCCATTTCCAAGGCTGTACAATCTGCTCTAGGTCATTCAAGATAAAAAAATTGTAAGCTAGTTCACCAGGGATGTTAGTGAAATGGTAGGAAAGCCAAAGGTGGTGGTGAACATTGAAATCAGCTAAAATGGAGATTTCAGTAAAAGGAGAGTGGGATTGAATGTATTCCATTTTGGAAATGAGGTAGTCAAAGAATTTTGGATAGTCAAACAGCACAGATGTATTTAGTTTGAGAGTGGCATGTTAAGGTGTAGCCAGAGGGTATAGAAGTTGGAGGATTCAAGCTCAGGAATATGAGAAGAAGTTAGGTCATTGTGTACAACTGTACATATGTGCAACATCCACCTTTGCAGTGAAATTGTATATGGAGAAAGTAAGAGGGTACAGAAAATGGGTTGCTTTTAGTTGGCCTGAACACCTGAGTTTCAGTGAGGAAAGAGAAAGTGAGGTTTAGAGGAGGAGAGGTGGTGTTCAACAGATTGAAAATTTGAGCAAAGCCTACAAATGTTGCAGAAGTTTATGGAAAGTGAATCAGTCAGAGGCCCAGATCATCTTGATAGGCAATATCAGAACCAGCTCCCATGCCTGGGTCTGCATTCTTGGTATCAGCAGTAGGGGAACCAGAAGTGGGGACATCTATGGTCCTCTCCCCAAGGGACTCTGAGGCTCTTGAAGTTAACTTTTTTGTTTTTAAAGGATTATGTAGTGCATAAGATGCATGTATGGTAGTGAAGAATAGGGAGAGAAGTGTGTGTTTAAGAGCATGCTGGACTGCTCACAGGGTAGCTGAGACTGAAAAACATCAGCTAAGGAGGATAGTGACAAGAAATGGGAGTTCCACACTCCCTGTCTTCTGCCTAACATCCATCCTACAGTACTTTCCTGGTTGATTGGTGTCTACAATTTCCTCCTTATATGGTGGTTAAAATATAGTGAAAGATTGAAGAAACTAAGTATGTGTAGTTTTGAGAGATAGTGAGGGGAGATATGATACAGATATTCAAACATTTTTTTGGTTTGAACAATATACAAGTAAATTTCTCTTATTACAGTCTGATGGAAGAATTGAAAGATATAATAAAATTAGTACTAGGGGCAGTCAGAAAATAAGTTTACATGGTGTATAATTTTGTAACTAAAGTACCTACATTGATTATGTTTGTATCAGGTGAATTTGTTAATCATTGTTGGCAACACTGCATGTTGATTTGGCTGCCATCTACTATACATTGGTTATACAAGTCAGTTGAACATGGTGGCTCAACTGGAACAGTGCTGCCCTGTCATTTCTGCAATGATATTTCAAGTCTGTCAGTGGTCAAGAATTTCTCGAGTGCATTGTCACAGGAGACGAGACATGGGTTCATCACCATACTCCGGAAACAAAACATGCCAGCATGGAATGGAAACACCTGGTAGAGATCTGCATGGGCTGATATTTTAGTCCCATACTCGGCCCGTATCCATCAGTATTTAAGGAGGCCTGCTTGAAAATTTATTTAGGCCCAACCTGGCCCATACCCATTACCCACCCATTGTGTTTTATGACAAAGTCTGTACCCAGCCTGGTCCATTCTTTTGTGAAGGTCTTGAAATAATGAAAATTTATTTTTTGCAATTTTTTAAAGCATTTTAGCTACTTAGCAGTAAAATAAAGAATATTCTACCAATAGAATTTAATAAAGTTCTTACCTTTGGAATTTTATAAATTACTGTGTAAAAATAATAAATTGTCCACAGTTTCCACATTCAATCTGGTCCTCCTGTAATGGATGCATGCTCCTATAATAATATGATGTGCATTAGCCAGCCCATACCTGGCCCGTGTCTAATTTGATTAAACATAGGCCTGCCCATACCCAGCCTGTATCTACTTTGATGTCCATTGGCCTGCCCATGACTCCAGATTCCTGGGATCTTGGGAGCATTGCTCCAGTAAATTTGACCATGAGAAAAAGTAAATTTGGGTTTGGGTTTTGTTCATCCGCTAGACATTATGCAATTTTTTTGCGTGTACGTTCTTGTACAAACCAATTTTTTTAAATTACAAATTTAGTTATTTTAAGTTTAGTTGGTAATTCTATATTTAACAATTATTTTTATTTTTTGTTAAGCTTCAATGTTTTGATAATTAAAATTTTATTAAAACGTATATTTTTTTAATATAAAATTATCAGGATTGGACTATGTTCCATTGATCTCGGCCAGGTTTGATAAATTGGCCAGATAATTACTTGTGCGGTTTTAAGTAATCCACCATGACTCTAGAATTGAAAAGTTTAGTTAAGTTTAAACTTACTTTTACTTACTTTAACTTACATACTTTTACTTACTCTTCCTTACTTTTACTAAGTTTAAAGCACTTACTTTTACTTACTTTCATTGTACTATATTTACTTACTTTTACTCACTTTTACTATACTATATTTACTAACTTTTACTTATTTTGTATTTTTCAGGTAGTCAATAATCAATAATGGATCCTAATATTGATGAAGTTGGAGAGAAAAGTGAGGGTGTTAAAAGGGGTTACTTTTGTGGTCAATGCAAGAACAAATATTCAAAGAAGCAAAACTGGGAGGAACATTTTAATTCCAAAAAAAATATTTGTTACAATACAAGAGGTCCCAGAGTTTGGGCCCACAGCTTAGATATTGCAGTAAAGAAATACCAGGATGAAGTGCAGCAAAGAGATACGGCAAAGCAGTCATTTAGTTTGTTCACAAAATGTGCTAGTGCTAGACCTCAGAAAAATGAACCAACTTCATCAACTGCTAATCTAGAAAATGAAACTTTTTCACTAGATGTTTCACAGTCTGAAGAAAGTGCTTCTCCTCCACCTAAGAAACAAAAGGTAAGTGAGGAATCTGCGCATCAGACTAACAAAACTGCTTTAGAGGAATTTGAAAATTCCCAAATCCAGAAGACATTGAATGCAATTTTGCGCCTAACAAAAGAAACTCACCAAGCTGTTGTGGTTAATAAAGAGAAGAGTCAAAATATGCCTTCAAGTTCAAGTGTTGCATCCAAATCTAATAAAGCAAAAAGCAACAAATTTGACATTTCCATAGCCCATTTAAGCAAGTGTAAATCAATACATTGCTGCTGCAATGAATAAATAAACTTAAGGTGAGTTATAAACTATACATTATTGTATTATTATGTTTAGCTAAAACAATTTGTAATTGGTATGTCGTCAATTCAAGAGTTTACTATCATTAACCTATCTAGTGGTGTAAGGGGAAAAAAAGTAAATTCAGAGCTGTGCTCCAGTAAATTTTTTCAAATCTGGAGTCATGGGCCTGCCTGTATCCAGCCTATGGACTTACCCATACCTGTGCAGATCCCTAACACCTGGGTCCCTGGGACTAAAGAAGTTCAAGATTGTGAGGTCCGCTGGCAAAGTGATGGTTACTTTGTTTTGGGACCACAAAGGTGTTTTGCTCACAGACTTCATGCAAAAAGGCACAACAATTAATGCAGCTGCATATTGTTCAACACTGGAACATTTACGAGTAACCATTAAACATAAACATCCTTGACTGCTCTGTATGGCAGGGCACTGTTCCAGTCGAGTTGCCATGTTCAACTGACTCATATAACCAATGTACAGTAGATGGCAGCCAAATCGGTGTACAGTGTTGCCAACACTGACTAATGAATTCACTTGATACAAACATAATCAATGTAGGTCCTTTAGTTATGAAATTATATGCCATGTAAACTTATTTTCTGACCACACCTCATAAAACAGACTTGTAAACCAGATTGATGAAAATACTTTTTTAGTCATAGAATAGTAGATTTTTGTCATGACTTGCCAAATGATGTAGTAAATAGTAGCTCCATATGTAGCTTTCAGAAATACCAGTATTAGATTCTTTCATGAGTGAAATAGAGTTAAATCCTGTATACTTTAGCTCAAGTAAGTAAACTACTTCAACTCAGCTAATTATCTTTGAAACTACTCACAAAACTACTGAAGTTTATATTTTGGAAAAAACTTCATAATAAAATATAGCTTTAGCCAGTGGCGTACTAAGGGGGGTGCGATGGGGGCAGTCCACCCCGGGTGACAGCCAGGAGGGGGGGGGGTGCCATTGGGAGAGTTGAAATACCAGTACAAGTTTTCAAACCAAATAAAAAATTTGCCAAAGTAAGAATTTTTTTTTTTTAAATGTTCCAACTATTACAACAGCTTAATGTTAATTTCCACTATAAAATAAATTTTTATTTTTATTGGCAATACAAAATTTACAAACAAAAAATTAAATATTTGATAAAAATTACATTGAAAGGCGAATGTTTGTTGACATTTTAGTCATCAGTTTGTTGAGCATAGCCAGCTGGCTGCAACTGACAGTCCAAGTCTTGTTCACTTGACACTGTGACCACATACATGAGGTATGTTTCATTAAGTAATTATGATGAAGCATAAAGTGCTGGTGTTTATAACAATATCATGGTACTTATACCAGTGTCCAGTAATTTTTGACAATGTGGTATCATAGTGATGTTTAAGTGTTTATAAATGCATCGTTGTGATATTATAATATCCGGTAAATGCATACTGTTAATTTTCATTTTGTCAGTGGTCTAGTTATTTGTGAGTAATGCTCATAGTTTCCTGCTTTTTTAGTTGTGTTTGCACTTAACCCCCCCCCCCCCCCCCCCCAATAATAATAATAATAATAAGAGAAGAGGTGGCTCAGGCAATGTCCGGATCAATTTTGAAGTATGTGATGCCTTCAACATCAAGTGCAATAGGAGAAAGTCCTGAAGATATTCAGCCTGGTGAATCTGAAGAGCAAATACAAGAAGCATCTTCACAAGAGGATTCAAATGAGAGAGAGCAAGGATTGGAGGATGGCAATTCATCTAAAAGCAGTGAAACTGATGAAGAGGAAGGAGACGCCAGCAGAAGTCCACACCAACAGGAGGAAGACTTTGATGAAGAGGAGGAGACGGATAGATTTTCAATTTATTCTGATGTCACTGCTTGGCCAGTCCTGGTTCCAAATGACTTGAGAGTTGATCTTATTAAGAGGGGAAGTGAACCCTTCCAAAATAGGGATGGACCTTTCAGTGCAGTTCAAAGACAAGGAGAGAAATCCAAAGGGAAGAGTTGACAGCTGACCACTGCATGGTTCTATAAGGCTCTGCCAAACGGTGAGAAAGTTTTGAGAACATGGATGGTTTACTCTCCATCAAAAGAAAGTTTGTTTTGTTTTTGCTGCAGACTGTTTGCTCTTGATGACAAAGGAATTGGAACATCCAGCTTTGTCACTGGGTTTCAAGCATGGTGGAAGAGCTAAACCCAAAGGTGTTGACCATGAGGCTTCTGAGCAGCATCTCTCATGCCTGGAGAAATGGAAGACCTTGGGAGCAGGGCTGAAGCTTCAAAAAACCATTGATCAAGTTCATCAAGCAACAATGGACAAGGAGAGAAAGAAATGGAGGGATATTTTACATTGCCTCTTGGACATAACCTTGTTTCTGGCTCACCAGAATCTTCCTTTTCGTGGTCACAAGGAGGACATGTCATCAGTAAACAAAGGAAACTTCATGGAATTGTAGAGTTGCTGTCAAATTATGATCCAGTTTTGAAAGAACATTTTGTAAGGGTTAAGCATTCTATTCCATCTGGGAGGAGAGTGGCTTCGTATTTATCTCCAAAGATTCAGAATGAGTTCATTTGCCTTTTGGGGAATTATGTCAAAGAGAAAATAGTGGCTGATATCAAGAAAGCAAAGTATTTTGGGGTTCTTTTTGACAGCACTCCTGATGTGTCCCACGCTGATCAGATGTGTGAAGTGATCAGATACGTCCATACTGAATGTGACAAAGTTGAAGTAAAAGAATCATTCTTGGGCTTCTTCCCTATTGCTGGAAAGACTGCTGCTGTGCTGAGCTCACAGGGGATATCCTGAGACATCTGGAGAGAGATGGACTGGACATAAACCTGTGCCGTGGTCAAAGATGGGACAATGCTGCAGCTATGGCTGGGATTCATGGTGGTGTTCAGTCAAAGATCAGAGAGATTAATCCCAAGGCTTTGTTTGTGCCTTGTGCAAATCATTCTCTCAACCTTTGCGGAGTGCACTCATTTGGAAGCGTTTCTTCATGTGTGACTTTTTTTGGGAACCTTGGAGAGAGTCTATTCCTTCTTTTCAGTCTCAACTCATCGATGGGAAGTGCTGATGGAGAATGTAGGCATGACACTCAAAAGACTTTTCCAGACAAGATGGAGTGCTCATTATGATGCTGTGAAACCAGTGAAGGCAAATTTTGAAAAGCTGACCTCAACCCTTGAAGTACTGTGTGATCCCAAAGAAAATGTGGACACAAGAAGATCAGCTCCGATTTTGCTGTCTGCTGTATGTGATTTCTCTTTTTTGAGTTACCTTTCTTTCTGGTGTGAAGTCCTGGAAGAAATTAATCTCACACAAAAGTATTTGCAAACAATTGGAATCAGCCTTGAAAAGTGCATTGTGAAGCTCCAAGCTCTAAAACTGTTTCTTGAAGATCAGCCCAATGAAATTATGGAGAGGGCCATTCATTATGCAACTACAAAGTGTGAGGAAATGGACATTTCTATGGAGAGAAGAGGGAGAGTAAAGCTCTGGAAAAGGATGCCAGGAGAGATGGCAAAGGATGCTGGTCTCACATTGCCAGAGGAAGTAAAAAGGGCTATGTTTGAATGTCTTGATCACTTTCATCAAGAACTGGAGATTCATTCTAAGGTAATGGATCAAATTCTGTCAATCTTCGCTGTTATTCAGCCAAACACTTTGGTTGTTGCAACAGAAAAAGAACTTCGGAAGTATATTCCAAATTTGACTCAGATTTTTGATGAATTCTCTGAAGAAGATTCAGTGTGGAAATTGGATGACTTCGGAGGCATTTGGAAGCTGCCAAAATCAGCATTGAAGAGGCAAAGAAATGGACAGCATTGCAGTTTCTGGAGTTTATTGTGAAATGGGATTTTTGTGAATCTTTGCCAAGCTTGTCACTGTGTTTGAGATTCTTTTTGACTGTGTGTGTGTGTCTATTGCTTCATGTGAAAGAAGCTTTTCCAAATTGAAATTTATAAAAAATTTCTTTCACTCGATCATGAGTCAGACAAGATTGACAAATCTGGCTTTACTTTCAATTGAACATGAATATGCAAAGAAAGTAAATTTTGATGAGGTCATTGATCAATTTGCAAAAATTAAGGCTCAAAAGCAGAGACTGTGAATCCTCTCTATTTACCTTTGAAGAATAATCCCCTGTGTTTTTTGTATAAAATAAAATGCAGTATTACCTGTTCACTGAATTTTTAATGTCCTGCATTTTTCTTATTTCCAATTTGCTTATGACAGTACTGTATTGTTTAAAAATCTACTTGCAAACATAATATATTTTTCTGTGTGTTTAAATTTTTAAATTATTTATGGGGGGTGCCAAAGGAAGGATCTGCCCCGGGTACCAAATATTTTAGGTATGCCCCTGGCTTTAGCTCCTTCAACTCACTTGGATAACCTCAATAGGCCTAAGTGGCTTTATATTTTCCAAATGTAATGTAATGTAATTTTATGTTAACAGTACAGCTTGGATTTATATAGTACTCATAAGTGAATTTAGTAGGGAACACACATGAGACTGCATGTTCATTAGTATATGAACATAATTTTACTGTTTTAACCTTCACCTTGTTACCATACTTTATTTTCATTGACTTTTATACAGTTCTTCACTTTGATTTGTGGTAATTCTATAAGGATACACAGTTACACTTGCAATATATAACAGAAGAAAGGTGGCATTCAATTTTTTAAAATTTATCCATGTACTCCCTTCATGGACTGTATTCAAAAGGGAGAGAAAAAAGTAGGAAAGGATTTATCCCCCACCTTATTTCATATAGGAAATGAGGTAACCCCCCTCAGCTCTTCTGTAGGATACTTGAAATACCTATTTGTTGGTATAGATTTAGTTAAGTACATTAGAAGTGGGTCTGATGCATTTGATTTGTTTATTTTCAGGATGATGGTGGCTTTGGGTCGCAACTTCATTCTTACCTTAAGCACAGGGATGTTTTGTGGTTTCTTCTCCTTTTACCTTTTAAACAGCACACTAACAATGCGTCTGCACTACTTAGAGGGATATAGGTAACAGGTTTCATTAACAAGTGGTGAAATGGAGGGTAACTGCAATAAAACTACTAGAAATGTACCATATAAGTCTGGTTTAAGTCTGGTAGCTAATTTAAAAGGATTACATTAGACCCTGCCTAAACTGTTATCTGTGGGCTAGGCAAAACCTATCAATAAAAATTGGCTAAGTAACATTAGTTGGATAATGAGTAAGTTCCATATCATAAAATGTAACTAATAGCTATAACTAATGGAATTAACAGATTATGCTCATAACTTCACTGGGTCTGAGGTTATTATGCCCTTTACTGGCCAGGATATTGCATGTAAAAAGGTTCTGTAGTGTGCTATGCATGAGTTTTGTGTTGTGCTCATTAAGATTGATTAATTGAATGCTTAATGTGTTGAAGCTTCAAATTATATACAGGGTGTCTCAGAAGTTGTGCACCATAGGCTTTATTCAGATTTATGAGGTTTATGAGTTGAAATGATTTACAAGTGATGTTTAATTACCATATATGTTCAATAAAGTTAGAATAATAAAATTAATAGTACTTTTCAACCTTTCAAATGTTCTGTGCAATGATTCCTCATTTCACGAAGGTCAAGCTTGTTGCCCCTCCTCTTGAGGTATGTACAGTTAATCAAAAAGCTATCTTAAAATAATTAAATTGAAAGAAGCTACATTAGCCAATGGTGTCTCAGAAGTCGCACACCATTGGCTAATGTAGCTTCATTCAATTTAATTATTTTAAGATAGCTTTTTTATTAACTATACATACTATTAATTTTATTATTCAAACATTATCAAACATATATTGTAATTAAACATCACTTATAAACCATTTTAACTTGTAAACCTTGTAAATCTGAATAAAGCCTATAGTGTGTGACTTCTGAGACACCATATATATAAATATATATAATAAAATTGGCTCACTTGTGGTTGTGCAGTTTTTTCTAGTATATCTAAATTAGTCTAGTTTGTGTTAGACCACTATATAAAATTTTAGTGATATCATAGAATAAATTTATTATTTAATGCTCATCAGTCCATATTAAATAGGCCTGAGCAGTTTCACAGAGATAGTAAATCATTACTTACCCATAACTGTTTTGGGGCATAACTGCCATTTGCAGTTTGTCTGTTGTTAAAAAATTTTAGCAAAGATTTGTGGAACAAAAGTTGGGAAAACCTCTGCAGCTTTGTTGTAATGTATTTCATTTTGATACTTTTAGAAATGTACAGTGGTTTTCAAAAATCCTGTTGTGAATGTCAATGTTTCTTACAAATAAATACTGGTAAAAACATAATTTTATAACAGGACCTTTTTAATTGACTGTATCTCAAGGTAATCTGATGAACACTAATCTGATAAAGGCACTAGTCCACTATGTAACATTTTGCATGAGTACGGTAAGGACTTGCTCTTTTATTGTAGCTTAAGTCCTCCTCTCTTATTATTCCTTTCATTCATTTTTGTTAGTACCCTTAGAGTTAGCAAGAATAAAGCTAAAGCATTTGTTTAAATTTTGTATGAGCCTTAGCATTTCTATTTCATACCTTTGAAATCTGTTTTATACTAAAGTAAAAAGTAATTGTTTTGAAAGATTTCAGACTTTTCTTATTTTGTGTTAAATTTGCATTTACATAAATTTCATATGATAGAATTAGAAATGCAGTTGACCTTTCATTTTTTTTTAAATTAACTCGGTGTCTATGAACAAATTAGGTACCATAAGTATTTCTTTCAAAACATTCATAACACTTTCACAAAACTTCATAAAGGAATGATTTTTAGAATAAAATATTTTTTCGATTTTTCAAAAATGTACACAAGTACCATTTCATCAATTAGCTGAACCTTCCCAAAGGCTGTAAATGATGAATGGCACTTCACTTCATTTTACTTGTTGCCTACTTAAAATAGACTCACCCACCCACTGAATTTATATCTATAGCCTTCGTAGCTCTACTCTTCTTTAGGGAGGGCAACATAGCCATGTTGCAACACTACCTCCCATTTGATCAGAGAAGTTATGATGTGACACATGGTTTAGATGCCATGTAAACCTGTAGGTTCCCTCCATCACATGTCTTTTGCCATTATGGTGGAGGTTAAACCATTTTTGCTCTTCCTAAGAAGTTCCATTGATTTTCATTAAAGAAACCTTTGATTTGGTATAAATACTTTTATTTATTGAAGGACTTTCAGGAACTGGCTCAGTGCTCATATATATATATATATAAAAACATTTATTAGAGTTCTCATGTTTTAGGAACATCTGCTTCCATCCTCAGGGAATTGCTATAAATAAAACTGTTGCAGACCAAATAAATTTGGAGGGGTCATACTGGATTGCATATGTCTATCTGTCCATCACACTTTTGTGTCTGGGCTATAACTTTGGAACATCTTGACAGAAATGACTATAACATTACACTCATACATGCATGTATGTGGATGATCACAAGATGAAATGGCACCAGTGAAAATTGGGTTCCTATATCAAAGGTCAAGTCACAAATAGAGGTCAAAGGTCAAATGAAAATTTTTCACATCCATGCTGTAACTTTTGAACCATTCAACATAAGTGAATAAAATTTCACACAAATGGATCATTACAAAATGGTGTGTTTTGAGCAACACCACACACACACACACACACACACACACACACACACACACACACACACACACACACCTTTAATTTTGAACAATGAAGATATTACACACACACACACACACACACCTTTAATTTTGAACAATGAAGATATTTTAAAATCATTGCTGAAGGCAATTCTGAATTCCATTTGTGGGCAGTAAATTTTCAATAATTTAAAATTTCTTTTAAGGCTAATACATCCATAGTAAAGCAGCTTGATATACTTTGTTCTTCCGAACCATCAAGTTTATTTTTTTTATATAAGTTTTATCAAGATGTTTATTTACACAGTCATTTAATAAACCCAGTGGAAGTTTATCAATAAATAGGATCTCAAGAATTTAATTTCTTTGTCAGAGCCAGTATAGCTTGAACAAATAGAATAAGTTCTGTGAATAGTTGTTCAAATTGCATTAATTTAATTTTAATCTTTAATTTCAGTATTTATAGTAATTCCCCGAGGATGAAATCAGATGTTTCCAAAATGTTGGAACTCTAATATGTTATTCATAGAATTACTTCAGGGGGAGGACACTAATGTTCATTTGAAAATTTTGTGCAGAGAAAAAAAAAGAAAGATTGTTTTCAACAGTTACAAACCCATTCTGCTTCATTTTCTCTCTATGTTAACTACCTAGGTTTCTTTTATTTCTCAAAATTGAGAGAGATAAGTAGTTATTTAAAGCATTAACAAACCAAAGATGCATGAACTAAAGTGGTGCAAGCACATTTTCATTATTTCACTGGGCCAAAATTATTTGCAACAGGGTGTACAGTTTTCTGAAACTGTACATGTCACTAATGGAGAAGGGAAGCAGTGTTCCCAAAGTGTTTGCATAATGGCACATACATGAATGAGTTGGTTAATGACTGAACAACAAATGACGTTGCATGATTATGCTATAGTTTGCCTCATGAGAAGATAATGGAAATTAATAAAAATACAGTGTATAAAAATAGTATCAGGAAATGCATTTTTAATTCAATACTGTGGTTATCTTCGAGTGTAAGTAGAACTGTAGAATTAAAGCTTTGTTTTCCAGAAGTGAAGAGGGAAAGGTGGGTTGTAGGAGAGAGGAAGTGAGGGAAAGAAGCATGTGACTGAAGTATTTTGATGCAGAAACAAATAATGATGATGCTACTAAAGTAAATGATAAAATAGAATGAAATAATAGCTGGTGAAAGAGAAAATAAATTGATATTACAATCAGTAATAAGAGAAATAGAAAAGTCAAAATAAGATGAACCCCAAGTGCAAATAATTGATAAAGTGTTGGTAAAATAAAAAAAAATTGTGATGAAATAAATATCACAAGAATTTTGGCATGGGACATAGCCCTACAAAGACTAACTAGTACAGGTAGGTCTCATTTTATGTGTTGGTTACATTCCTGGAAAACAGCATGTAGCATAATTCTGCATAAAATGAATCCTTATTTCTCATAGGCCCCATGTTATAAATGCACATTACTCTCCTGAGCAGCTCATAGCCACCTAGGAAACATTATAATAAGTTAATTTAACCATAATAACAAAGTCAAATAGTATTAAATGGGCATCATAATACTTATAGAATCAATTTGACATAAATAACTTATAAAATAATATTTAATCCAAATTAATATTGTGCTGTACTCACCTAAGAAAGGGCCTGAAGTCATGAAATCAGTTTATTGAGCACAGGAGGTTGGGAGGGGAGGATGGGGAGTGGTCAAACTGGTTCCAAAAGGGGGAGGGAGTTAACAAGCATTTGCACATGTTCAAACTTGTTCATTTGCATGAGCAACGCAAAGGTTGTGGGTAGAGCGCACACTAATGATCCCCTGACCTGCACAAGGTCTGATGTGCACAAATTCAGAGAGAGGATGAGGACATTTCACTACCCTTTTTTGGTCTGCACAAGCTAAGAGTCAAAGATAGATCAGCGCAAAATTTTTAAAATTGTGGTACATACTAAAAAATTACTTAACACTTTTTCACATATGCAGTATAATACTTACGTGTATGATACAGGGTTGGCACCCAAAACCCAAAAACCCAACCCAAAACCCACTGGAATTTTCAGTGGGTTTTTGGGTTTTTGTTCTGAGGTGTTTATTTTAGAATAATTGAAATTTTTCTGATTGCTACATTATTCAATTGTAGCTAATTAGAATGATTTGGCATGTTGATTATTTCAAGTAAGCTGACTTATAAAACAATTCTTAAATTATGCAATGTGTAAATAAAGATTATGAAAAATTGAAAAGTTATTAAAAAGGAACCCATTGTGAACACTATAGGCAATTATTGGATCATTTGACACATTGCTCCAACCATCTTGAATTAAAGTTACAGTAGAGTTGACTAAGTCTTTTTTCATTGAATCCAGTACCTACTTCATTATTCACTTTGATTAGCGAGTCATCAGATAATTTTTTTCTGCTTGGAGGACAATAGCCTGGTCTTAAATTTTGGACCCATTTAATAAATTCTTTATTCTCTACAACTACAAATGGAATATTTGCTGAAAAGAAAAATCTGGCCATTTGCAAATCTAGTTGTTCTTTTTGATCTACAGTTGTTCTAATCACATATGGCATTATCTGACCTTGTGTCTTCTTGGCTGGAGTAGAATGAAAAAATGGTATGGAAGATTCAGAAGCAGTTGAAGTGAATGAAGTCTCACTACTGTGAATTGTAGTGTCATCATGAACCAGGCTTTCATATGATTTGCTTGAAGAGGGTCTACTCTCAAAACTGCCGTGTCTATGTGTAGGAGGAAGAGTTGCTGATGTAGCTGTATTTGTAAGCTCATCCGCTTCATCATCATGAGCCTGTACCCATTTTTTATTGCATCAATCTAAATGATGTTTCACTCATTCTATTTTTTTCGAAAATACACATCTGCAGTATTTGCACCAAACTCTATTTGGTTGGTCACTCAACATTTCTATTTCATCCCATTCAGCAGCTTTAAGTCTGCCACCAGTATGTGTGGGTCTAACTTTCTCTAGATGATGTTTCATTCTCTCAATTTTTCGAGTGATACTTTTTGCAGTAATTGCATAGTACTCTAGTAGGCTGATCACTTAATAAAGTCACCTCATCCCATTTGCTAGCTTTAGATCTTCCACCTCTATAACTCTTTGGCATCTTAAAAATTTAAATTTGAGTTAGGTCTAAATAAAGCTGAAATCTGCTGTTAAGAAATAAAGGAAAGATCTAAAATTAAAATGGAGAAAATTCTAATATGTCATTATTATCTCTCATATCTGAACTTTCTGTGAAATAAAGATGTCTTTTTGATATATATTGTAGATTAGATAAATAAATTAATAAAATAATAGATATATTAGGCACTAGTACATAATTATCAAACCTTTCTAAAAAAATTTTCAACCCAGCAAAAACCCAGTTAGGTTGGTTTTTTTTTTTAAAAACCTGGGTTTTTGCCAACCCTGGTATGATATGATACAATACTTATGTGTACAATATGTACAATACTTTAGCATTTGGCAGCAACATGTCTAGTAGTGCATCCCTTGTATGACTGGCTAGTTTATATCAAGTTGTCTTTCTCATACTCCTCTAGATTATTACATTATTTTTATCGTGATGTTTTTTAAATTTTTTATTTTAAAAGTTTTTACTGTTTATACTTGTTATATATTATTTTACATGCAATATTATTATACATTTATTGTACAATGATTTAAAAGCTTTTATTCAGGTAAAATTACTTTATACATGATTTTTTAAAGTTTTATCCCCCTAACCCCATTTATATTACAGGGAAATAGTTCCAACCTGCACAGTTTTGTGTTGCATGAACTTTTTCAGGAACAAAACCCTTGTGCAGGTTGGGGGATCAATGTATCAGTTTATACAGCATGTGAAATGAATTTGTTCCCTAAATAATTTAGCATGTTATAGTGATTCCTTGTAAAGTGGTACCACATATAATGAGACCTACCTATATTTTTATTTTTATTACAATTTGGCCCTTCAGCTTTTGGTTTCACCAGGTACTAGAATATTAAAAATGCATTAACACTCGTGACTAAGTATTACAAAAAATATTCTCTGTGCAGGGTGGGAGAAAAGTTTTTAAGGATTTTATACATAGCTATAAATAATTTGTTAGTAATAAAAATAAATTTCAATATCACTGCAATATATGTAATACTTTTCAAAGCAACTATACATGGCCAGGAATGACCCTAGGCTAGAACAGGAAGGCCCTAGGCCCAAGCCCCAGTCAGCACCATGTCAGTAAGGATGGAATACAGCAATAAAGAAAAAGTGTATTTTGTATCATGGGCTATTTCTTAAAATAATTATAAAGAAAGTTTGCATTTATTTCAAGAAAAATATATTAAACCACCATCAAATGCAACTACTTTGATACTGGAAGCTCAAACTTTTGGTAACGGGGACCCTGATAAAAGATTATCCAAGAAGCAGAAGGCCAGTAATGGCAACAAGAGACAATAACAAAGAAAATGGCCTGGCCAGTTTTCAAATCAATCCAACAACTTAATGAGAAAAGTTACAGAAGTATTGGGTATTTCCAAATTTTCAGTAGCAAAAATATTGAAACCACAGTGGTACCATGATTACAAACCTATTTACTTGCAGCTCATATACGATGATGATTCTAATTCTAATAGATGGCTGCAGTTTGCTGAAAGAATGAGGCAGAAGTTCAACAGTGATCCAAATTTCCTTTGAAAGATCAAATTTTCAGATGAATGTGTCTTCAGATTAATGAGTAAAGGAAACAAACACAACATTCACTACTGAGTGAAAAAAAAATCCCAAACTATGATTGAGTAAACCTATGAAAATGGCTACACTAACAGTTTGGTCATGCATTGGTTATTCAGGACTCATTGCCTTTGACATAGTGAGAGGTACAATGGATGGAAAATGCTATTACCAAGTATTGAGAGAGAGAGAGAGTTTTGTGGCAATTTACTAATGGTGTTGGTAGGAATTGGCTTTATCAACATGATGGAGTACTGCCACATTACTCTGCAGCTGCCTGTGAGATTCTGGATATGAACCTTGAAGGAAGATGGCTTGGGCAGCAAGGTCCCATCAAGTGACCAGCCAGATCACCTGATTTAACCCCATGTGATTCCTGGCTTTGGACTTATTTGTGTGACAAACTCTACACCCCTGGTTTCATCTACCCAAATGTGAATGCCCTTAGCTGCAGAATAGATGAAGAACTGGTAAAGATCCCACTCAATATGTTCAGAAGAACAATGAAGAGTTTCACAGAGATAATCCACAAATGTATCTTAGCAGATGAACTCTGAAGATTAAATTACAATTTAATAAAATATTTGTATGAATAAAATTCTTAGACTTTTTGTTCATTTCATAATTTGAACACTTATCTGTATAATGTTGTTAACTAAATATTTGTATGTATGAAATTCTTAGACTTCTCCCACCCTGTATAATATTAAATAGTTTAGATGTTTAGATGATGTGAAGAATTAATAAGAAAATATGAAAAATTAAACAAGTAATGAAATATGTACATTAAATCTCCATATTCATACAAAGATTTATCAGTATTATTTTTTTTTATGCAGGAAGGGGGTCCAAGAGTGAATGCCCACAAAAATGCCCCCACCCCCCATGCCCCCTAGAGGAAGAAGAGAGCCAAAATCAAGGTTCAAGGTTTTGAAGATGCCTGGACACTGTGTTTGAAAGATGGAGGTCATAGACAGGAGTTAAGATGGACTGAGTAAGATTATTCCAGAGTTGACCAGTTGTGTAAATGAAGGATTGAAAATACTGCTTAACCCTTGCAGTAGAGAGTTGGACAGAAAAGGAATGAGAATGTGTTGGAAGTCTGTACTGTGTGCTCTCCTTAAAGGAGGGGGCATGCAGTTAAGAGAGCGGAAGAGCAGTGTCCATTATAGCAATAGTAAAGAGAGAGTGAGGCAACATTGCAGTGAAGAGAGAGGGATTGAAGACAGTAAGAGGTGGGGAACTGATGAGATGAAAAACCTTTGATTCCACCTGGTCAAGTAGAGCTGTGTGGGTTGAGCTACCCGACACATGAGAAGCGTACTCCATTCAGGGGCAGACAAGACTCCTGTATAGATACAGCAACTGAGTGGGGTGATAAAAGTGCAGAGCTGGTACAGCACGTCTAACCTCTTAGAAGCTGTTTTAGAAAGAGTAGATGTGACCTTTCCAAGAAAGATTGAGAAAAGGAAATGCCAAGAATGTTAAGATAAGAGGAAGGATTGATTTGTGTATTATTGAAGGTAAGGGGATAGTTGTGTGGAAGATTGTGATGAGTAGACAGATGAAAGAACTGAGTTTTGAGGTATTGAAAGCCACAATGTTTTCTCAGCTCCAGTCAGAGATAGTAGAAAAATCAGAGGTCAGGTGCACCATTGCCATCCTATGCAATGCATGGAGTGACTGTTGAGAGGGATGTTTTGTGAAGTGAGTGTTGAAATGAAGAGTGGATAAGTGCCTGGTTCTACTCCTGGTCAGATACAAATTAATGTTTTGACGAGTTATAAAGTAGTTATTTATTAACTCAATGTAAATTATTGTTAATGCATTTGTAAATGAGTATGAAGTGTGCAATTTTGATTACACCTTTTGATCTTTAATAGTTCTAAATCTTTAAAGATTACATGTATGACCAGCAAAGCCACTATCCATTAATATTCTCATTTCTCAAATATTAATGTGGTGTTAGCAGTTTTTCCATGTGAGTGTGCAGTATGGAAGAATAAGAGCTTGACAAAACTTTAAAGTATTATAAATTAATATTTATTAGACCAATAGTTTTCAGGCCAGTCACTTATAATACCTCTAAAGCCATAATATAGTTGAGTAAGTTGATCACATCAAAAGCCTTGCTGAAATCCATGTAAATTAAATTTTTTTTTTCTCTCTCTTTGCTGACATTGATACTTTCCATAAGATTTAAGATGGTCATTTCAGTCGAATTTTTCTTAGAAAACCAGAAGCAGAAACCATATTAATACATAGACAAATTATATGATTCTAAGATTATATATATATATATATAATTTGTTTGCAGAACTTTTGCAGATTCCAGATAATGGATAGACTCGTTTGTAATTAGTTGCTAGCACAGGATCACTTCCTTTAAAAGGTGTTATACAACTAGCTTTTATCATTGTGGAAATATCCAGAATCCAGAGATACCGGTACTGTATATTGGGGCGTATAAGTCAGTATTTTAAGCTTAAAATTATGCCCCTAAAGTAGGGAGTCAACTTACAGGCCCAGTCTAAAAAATTAACCTTCCACTTTCCATTTTAGCTTGTATTTAAAGACAGGTCTACCTGTCATAGGTCCTCAGTCATGCATTAGCTCGCTTTTGGTCAACATCTGAATTGGATCCATATGACAAAGCACTTGCAAATGTATCTCAGGATGTATATAATGAACTTATGATGTCAGATGATGATTATGAAGGATTTGATAACTAATTTTTACAAGGTTTTTAAAAAGTTTCTTTTTTATATTGGCAAGTTGGTGGTCGACTTAAACATCCAGAATAGGCTAAAATCTAAATCTGAAATTGAAAGTTAGGGGATTGACTAATCTGGGCTGGAGACTTATACACCCCAATATACAGTATTCAGAATACTTCATTTGAAAATTTAAGCCAAAGTTATGGAAACTTTCTTTAACAGACTTCAGTTTGAGGTAGAAAAATATTATGAATATTATTGGTATTTTACCAGTTTACTAGTAACACTTTTGTCCTGATCAAGAATAGCAGAACAAAAAATTAATTTAGTTGGCTGGTTGGCATGTAGTCTAATGGTGATTTATTATCATTTGGCAGTTCTGAATGAAATTTATCAGCTATAGTTTTAGTATGAATTTTTTCTCATTTGATACTTAACTACTAGGTCATTTCAGGACAAATCAGGCATTGCCTGAAACCACACCCACTTAGATTTGGCTTAAAATTGCTATACAGGGTTGTTTATGCTGAAAAACATGAAATTTCAAGTTTCAGAACAATCAGAGTAACGGTTCAAAAGTTATGGGCCCCCCAATTTTGGTGGTAGGGGCTGGTACCTTAATTTTTAAAAGTCTATAACTTGGTCCCTAATTGAGCTATTAAAAAAATGTAAAAACCATTTGAAAGCTCAAATCCTAAAGAATAATTAATCCTAAGTAATAAAATGCATTTAATCAAATAGTTAAAAAGTTATATTAGTTTGAATATTTTTGGGGGGGCTCCACCTCCTATGCTACAGATATTCAAGATTTTTTTTTCATAATTTTGTACCTCAATTACTCTTCTATATGACTTAGTCAATGACATTGTGTATTTTTACCCTTCATTAGATGGTGGTGGAGGTTAAATACACATTCTATTTGCTGGACTTTGAACTTACCATTATGCCTGTTTTACTTATCAAGCTCTCTTATGTTTTCCTTGACTTACAAGTGGATTAAGTATAGCTATGAGATAAACTTATTAGTGTTTTCTTAAAACTCAATAATAGTAATAATAATTAGAGATGTGCCAAAGTATTGGTATTGGCAAAGTTTTGAGGTATTGGTATCGGCAAAAAATCTGCTGATACCAGCTAGTGTGTAGCTTACTGTGTTTGAGTGAGGAAGTGCTCACTCAACTTCCTCACTCAGTTCAGACAGCTGCACAGCTTCTTTGTTTTTTTAGTTAATAATGATTATTAAATTATCAGCTTATTTGTACTCCTACTCCTGTACCAGTATAGTGTAAATATAAGTATACACTACACTCAAATGTGGTTTTTCTGTTAAATATTTGGTATAGTGCCCAGTAATGGCCAATATAATGGATATAATATATAACATCTCCATGAAAAACTGATTAAGAAAATGTATATCTTTTCTTGTGCAAATTGCTCTTAAATGTTGTTTTTTATACATAAAAACATCGTAATATAACGCAATACCTACAAAGATTCCATAAAAGTTAGAGTTGATAGACGAATTTCATTGAAAATTCGAATTATTTCAACAAACTCAAAAAATTTCACCAAATATCTTTTGAGCATTTAATTTGTGCAGATAAAGAACAAAAAATAAAAAAAAAATTCAAATAAATAACAAATTAGAAACACCGTAACCTAACTTAAGCTAACATATATTTGAAATATACAATTACAATATAATAATCTGGCAACTCTAACTTTTATGGAATCTTTGTAGGTAAGTATTACTTTTATGTTATGATGTTTTTATGTTAAAAAACAATGTTTTAGAGAAATTTGCACAAGAAAAGATATACATTTTCTTACAGTTTTTCATGGAGATTTTATATATTGTATCCATTATATTGACCATTACTGGGCGCTATACCGAATATTAACCATTTATCTTTTTTTCTAATAGAAATTTCATGCTTTAGATTATATTTCACACTTTCATTAGTGTTAACAAGTTAACATTGGAAATTAAGCAGTGTAGCTACTTAAGGAGGCATGTGTTTAGCTTTAATACTCTTTTACAGAAAAGAATAATATAGTGGGTCGTATGCACAATGGCAAATGACCATCATAAGTACTGTTTGGCAATTTTTTGAAATTGACAAAAGTGATGATAGAAAAGTAAAATGTAAAATCTGTGTATTTTCTGTGAAAATATATTTTCACGTGGAGCAAAATGATCAAGTAAACATACAACACTTCAAACATGATGAATCATCTCAAATCATGACATAAAGAATAAATGGAAGCTGAAGAAAGCCATTTAAAAGAAGAAAAAGAACACCAAGTAAAGAAAAGACAGCTGGATAAATACTTTGAGACTCAACCAAGCAAGAAACTCAGAGATGATGATGAATCACAACCATCAAGCTCCAAAATTGCAGGTAATACTAATAACAAGTAAATATCTATGCCAACTACCAAATAGCTAAGCACAAAATCACAAATGCTTTTGATAAATAATAAATATTGTAACTTTAAGTTTCAAAGTTAAGATGGCAATTGATATTAATTTGCATTAGCTACTGTGCATATTTTATTATTGTGTCCAGGTCCGGCACCAGCCTATTTGGCACCCTTAGCAGGACTGCAGCTGGCGCCCCCACCCGCCTCCCACTTCACGATTGGGTTTGCCCACAAAGTAATCAAGGTACCATATTGAAGAAACTATTTGCCTTACACTGATCTATTTTAATTTGCTAATACATTTATTATAAAATTATAAAATCATTTCACAGTTCAAGAAAGTGTCATGACCAATCAAAACAGCGAGTAAAGCGAGGCATATGTAGTAACAAATCAGAACGCTCAAAAGTGCTAAAATATGCATGCAAAAAGGACATATCTACTGTTTTTTCCAAGGAAGAAGGGCATATGTCACATAAAAACAGTTATTCGCTTATTGACGACTCCCGGAACTCATATTAAGCCATAAATAAGCCGAGTCGCTTATTGATGACTCCTGTCTGTGCGCGCAACATTTTTAAATCGCTTATTTACGGCTCCCGTCCCTAAAGGGTTAAAGGTCGTGATAGTGAAAGTTCTATAATGACCCAGTAAGATGAATAAGTTAATTATGTAAATATCAGTCAAACTAAACTGGTGTACATACGTTGTACAACCTTTCATCATTTGTCTATGCTTCTCATTCCTTCATTATTTTTTTCATGTTGTTCTTACATAATACTATCAGACGTGCACAGGGTGGGAGGCGCTGGCGCCCCCCAGATCTTTGGCGCCCTTAGCATTTACTAACCTCGCCTAATGGAAGCGGCGGCCCTGATTGTGTCATTAATAATGACACAATAATATCTGATAATGATATCTGATATCTTGCTATTATCTCATTTCTCATTAAGTAACTTAAAAGTGACTGAGCAATTAGCATAGTATTTCTATTTAATTTTAATTTTTAAATTAATATATATTCAAATTTTCTTATACTTCTGAAATAATTATAAAATTCAAACCAAATATTGATATTAAAATGATAACTGAACTGACTACTAACTAACATGTACTGCATTAATAACATCTAAATGTACTGTAATTACTCTTACTTTCTTGTTGTATTTAAAACTAAAGTGGTATATGTTTTTTTATTTTCAGATAGTAGTCCTGGAACACAAATTAAACTAGAACAGATTCTAGAAATGAAGAAAATATGGGACATTAATAGTCAGCAAGCTAAGACCATTCACTATGCCATTGGTGAGATGATTGCTGTTGATAATCAGCCCTTTTCGATAGTAGATGATATTGGTTTTGCAAGATTAATGAAAAAGCTTAAACCCCTTTATGACATCCCCAGCAGAAAATACTTTACTAATACTGTTGTTCCCTCAATACATACTGCTGTCATGACAAAAGTTAGAAACATTGTAAATGAAGCTCAGAACATCAGCTTCACAAATGATATTTGGACCAGCTCTTCCAATGATGCTTTCATGAGTTTGACAGGCTACTGTTTAACCAAGGATTTCACGTGGAAGAATGTTGTTTTAAGAGTGATGCCATTTCCTGGCTCACACACACCAGTCAAAATTACAAACTTAATACAAGAAGCGATAGATGAGTTTAAAATTCTAAGTTCTAAAATTCATCTTATTGCAAGAGATAATGGAGCTAATGTTGTGAAGGGTGTTGAAGCTACTGGCTATGACAGTTTATCTTGTTTTTTGCATACACTACAACTAATTATTCATGATTGTATTTTTGAGCAGAGAATTATTAAGGATATAATTGCCAATTGTAGCCAAATTGTAGGCTATTTTAGCCATTCTCAATTAGCTAGCTCAAAACTTGAACTTATTCAAGAACAGAATGGCCTACCAAAACATGTACTAAAGCAACATGTATCCACTAGATGGAATAGCACTTACTTCATGATAGAATGCATACAGGAGCAGAAAAAAGCTATCACCATTTATTGCTTAGAGTCAACTAATCTCCCTTCACTTGATGGCAATAAGTGGAATCTTATAGCAAAACTTACAATATTATTAAAGATCTTCCACAAAATAACAGTATGCTTAAGTGAGAGAAACTGTCTAGTGTCAGAAATTATCCCTCAAATTGAATTTCTTAAACACTTCTTAAACAAAGCCTCAACTGATACAAAGTTTACCGGCTTAGGCAGTACAATCAGTGCCCTCAAGTGTCAGTAGCAAGTAGGTTAGACAAATATGTAGATGACTGTAATGTACTTCTTAGTACTTTTTTAGATCCTAGATACAAAAACAACCTCTACAGAGAAAATCAAGAAGACTGTTCGAACAAAACAAATCTACAAAATTTAGAAGAAGACCTTAAAAATACTCAGGATAAAATAAAGCAGCTTGCAGAGCAGGAGCAACAAATAGAACAAACAGCATCTTCTAGTGGCAATGAAGTTGAATCAGAAGTTGAAAACCTTCATAAATCTTTTGAGGAAGAGGACAGTGATGAGTATGAATTTGACAAATGCTTTGATCAATTGCTATCTGGAGGTGCTCAAGAATCAGCTTCAGAAAGAGGTGATCACAAGAAATCAAAATCAAAGATGAAAAGAACTTCATCATCTGATGACTTAAAAGGAGAAATCAACAGGTATTTAGCAATGGATGCTCTTCCATGTGATGGTAAGCCTTTGGATCAGTGGAGGGTAAATGAAAGTTCATTTCCAAATTTAAGCTCATTAGCAAATAAATTTTTATCTTCTCCACCATCATCCATTGAAAGTGAACATCTATTTAGCATTGGAGGCAATATATATTCACCACATAGAAACAGACTGACAGCAGATAATGGAGAAATGTTGATGTTTTTAAATTACAATCTTTGAATTTTTAACTTTGATTATTAACCCTAGAATGCATAACCCAGATAAATATAACACCCGGCGGGCCTCAGAGGCCCGGGTTATGCATTCTAGGGTTAAATTAATAATTTCAGTAATTTGTGTCTGCGAATTCATGCAACTATTAGGAATTATTCAGTGGAATTTGATTAATATAAAAACAGTCTTGCAAGTCATACTTTTTTATAAAAAATATATATACCTTATGTTGTTTCGTGTGTTGGTCTCTCTTCACATGGAGGTCAAGCTGGTGGCCCTGCCTGTAGGTCTGGCTTGGTGGAGGAGCGAGTTGCTTTCTTGCACTCTCCACCGTACATAGCCAGGCATGCCCAGCTCATCTGGTACTGTCCTGAGCCAGGCATCCAGTCTTCTCTTGAAGACTTCAACTTTGATCCCCATTACATTTCTAAGGTCCTTTGGAAGCTGGTTGAAAAGTCTTGGCCCCTGACAACCAAGCTATTTTCCTTCAGAGTTGAGGAGGTCCCTTGTCGGGCCTTTAATTTGGGAACACTACACATTCTGCCTTTCCTATTTTCCAGTGTTGTTTGAATGGTAATTGGGTTTAGTTTTAGGTTTGGTACCAGTTTTTTGATCATTTTCTATATGTAGATTATGGTGTACCTCTCTCTTCTTTCCAGGAAGTACAGCTTAGTTTACATAGACTTTCCCAGTAGTTGAGTTCTTTGCAGCCATCAGTCTTTGCTGTGAAATGCCTTTGTGTTTCTTCTAGTTTATTAGTTTCTTTCTTTCTATATGGGGATGTCAAAACTGAGCAGTATTCAAGTTTTGGTATAATCAGTGTTTTTAGCAGGGGAATCATTACTGTCCTGTCCCTTCTCTTGAACGTTCTTAGTACCTCTCCAGTGACTCTTGCTTTATTTATCGCTACCTCATTTTGTGTTTTGAATTTTGCATCATCTGTCATTATTATCCCGAGATTGATCGCTTTCGTGCTTCTCTGAATTTCCTGCCTATCTGGAGCATAATATGCAGTCTGTTTAAGTTCTTCTTTTCTACCATATCTCAAGAGCTGAAATTTCTCGGTGTTAAATGACATGTTGTCTTCTGACCATTTGTATATTTTGTTTGTGTCCCTCTGCAAGGCCTCCACATCATGTACATCGCTGAGTTTTCTGCTGATCTTTGTATTGTCTGCAAAGGATGTTACTATACTGTTGCTGTTTACTCCGCTGTCTATGTCTGTTGGCATGATAATGAACAGGAGTGGGGCCAGTACTGTCCCTTGTGGTACTGAGCTGCGTACTTCCGATTCTGATGATGATATACCTTTTTTGAATAGAATAGAATAGAATAACCTTTATTAATAATAAAATAAATACAGTAGTCTTTTTACAACTTACAATTTTTACAATGACATAAATAATTGTGAAGCTCGACTTTATTTTTTTTATTTTTAATTTGGCCCTTAAGCTTTAGGCTTTACTTTAGGCTTTACCTTGAATTTTGACGACCTGCAGACGTTCTCTGAGGAAGTTGTGGATCCATTTTCCCACTTTGCCTGTTATTCCCATATATTTCATTTTATGTGCTTTTATACCATGGTCACATTTGTCAAAAGCTTCAGCAAAATCTGTGTATATAACATCGTAGTTGTCATTGCCTTCCAATGCATCTAGGATATTGTTGTAGTGTTCTGTTAGTTGTGATAGGCATGATCTGCCTGATCAGAATCCATGCTGATTTTTGTTGAATCTTTCCCGTGTCTCCAGGAAATCATAAATTTTCTCTCTAACTATTCTTTCAAATACTTTGGTGAGGTGGGACATTAATGACACTGGTCTATAGTTCTTTGCTTGAGATCTGTCCCCTCCTTTATATATAGGAACAATGTTTGCTCTTTTCAAGATGCTCGGTATTTCCCCAGTGTGAAGAGGTACTTGTAGATGACTCAGTTTCAAAAACATCATTAAATAATGTATCAGGTTCTTCAAGTTCATTCAATCTTAGAGAACAGTTTGTACAAACTTTCCAATTAAGGAGTGCAGGATTTTTTTCTGTTACATTTAATGGTAAGTTTCTTAAACCCTTTAAGATTCTTTTCTTGTGTCTCTTAAAGGGGTCACAACAATGTTTATGATAATTTAAATGGTAAGACATGTTTAAAATTTATATATTAGCTTCAGTTCCTGTAATACGGTAAGTAGAAAGAATATTAAATAATAATGATTTTTAATGATAACAGGCAAACAGAAGCACAGCCAATATAGGCAAGGCACTAAAATAATATGGCAAGCAGATACCATATATGAGCAGTGTTTATCATGTGGTCATAAAAGGCAAACTGAACCCTTAAATAACCAAGGCTCATGCTAATGGAAGGAGCCCTCAGACAATCTCATTTTGCTGTGACAAGTTGTAGCATGACTACACAAGCGTGATACCACTCGACCTTACAAACAGGCAGTACAAATTATCTCTTTTATTTTAATAATGTGTGCAATATATATAGTTAGGCTAAAACTATTATATAGTTAGTATAGCCCAATTCCTGAACTTGGGCTAATATGTCATCTTTTTGCTACCAAGTACCTTATAATAGTGTAAAAAAATACACAACTTAAAGGTAAAAATACATAATGTCATTGACTAAGTCATATAGAAGAGTAATTGAGGTACAAAATGATGAAAAAAAATCTTGAATATCTGTGTTATAGGGGATGGGCCCCCCCAAAATATTCAAACTGTTATAACTTTTTAACTATTTGATTAAATGCATTTTATTACTTAGAGTCAATTATTCTTTAGGATTTGAGCTTTCAAATGGTTTTTAGATTGTTTTCCTAGCTCAATTAGGGACCGAGTTATGGACTTTTAAACATTAAGGGGCCAGCCCACACCCCCAAAATTGGGAGACCCATAACTTTTGAACCATTACTCTGATTGCGCTAAAACTTGAGATTTCATGTTTTTGCACAAAAACAACCTTATATACCAAATTTGAGAAAAATTCAAGTTGGAGTGGTTACAAATTTCATTTTTTTGCATGATTTGTCCTGGAATGACCCTAGTACTATTACATTTTAGCATTTGTTTTTTGCTATTTGCATATTTCTCCTAGGCCCCTGTATACTCTTTTTCTTCCCCCATCCTTTCTCTCCTTACTTCAGGTATGTAAGGCCTTGCTTAATTCTATTTCTTAATTTTACTTATGGCTTACTCGAAGATCACCATATAGTATTGTATGAAAGATGCATTTTCTGGCTTTTATTCATTGTTAAAAAACTGAAAGTACTTTGAATTCCATGAATAAAAGTTTGTAGGTTCATTTCTTTGAAAGAAAAGTAACAATAATCACATTCTTTTTTAAAAAGTTGTTCTCCAAAGAAAATGAAAACTTCATTTCATTTTCTTTCTCAAGCCCCAGAATTAATAATTGAAATGTTTTGCTTGATTAAGATTCTGTAGAACACATCCACCAAACTTGATATTGATATTTATACAGTGAGATAGAGTGAAAAAAAAACAAGAATACTTTATTTTATACTAATTTTGGTGGAAATTCCTATTTATCAAGATTTTTATTTTCAAAATTATTAAATTTTGGTGCCATTATTTCTTAGTCAAACCATCTTGTCCTGTGTGTATGTAGTCATGTTATTATTATTAGCCAATCAACAGCTGCCCCATTGTTACATGACACCCCCCCCCCCCCGTGCATGTCTGGTGTTGAAATTTGAATTCAACAGTTGCTTTAGAATGGCTGTATGTAGTGGGTGCTCTAATTCTGAGTGGGACATTATTAAACAAGTTTTAAGGGATGATAGTGCTGCTGTTGCTATATTTTGAACTTGCAGCATGCTCAAGACACCTCTTGTGTGTTCTCAGTGTGGTAGTGAACTTAATTGCTGATAATATTTCAGCTAATTCCTATTTAACCATCAGAAACTCAGTCCAAGTGGGATGTCATCTAGGTCTAGGTTAGGTTAGGGGTACTACTTACCTTTCTTGGTCCTGAATTCATTATGGGGTATTAGGGTGTGTCAATTTTGGGGTAAAATAACTAAATTGAAAATCATGTGATTTGGTAGCAATTTAATGTAATCATTTGGCATACAAAATAATATCCTTGCTTCAAAAACAATAAAAAACAACTACCTACATCAATTTTAATTCAAAAAATCCATTTTCCCGTAAATTTGTAACAAAATAACAAATGTGCGCAAACATCCTATCAACATTTAAAGTGGTAATAAGATATCATTCAGAGTCTTTATTTGAAAGTAACCAATGCAGTGATGTCCTTTTTGCTGCGGTTCCTTGACATCAGCATTCGGCTTGCTACTTGCGCTTTGATGTAGCCTTCTCGCCTCTCATGACTGTAAACTTGACTAGCTGCTTCTGTGACCATTTTCACACATCTCTCCACACTCTGAGTGTGAGAAGGCCACTTTGGCACTTGCATTGGGGCCTCTTTAAGTTGTGTTAAATCTTTGTTTGTTATATATGTTGTCAGTGGTGGCTCCAAAACTTCCGAACTCAAGTTAACTAATTCTGACAATTTCGTGGCATTGACGTTTATCGGAGGTACCTCCCTCATCTGAACAGAGCAGTCTCCCAGCTGGTCATCATCTAATGATGTTCCTCTAAGCTTTAGAATGATTTCCACAGCCTCAGTTCACTCTTTGATACATTGGCTGCAGAGTATTCTTGCAAAACTGCCTCTGGCCTAGCATACCAAGCGGACCTTCTCACCACAGGTAACACGATGTCCACCACTACTTTCCTTTGGGTTCTCAGTAGCTGTAATTGAAACAAGATGTGGTTGGGCCCCTCCATCCACATTGGATTAAGTTTTACATTGAACCAGTGAGGAAGATAAAACCCAATAATAAATTCAACAATCAACATCAAATTCTGTAGCATTTTGCCCTTCAGTGCATGTTTGGAAACCCAAATCCTGCAGAAACGAATCGCTGTAGTTAACCAACGACTGTGACTTACGGGTCCAATCTCCAAGAGCCAGATTTTGAGGCAACTCTCCTGATCTGATTGCTTGAACAATACGATAAGCGTAAGATTGATCCGTGTTGAGGTCTTTGATAACTTCTTCAGACAACACTGGAAGGGGAGGGCCTACTTCGACCTTTGGAAATTTTGTATTTCTAATTCCGTTGCTTCATCTAGCATGTTGCCAAGGGGGCCTGACCACTTGTTGCTCTTTGTAGGACCATCAAGTTCCTGGATGAGATGATGAAGAGGTAGTTCCCCTGTGTGCAAATCACATATAATCCAAACAAGCCTTCTTCCAAGTTTTTTCTCTAAATGCGTCATAACACCGCCCTGCCATCCAGTGTTCACCGCAGTTGTCTCCACCAATGGCCTGCAGTGAACTGTCAAGTCTTCTTTCTTGAAGCCAACATATTATTTGATCAGCAATTGCTTCTGCATGTTTCTTGCCTCCTACTTCTGCTTCAGGAACAAAGTGAAACAAATAGCGGCCACCAGGTTTGGAACACACACAGTAGTGTTCTTCTTTGATGAGACCGGGAAACTTTCTGTCCATTCCCTCTACCTCTAGGAGAACTTTTGTGTCATCTCTTCTTCCATCAAACAAAAGGCAAGAGAGACCTTCCTCCTCCAAATCTTTTTCATGCTGATCAGATATTTCCTTAATTATTTTTTCTTGTGCTCTTATCTTATTATGATCTATCACTAAGGATGTATCCTCTCGGCTGATAAGGCCTGCATCTATCCAAGTGGCAGTGGCAATCTCTGCAGTCTCTCATAGCCCCGTATGGTGGTGAATACTGGCAAGGGCAATGTTTGAGATGTCTTTAGTGTTGTATTTCATTCTCTTCGGCAAAGGTTTAGATGGCATTTTGGAGCTATCATCTGATGTTGCTTCTTTCTGTTCATCTAAAGAGCTTTCAAAGAAGTGAGAAACCTCTTGATAGAGCTCTTCATCTCTTTGGGTGGCTTCTTCACTCTTCTTTTTCTTCCCTCTCTCGAATTTTCTCTTTTTTTCTTAGCAATAACAATCTGTTTTTTGGTTTCTGAATAATCTGCCGAACCAATCTGCATACTTCCTTGGCCTCCTGCCTTTGTTCTCTGCGCCTTTATGAAAGCCAGCTCCAAAACAGGGTGAGGTTCTCTTCTGCATGAGGGAGAACAATTGGCTTCAGAACACAACTCTATGGGACACTGGCAGTTAAAATTGTCAAGAAGAGTATCAAGTGTGTGCAGAAATTTATTTTTCTTTGCTAGTTTTCCTTTACCAAGTGATGTCTCAACTGCTTTGTGCCACAGCTTTGTTAATTTTAGCTCAATAGTTCTATACTGATTGAGTACAGGTGGTTTGAATAACACATTAGCTTTTTTCCACTGATGCAGAAGAGGGGGAATCATGTCCCTTATGAGCTCTTTCTCTGTGTAGTTCCTTCTATCCTTTGTATTTTGTTCACGAAGGAGTAACCCTAGTCTCAGCATGTCTCGCACTGTTGGTAGTTCTGATACAGGAAGCTCCTTGCCTGTACCGACTAACAGGCTCAAGTCGCATGATGGCTGACCTCTTGTCTTCAATTTTAGCATCTTAGGAATATCTGAAAAGAAAGAAAAACATTTAAGTATTTTATATCAATTACGATGTTTCAAAGTTTAGTCATTCGATGTTCTAAAATTCAATAAAAAAATATTTCATGGGATTACAACATAATTAGACGGAAGAATATGATGATAATAAATAATTGTAATAATCAATAATCCATACTTAGTTAAACTGTAGTATTCATCTAGTAGAATAACTATGAAGTAGGTACAAGAGCAATAACAGCAAACCCACCATCTATGACATCTAAGAGGCAACTGAGGACTGAGAGTGAGGGACAGTTCTATTCATGTTGTGACTTGTACATTGTATAACAACTATATGACCTTGAAAACACTCCATATGCGATCAGTGGGATAATTCTGTGACAGATGAATAGTTAATCAATTTATGTCCTATTATTTAGTAAAAGAGTCAATTTCTGAAACTTTAAGGTAAAATTGATGTAGGTATGGGTTATTTTATTTCATTTTGGTTGGCCAATTTCAAGTTTTGACATGAAAAGAGACTATATTTTCACTACCAAAATTGATTTGAAAAAAGTTGACAAAATTGACACACCCTAATGGGGTATCCATGCCTGGTTAAGTTAACTGTATGCCCTTGACAATTGGTTAGGTTGTGTTATTTTCATTAGTTTTAACAAAAATATCATGACTAGTTCTAACTTAGGCCTAAGATCTCCATAATGGTGCATTTGCGCCAAAAATGAAGGTAGGATTCAATTGAAACAGCATGAAATACACCAGAAAAACCTATTTTCATCACCATTTTGTGTGGATGTGTTCTACTGAATCTTTATTTTTTGTTTTTAAAATTATTTTTGAGGAAAAGAAGAAAAACGAGTTTTGGGCTTTCAATTTTTTCTGGTCTTTCCCACAAAAAAAAAAGAAAAAAGTTGCCATGGAAGCAAGAACTTCTGACATACAGAATAAGAAATTATAAACAGAATATATTATGACTTTAGAGGAGTAAAGAATACCAAAACTAGACTGGTATGATTAGAAACATTTCTTTACAAAAAACATCACTGTTGAAAAATTTTTTGGTCAGAATGAACCAGAAATACGTAAAACTAAAAAATGTCAAATGTTTTTAACATTTTATGTAATGTAAAATGTGCTTGCATGCATCATAACATACTATACTTCACAAAAACTGTGATGCAAACTGGATGCTGTAGCTTGTTTTCCAACAAGAAATACTAGTTGTAAGAGTAATAAGCGATAGCAAACTGTCCCATTGATTAAAAATGTTGGGGAGCTGGTCTAGCCTGTCTGGAATTTTTAATAGAAACCACAGGTTTAAGGAGTATTCAGGAATTGAGGAAAATTTTGGATTATTGATCAATGCCATAACCTAAGCTTATAAGTATTTAGGCTTTAATAGAGAAATGAAATAGGATATTTGACAGGTTTCTTATGTGAAGCCACTTAAATGTAATGGCAAATATTTGTGCACATTTTTTAAGGCAGTTAGAATTTGTTTATTCATTGATGAACATATAGGAATAATAATTATGTTTTGAGTTCAGCACTACTGATTTATTCTCCTTGGTTTTATGGGTGAGTCAATCCCTTGTCCTAGTTCAGTTGTTAAAGACAAGTTTGAAGTTGTTGAAAGTTCATGTTGAGATGGCACAATTTAAAAATTATTCCAGTTCAGTTACATGCATTTTGATCTCCCATATTTGGTAATTTTGTTGCTTACGAATTTAAAACTAGTTATTGTATTTCAGATTTACTAAAATCATTATTTGTTAAAAGGATGTTAAATTTTTTTCTCATTGCTAAAAGGCATTTAATTTATTACGAGAATTATTAAAATAAAATGATCAGTGTGGAATGTTGCTTTTGACACTAATTTCACTGAATATATACACATTAACTTCATTTAGAATAGAGTGTGAAGTGGACAAAAATAAGACATAACAATCAGACCAGTTGTGAAATTTTTTTAATAAAAAATCCCTGTAATCCATGAGAGAGTAGTATATTTGATTAAAAAAATCCTTTTGTTTCAAACTGGTATTCATTAGTAAGAAATATCATTTGACATTTTGAATTGACTGTACATTATTTAAAAATTAAGAGTGAATGATTTGTGATTGTGATCTTTGAGTTGCATTGAAGAGTTGTTGAGTTTGACAGTTTGTGTATGAAAATGGTAATAATGAGTTGAACAATTTTGTAATTGTGATTAAACATTGTCTCAGCTATGAAGATCATCCTCATTCACACAAGGATATTGAAGATGCTGCAGGACCTGAAAGTCCAGTTCAGACCCATTCTCATTCTGAGGTTTATCATCAAGGTTAGTTTAACTTTATAGTGCATTGTATGTTATATATGTACCATTACAGCAGTTACCATTAAAATTTGGCAGTTGCATTGAGGGGGGAATCTGTTGATTTATGTTTAACATCTATGAAAAAAACTATATAGGGTTATGGGTTGATTGCTATCAACTTGGTGGTTTGATGAAAATTTCCATCAGATCTTGATGCTGAGTTGATGGCAAAAACCCTACATCTTTTCATTAAAAAATTGTGTTTGGAAGTTTTTGAAAGCGTAACCCGACAATTCAGCGCAGGACAATTCAGCACTGACAATTCAGCGCAAAGACAATTCAGCGCAAAGACAATTCAGCGCAAGACAATTCAGCGTGAAAATACCAACAAAGAAGAAGAAAGAACAAATCCAGAGGGAAGAGAGGCTTGCAACTGTTAGGTTAGGTTAGGTTAGGTTAGGTTTCTAGTTTTTGAAATAAAATCTTAATTTTAACAATTCTAACAAATTTTGTTTTTTTAAATAAAATTTTAATAATTATACTCCTTTGAATTTTATCTCCGATTTGTCACTCCTTCGTTATGTCACTCCTTCATTACGGTATTTATGTCACTCCTTTGAAATGTCACTCCCACTCCTTCAATACAGACCCAATTTAGCATATATATAAATATACACATTTTTCTCTTTTTTATTTATTGCGATTTATTTTTATTATTTTTAACTAAACTTTTAACTGTACTGACTTGCGCTGAATTGTCTTTGTGCTGAATTGTCCTGCGCTGAATTGTCGGTGCTCCTTTTGAAAGACCTTGTTAAGTAGTATTTTTTTTTTTGGCTAATGTTGAATTTATTTGCCTTTGGTATTTAGCGCTGCCTAATGGTAAAAAAAGAAATTACCATACCTTATTATTTTGTTGGACCTCACTTCTGGTTGTAGGGCATGTGGCTGCCTATCATGCCTCTCTTTTGATATAGGTGATAGGGTTATGCAAGGAGTTTATTCAGTTTAATTAATATAGGCAATTCACTAGGCCTAAATACCATACCTGAAGGAATAGGCCTATCCTTTTGTGTTATTAGTTTTATCTTATTAGTTTTTCACTCAGAACTTGTAAGAAAATTAAACACAGCACTGCTCATCACTAGACAGGTCTGGCTACAACTAATATAAATCCCTCTGTCTTAAATTTGCTTGCTTTGCAAAGTCTCCAGACATCTAATTTTCGTATTTTCATTAATTCTCCTCTCAAGTAACTTTTATGAATCAGCAATGGAAAATTTTGATGTGAAAATTTTTTCTTATGTAGGCCCAATGCCTACATATTTGGTTCTACATATGGCAATTTTTTCCATTCTCAATAGGCTTTGTTTGCCAATTCTGAGGCACTTTTGTAGTTATTTAATACAATAAATTAATAATTTATATTTATGAAATAAAGATACCATATACAATACCATATTGTAGTCATGTATAAGCCTGCGTTTGAATTAGGCTTTGTTGTAAACTGTAATGTAAAGTGTATGACAGGCATGTGTAGTTTTTCCATAACATCTCTACTTTCTGCAGTTTCAGAAGTAAAGCATTTACAGTTTCTTAATTTAATGAAAACAGCTTTTGAGATATGTTAATGGTGTCTTTCCTAGATGGGGTTGGGAACAAGGCCTGTCCACTACTCTGCCTCATTCCCACCTTACTAAAGCTAAAATATTCATTCCCTTATCTAAAATAATAAAAAGTCCTTCTCATTATAATGCTTTTAGCCTCACTGAATTAAATTGCTTCTAATAAAAACCCTTTATCTAAACTGTATAACAAATCATAAGACCATGTGCTTACAGTGGAGTTCCGAAGTTCTTGATTAATTGGAATCACCAAAATCGTCTTGAACTTCGAAATCATGAACATCGGAATCCATTTTCCATTAATTTTTGCTAATGCGTTCTAGAGCTTAGAAAAATTGATACCAATCTAAGAAAAAACAAAAATATTACAATTATGTACAGTACTACTAAACTAACAGAGAATAAAAAATAAAAGAGAATAAAAGAGAATAGCTGCTTGTTTATATTTTTCTTTGCTTTTCAAAATTGAGTCCACAGTCGACCATGATAAACTAAACGTTTTGATATTTCACTAGTTTTTAAACCTTTCTCACATTCACAAATAATCTTTAGTTTAGTCTCCAAATCAGTGACATTTTTGGTTCTTTTATTACTAAATTGACTAACACTATCTACTTTATGCTTTGGAGCCATTTTGAGTAAACACTCTAGACCAAAAAACTAGGTTATTTTTTCAAAATGATATCTGAAAAATACAGGATAAAATTAAAGCAGATTAAATCAAACTAAATATGTTGCTAATAAACAATAATAATAATACAGAAAATCAAAATCACGAATATGCAGATTTTTGGTCAAAAATCACGAACTTTGAAATTTTTGGTATAAAAAAGGGTGATCATGACTATGCGGAATCACGAAGTTTGAGTCTCTTGAACTTCGGAACCCCACTGTATTTTAATAATTATAAGCATACAGTAACTACACTGGTTAAAACATTTAAAAGTTATCATAATCTCGTCATTGAGTTTTCATGAAGCATATTGTAAACAAATCATTAATCAACTTCATTTGATTCAAAGCCTTCAGATTCACCACTTTCATCATAATTGTTTCCCATGCCTTCAATAGTGTGATCTGGAGCATGACTCCAGATTCCTGGGATCTTGGGAGCATTGCTCCAGTAAATTTGACCATGAGAAAAAGTAAATTTGGGTTTGGGTTTTGTTCATCCGCTAGACGTTATGCAATTTTTTTGCGTATACGTTCTTGTACAAACCAATTTTTTTAAATTACAAATTTAGTTATTTTAAGTTTAGTTGGTAATTCCATATTTAACAATTATTTTTATTTTTTGTTAAGCTTCAATGTTTTGATAATTAAAATTTTATTAAAACGTATATTTTTTTAATATAAAATTATCAGGATTGGACTATGTTCCATTGATCTCGGCCAGGTTTGATAAATTGGCCAGATAATTACTTGTGCAGTTTTAAGTAATCCACCATGACTCTAGAATTGAAAAGTTTAGTTAAGTTTAAACTTACTTTTACTTACTTTAACTTACCTACTTTTACTTACTCTTCCTTACTTTTACTAAGTTTAAAGCACTTACTTTTACTTACTTTCATTGTACTATATTTACTTACTTTTACTCACTTTTACCCACTTTTACCATACTATATTTAATAACTTTTACTTATTTTGTATTTTTTCAGGTAGTCAATAATCAATAATGGAGCCTAATATTGATGAAGTTGGAGAGAAAAGTGAGGGTGTTAAAAGGGGTTACTTTTGTGGTCAATGCAACAACAAATATTCAAAGAAGCAAAACTGGGAGAAACATTTTAATTCCAAAAAAATATTTGTTACAATACAAGAGGTCCCAGAGTTTGGGCCCACAGCTTAGATATTGCAGTAAAGAAATACCAGGATGAAGTGCAGCAAAGAGATACGGCAAAGCAGTCATTTAGTTTGTTCACAAAATGTGCTAGTGCTAGACCTCAGAAAAATGAACCAACTTCATCAACTGCTAATCTAGAAAATGAAACTTTTTCACTAGATGTTTCACAGACTGAAGAAAGTGCTTCTCCTCCACCTAAGAAACAAAAGGTAAGTGAGGAATCTGCGCATCAGACTAACAAAACTGCTTTAGAGGAATTTGAAAATTCCCAAATCCAGAAGACATTGAATGCAATTTTGCGCCTAACAAAAGAAACTCACCAAGCTGTTGTGGTTAATAAAGAGAAGAGTCAAAATATGCCTTCAAGTTCAAGTGTTGCATCCAAATCTAATAAAGCAAAAAGCAACAAATTTGACATTTCCATAGCCCATTTAAGCAAGTGTAAATCAATACAAGAAATCCTGAGCAATGATTTGATCAAATCTACATTCAAATTGGTGGAAAAGAAGGATCTAGGGCATGCTGATGATTCATTTTCAGTACCAAGTGATATAATGGAAAACATTGCAAATAGTGACACTAATATGCCTGATGTAGATATAGCTGTTGAGGATGAAGATGATGATAATCAAGAAGATATTGATGATGCTTCTGATGATAAAATGTTTACATTATATTGCATAGCTTGCACAGACCCCAAAGCATGTGCTTCAGACAAACATTCTAACATAAAAGGTTACTTCAATGTTAAAGATTTAACCTATGTATGCAAACAAGGAGAAAATCAAGAGAGATGGTTTAGAAATCTGAAAACCCACCTGAAGAGACATTTAATTAAACTTCAGCATCATCAAAGAGCTGCTGTTTATGAAGTGATGAAAACATCTCGGAACACTACTAAACGCATAGAAGACTTATGTGGCAACATCTTATACTACATAATGAAAACAAACACTGCATGGGCTCTATATCCAGTACTTCTAGCTGTATTACATAGGTCAGGTTGTGAGGTTGGAAATTTGAATCATAGCACACATGCATGCGAGACAATTTGTGAGCTATTAGATAATCAACTTAAAGAACAAACTGTAAAGTGGTTCTTAGAACAAACTTCAGTAACAATAACAGCTGACATTGGAACAATTTTGGGATTAAGCATGCTAGTTGTATTAGTTTGAGTGAAGAAGATAAGACTGTAAAACTTGCTGGGATAAATTTAGTACGCAGCAAATCAGGAGTTTATTTGGCCAATGAAATTTTTGATGTGTTGAAGTCTCCTAATCACTTGAAACTATCTGAAGAAGCAATTAAATCCAAGGTATCTGGAATGGTTGGAGATGGGGCTTTTTGTAAGGACAATGAGCCATTTAAAAACGAAATGAAAAAGTTGTTTGGAGAAAATTTCAAATTTTGATGGGACTTAATGCATCTTGTGAACAGAGCCCACGTTGATGCATTGAAGAAAATTTGTAAACTAAGTGAGCTTTTAGACTTTATTCAGAATCACTCTTCAAATCTGAGATCAGGCCTTGACTATACCAATATGGTTCTTGACAATATCATTGGTTTTAAGAGACCAAAACTCAAATCTGATACTCGCATGGTTAATTACGAATTTGATCAATTTGACAGATTTGTGGAAAATTGTGTGTTTTTTGATCATCCACAAGAGAAAGAAATTAGTGCCAAGTTCTATGTATTGATTTCCTATGTAACAAAGATTATGTTGCAAGTAGCTCAAAAAACCACAGTTAGTGCAGAATTTGTAGAAAATATATTTTATAAAGAAGGAGGGAAAACTGTTATGTTAAGAGTGATGGAAACAATTTCCAAATTAGCTAATGGAGGAAATGCAAATGATGTAGTTTCTGAATTTAAGCACGATACCACAGGGCAGCAAAAGGAACTAACAGCTGAGGATTACATCCTAAATGAAGTTTACAAATACATCAAGAAACGTTCTGATTACTACCAGGTTGCTGAAGTTGCTAGACACATCCAGAACCAGATCTGAAAGTAGTTTTACAAAAGACTCAGTGATAAATTGGCTGACAGAATATATAGAACAGCTGTGGAAAGGAATCAGAGAGAGATTAAAGCATTTTGATAAAGATGGATCAACTGCCTGGAGTGAAGCACCAGCTGAAGGGACATTCTCCATTCTTGGTTACATTGTTGAACACAAAGGATCCATTAAGCCATCTCATTTGACTAAGCTGTGCAGAATTGTGAAGGAGGGTCCAGCTCCAGGCACTAGATCTGCTGTAATGATCACACAGAAAGCCATTGATCAGTGGCCAAGCATACATGGCGGTAAATTCACAACAAATGCCTACATGCAAGGTCTAACATCGTCCACTGTTGCTGCTGCAATGAATAAATAAACTTAAGGTGAGTTATAAACTGTACATTATTGTATTATTATGTTTAGCTAAAACAATTTGTAATTGGTATGTCGTCAATTCAAGAGTTTACTATCATTAACCTATCTAGTGGTGTACAGGGAAAAAAAGTAAATTCAGAGCTGTGCTCCAGTAAATTTTTTCAAATCTGGAGTCATGATCTGGAGTTGTACTAGCCTAAATGACTCTCAAGCCAACTCAAGTTCAAGCAGGGAAGAAAAGGAAGAAAATTAAAATTAATCATAATAAAAACCTCCAGGTTTAGATAAGATCTACCCTAGGGTACTGTGGGTTCTATTACCTATAAACTCTCCAAATGGCTTGTCAAAGTCTTGTCCCCCATTCTTGGAACTACAGTATCTCTGATTCACATGTAAAAAATTCCATGGATCTTACTGAAAAACTGAATAATATGCGTACTGAAACCAACGATAGATTGATCAGTTTTGATTTTGTTAATTGTTTATAAAAGTGCCGATTGATGATATGCTTGATTTTCTCTCCCGAGAATTACATAAGTATGACCTGCCACTACCTGCACACATCATTTTGGAACTCATTAAAACTTTGCATCAAAGACTGTAAATTCACTTTCAATAGCAAGTATTATCAACAGGTTTTTGGGATGGCCATGGGTAATCCCTTGTTGCCCCTCCTCTCCAATATTTATCTGGAGTTTTTTGAAATTACTTACATTCCAGGAATCCTGGGGGTTGGCATCCCATGGCTGTGGTACATCAATGATATTTTGTATATCTGGCCCATGAAGCATGACCTAGATGACTTCTCCTTCAGTTAAATATCAAGTCCCCTCCATTAAGTTTACTTTAGAAGTGGAACAAAACAACTCAATCTCATTTTTGGATATGCATGTACATAAGGAAAGCCCAGGTTTTAAGTTTAGTATTTATTGGGAAAAACAAACAATTTGTCATACATACACTTTGACTCTGGACATGACACCCCCATCAAGAAAGCCATATTTTCTTCAATGTTTCTCCGCGCTCTTAGGATCACCAGTCCAGAATACATGGATGTCAAATTAGAAAAAATCAACAGTATTGGCAGTGATTTGTGTTACCCACCTACATTTTTGGAATCTTGTCTTAACAAGGCAAAACGAACTTTCTATCATGTGAATAATAACCCTTGCACTTTGTCGAAGAATATTTTAGTACTTCCATTTTTTCCAGACTTTTTAGGCATTGCTAATGTACTTAAACTTTTGAATATTAATGTAGTATTTTCATATGACAATATTGTGAAAAATATCATAGTAAAAAATAGCCCTACCAATAATTCAGGCATTATCTATAAAATTGGTTGTAAACAATGTGATTCCTTTTAAATTGGACAGACGGGAAAGGATTTGCACACACGTGTAAAACAGCATCAATATTCCGTTAGAACAGGACAGTCATCCAGTGCCCTTTTTGTCCATTTGTCAGAGTTATCCCACTGTATTGATTGGAATAATGCTTCAATTTTGTTTCACTCAAGCAACGTTTTTAATAGAAATTTTCTTGAGTCTGCCATTATTCAACTTACAAGTAATTTTAACATTAGCCAAGGCCTTTTTTTGCTTGATCCTGTTGTTTTGAATTCGTTCAGAACAGATTTAAACAAGAGGGGTGAAGTGCTAAAACTCTGGTAGTTTTTCCTTATAAATTTGTATGCTCCTCCTACAATTTGTATTTTTTTTTTTTTTTTTTGTGACCTCTATATAGTCTCAAACTTATTTATTTCAGTGTTCCTGAGGATGTCATTAGATGAAAGCGCTTGAGTACCATTCTGTGTTTCATAATTAAAACCCACTCTAATAGATAGAGTTTATTTCCGCAACAGTTTCGATGCCCATTGGCATCCTCTTTGGGTGGATACAGAAAAATGAATGAACCAAAAACAAGAGGGAAAACAGTCTAGGGACCATTAAGAAATTTGCACCTAGGTTAGATCCCATTCTCCTGACACTGGATTCCTGGAAGGGCATTTTCATTAAAGGGACCCGCTTATAAGTACATTCACACAAATTTAAAACTATCTTCTCATTCTATATATACAGATTCTATTATTTTTTTTACATAATTATTACATTTATTATTAAATTTATTACATTTAATATTGCATTATTATTTATTACAGAAATTATAAATTTATTATTACATTGATTATTACACTGTTGTTTATTATACAGAAATTGTAAACCGAAAAACGAATGAAAAAGATGAGAAGGAAACAATCCAGAGACCATTAAGGAATTTGCACCTAGGCTAGATCCCATTCCCATGAACCCAGAAGGGTATTTCTTTATTAAAGGGTCCCGCTTATAAGTACATTTGCACAAATTAAAACTACCTTCTTGTTCTATACATACAGATTCTATTATTTTGACATAATTACTGCATTTATTATTGCATTTACATTTTTTAACATTTATTATTATTATTACTTTTACACTAATTATTACATTTATTTTATTACCTTTATTATTACATTTATTGCATTTATATTTATTTCCACATTTATTACATCCATTATTACATTTACATTTCCGTTTATTATTCCATTTACATTTTACCAAAAAAAAAAAAACCTGAATGAACCAAAAGCGAGTAAGGAAACAATCCAGAGACCTTTAAGAAATTCACACTTAGGTTAGAACCCATTCACCCGATGCTGTAAGGGATTTTTTTGACAAAGAATCTCATTAAAGGGTCCAACTTATAAGTACCTTCGCACAAATTAAAATTATCTTCTTGTTCTATACATAGAGATTCTGTTATTTTTCTTTTGACATAATTATTCCATTTGTAAAGTACCTTACTTGATTCCCAATCTATAGCATGATTATTTTGGCTGGCATGATAAAAAATGGCATTATTAGTATTACAACTTCTGAAGGCATATTTGTGTTCTTTAATATGGGTTTCACTATTTCTTCCAGTTTCTCCTATGTATACTAAATCACAACTTTTACAGGGAATGCTGTAGACACAGGCTTGTTCCTGTTTTGCAACGTTATTCCTAACCAATTTACTTTTCATGGTAGATGAATATTTGAATGCCAAAGCAAACTTAAAATCTTTCATCAATGGTTTTACTCTTTCTAAGCCAGCAATGTAGGGCAAACTCACATATTGTTTTTGGTTAACTGAAGGTTCCCAAGGGGCATAAAAAGATTTTCTGGCTTTAAAATATGCCTTTCTGATAAACCACTCAGGATATTTTAAATCCTTAAAAATGTTCCAAATCTTTGAATTTTCCAGGTCCAGCAAATGTGGGCTACAAACCTGAGTGCTCTTAGAAACATGGAAGAAATAATTGAGCTTTTAACTCCTTCATCATGATATGAAAAATAATGAATGTACAAATTATGATGAGTAGGTTTTCTATAGACCGTGAAATTGGGCTTTCCGCTTTTGTTAATGACCAAAACATCTAGAAAAGGTAATTGTTTATCATTCTCCAATTCATATTTAAATTTAATAGAGGGAACGAGATTATTTAATGACTGAAAGAAAATGTCAAAGTTGTTCCAGTGGTCAGGCCAAAATGAGAAAATATCATCTACATAACAAAACCAAAGTTTTATCAGTTCTAAAAATACAGGTGTGGGCATGCCTAGTTCTATGTTACATGTTGGCAATTTTCTATCTAAAAAACTAAGTACATCATCAATGGGAACTTTCGTAAACAAGGACTCAACATCAAAACTGATCATTCTTCCCCGCTTTAAATCTAAGGACAACTTTGTTAATAAAGTCACAGGAATTAGTGATGTGTGAGCCTGAAAATTTACCAACTAATGGGGACAATTTATCTGCAAGAAATTTAGATAACCTGTAACTAAAGAAACCCTTGTGCAGGGTTTTTTTTTTCCATAGGGCCAGGTGGTGAAGATTCACCACCTGAACATGAGCCTTCACCCCCTGAAATTTTAGCCAAATACAGGTTTTCAAACACTACTGGTAAAATTAGTTAAAAATGAAAAAAATGTAAAAGATTAAAAACTCTCCATATTAATGGTGACCAAGAATGCTACATGCATTTTTTAATAAACTTTAACTGTTTGCCTAATTCTATAATTATTATGTAGTCATTTAAATGAGCTTTTTCCAATATTCAATATGAAATATAAAAATGCATCATGTTTGTCTGTATGTATATTGCTTCAAAACACAGTGTACAACATGTATGGGGCTCCAATAAACCTTAGCCCCCCTGCCCATGGCCTAAACCATTAGAGGTACAGTAAAACTAAACACACCTTACAAAAGAGAATTTAATCCTATATTTAATGAGAAACAATTAAAACTTGGTGTTCCTGCCATTGGCTTCCAAGACAGCCTGAATTTGCTTTGGGTAGCTTGCCAAAAGTGATGTGAATAGATCTTGATTGTTACGCAAATTTGCTAAAACAGTTTCAATGTGTTGCGTCATTGTATTCTTCGAAAATCGATTTGCTGCAGGTTCTTGAAACAAGAGACATTCAACCTTGTCCTTTATAACTGATCCAATGTGTTCACAGACATTCAGGTCAGGAGAATTTCCTGGCCATTCTTCATTTCCAAAGAAATTGATCTCATGGTTCCACAACAACTGTTGAGTGGCTAATGCCTTAAAGCAGGGGGCCTTATCGTGCAGAAGTGTGACCTGATCGACATCCATAACATTGTTTGGGTTTCTTAGAAAAGGAATGACATGCTGGGATAGAAAAATATCACGAAAATACTCTCCATCCCAACTCTGACCCACTCAGCACCCACATGAGCTTCTTTGCAGTGAACAAAACAAACACACCAACACAGTCTGGACTTTTTAATAATTCGCGATAATGTTCATTGTCATCGATTTCATCTGGTGTTGTGGCCCACACTCGATCATTTTAATAGTTAGGCCGACGTGTTACATAAACAAAAAATTAATTAGAGACAGCTAAATGCATGAAATCATCCACATCCCAATCTTCAAGATAATGGTCAAACCACATTCTGTCATCGATGTTAAGTTGAGTTTTTCTTGGCTTTGGAAGTTCATGCCAAGGCTTTAAACCTTACCTATGATGGTACAGTCGAATGATCTCACCACTAACGATCTTTCCTCTCAACACTTCGATCTCTAGAAAGTTTAGCACAACTATTTTTCCACTTACGCGTACCGCTTTCAATGATGTCCTTTGTTTCCTGAGAGAGTGGCAAATTTGGGCACCCAGATTTGGTTGTATCCATTTCACATTCATCCAAAGTTTTATTCCAATTTCTTTTGACGAAGTCCTCAATTCTTCGCAACTTTTTGGCAACCCATGAACGTGTTATAAAGGAGGCTCCAGCATCATGAGCTTCCCGAAATGTTATTGCTTGTATGTGATCTATCACACATTGCCTCTCCGAATCACCAATTAATTGAGAAGCCATTATATTATCACTTTATCAGCTAGAGTAATTTTAATACCTGCAATAAATAAAGAATTTTATATATTTTTATAATCACTAAAACTATTTCGATATAAGTAAACATGTAAGCTGCAAATGGGGGGGCTAAGGTTTTTTTGGAACCCCTTATAACAAAAGTCTTCTGTCATGCATCCCACGCCACACAGTGAAAATTTGATCAACTTGTTCCTCAGTTAGTTTTTCTGGACCTTCTCTTGCTTCTAAAAAATATGTTTTAGCGTGAAGTGGCTGCCAAGCTTTTAAGTCTGTCCTGTAAGGCTGTAACCTTCACCTCCTGACAAAAACCTGAAAAAAAAACCCCTGCCTGTGTGAAATAATGGGACGGAGTGTTATATTAATCTTATGGGTTTTGGATAAGCCGTAAATGTTGGGGAGTTTGGGGTTAATCTGTAGAAATCTTTTAGGGTCAATCACCGGGACATCTTTTAATAAGTTCCTGATAGTTTTGTTGAATTCAGCAGAAAGATGCTTTAGTGGGGATGATCTCACTTTGGTGTGGGTGAATTCATCACTAAGTAATGCTTCCATTTTTTGTTTATAATCACACTTGTACATTATACATGGAATATTATGAGTCAGAATTGTTGCAAACAATATGTCCCAGGAATCTAATTTGGTTTCGTTATGTAGATGATATTTTCTCATTTTGGCCTGACCACTGGAACAACTTTGACACTTTCTTTCAGTCATTAAATAATCTTGTTCCCTCTATTAAATTTAAATATGAATTGGAGAATGACAAACAATTACCTTTTCTAGATATTTTGGTCATTAACGAAAGCGGAAAGCCCAATTTCACGGTCTATAGAAAACCTACTCATTGTAATTTGTACATTCATTATTTTTCATATCATGATGAAGGGGTTAAAAACTCAATTATTTCTTCCATGTTTCTAAGAGCACTCAGGAATTGTAGCCCACATTTGCTGGACCTGGAAAATTCAAAGATTTGGAATATTTTTAAGGATTTAAAATATCCTGAGTGGTTTATCAGAAAGGCGTATTTTAAAGCCAGAAAATCTTTTTATGCCCCTTGGGAACCTTCAGTTAACCAAAAACAATATGTGAGTTTGCCTTACATTGCTGGCTTAGAAAGAGTAAAACCAATGACAAAAGATTTTAAGTTTGTTTTGGCATTCAAATATTTGTCTACCATGAAGAAAAGTAAATTGGTTAGGAATAACGTTGCAAAACAGGAACAAGCCTGTGTCTACAGCATTCCCTGTAAAAGTTGTGATTTAGTATACGTGGGAGAAACTGGAAGAAATATTGAAACCCGTATTAAAGAACACAAATATGCCTTCAGAAGTTGTAATACTAATAATGCCATTTTTTATCATGCCAGCCAAAATAATCATGCTATAGATTGGGAATCAAGTAAGGTACTTTACAAATGTAATAATTATGTCAAAAGAAAAATAACAGAATCTGTATGTATAGAACAAGAAGATAATTTTAATTTGTGCGAAGGTACTTATAAGTTGGACCCTTTAATGAGATTCTTGGTCAAAAAATCCCTTACGGCATCGGGTGAATGGGTTCTAACCTAAGTGTGAATTTCTTAAAGGTCTCTGGATTGTTTCTTTACTTGCTTTTGGTTCATTCAATTTTTTTTTTTGGTAAAATGTAAATGGAATAATAAATGTAAATGTAAATGTAATAATGGAAGTAATAAATTTGGAAATAAATATAAATGCAATAAATGTAATAATAAAGGTGATAAAATAAATGTAATAATTAGTGTAAAGGTAATAATAATAAATGTTAAAAAACGTAAATGCAATAATAAATGCAGTAATTATGTCAAAATAATAGAATCTGTATGTATAGAACAAGAAGATAGTTTTAATTTGTGCGAATGTACTTATAAGTGGGACCCTTTAATAAAAAAATGCCCTTCTGGGGTTGTGGGAACGAGATCTAGCCTACATGTGAATTCTTTAATGGTCTCTGGATTGTTTCCTTCTCGCCTTTTTCATTCATTTTTTGGTTTACAATTTCTGTATAATAAACAAGTGTAATAATCAATCAGTGGCGTGCGGTGATTTTTCGTCAAGGGGAAGCAATTCAAGCAAAAAAACAAAGATTATATAAAATAAAAATAAAACTTTAAAATACTCGTATATAATAAAAACAAAACACATATAATCATCTACTTACTTTACTTATAGGTTAATTCTATTTTTCTTTCTTTTTTATTAAATATATCTATTATTTCTTCATAAAAGGCATCGGTTTTCATATCCTTAAGAAGCTGTTTCTGAATTGAGATTAAAGCTAAACTGAGGCAGGGCAGACAGCATGTATAAGTTGCCAGATATTTCAAGAAAATTAACTATAAGATCTGGACAGCGAAATCTAAATTGCTTCCTTTTTGACATAGGGAAGGATAAAATAACGATAAATATATATTCTTTTTCGCTTAACATGGCCATGGAATTTTTTAGTAGAAAAACTATATATGAAACTTGTTGTATTCAATAAATACTACATTATTAAACATTAAATGAGTTTTTAGAATGGAAAGAAACAATTTGTAACAGTAAAAAAAAGCAAAAGTCATTGGGAAAAAGGATACATTTCGTCAATTGTTGTCCAACTCCAGATTTTTTGCGTCGGCTTTCTTAAAGGTTCTTGCACGAATGGCAACCAATGTATATACTATGTATCCACCTGATTACCAATCAAATGCTATAAATAGTATAATAAAATGATTTTGTACAAATTATGAACAAATATTGAACTGTTTAAACTTTAAAGTATAATACAGCATTTTCTTCTTTTTTTGAATAGGGAAGCATTGCTTCCATGGACTGCACGCCACTGTAATCAATGTAATAATAAATTTATAATTTCTGTAATAAATAATAATGCAATATTAAATGTAATAAATTTAATAATAAATGTAATAATTATGTAAAAAAATAATAGAATCTGTATGTATAGATCAAGAAGATAGTTTTAAATTTGTGTGAATGTACTTATAAGCAGGTCCCTTTAATAAAAATGCCCTTCCCGTGTCAGGAGAATGGGATCTAACCTAGGTGCGAATTTCTTAATGGTCCCTGGACTGTTTTCCCTCTTGTTTTTGGTTCATTCGTTTTTCTGTATCCACCCAAAGAGGATGCCAGTGGGCATCGAAACTGTTGTGGAAATAAACTCTGTCTATTAGAGTGGGTTTTAATTATCATATTTTGACCTTCACATAGAAAAAAGTTTAGTTTTTTGCATTTATTCTGTTTCCTTTTTCCTTTGTGGTTATTTTCATCATAACTATTAGTCATGTGTTACTTTCATGAAATAATTTATATATATATATATATATATATATATATATATATTATATATATATATATGATGAATAAAACCATGAAGGAAAGGAAACACAGAATGGTGCTCAAGTGCTTTCGTCTAATGACATCCTCAGGAATGGTTATGGAGTGTTCCTGAGGATGTCGTCAGATGAAAGTGCTTGAGCACCATTCTGTGTTTCCTTTCCTTCGTGGTTTTATTCATCATAAATATTTTTCACGTGTTACTTTCGTGAAATAATTTTCATATATATATATATATATTTTTTTTAAGTTCGGGAAGAACCGATTCGCCTCTATTTAAAAGGGCACATCTCGGCGGAAAAACAAAGAAAAAGTGAGAGGAAAGACAGAGGAAAAAGAAAGGGTGGAGGGGACAGTCGAAGTGGAAAAAGACCAAGGACTGCAGGGTTGAGCCCCATCATCCTTGGGTGCTAGGGCCAGGAGGGCACACGTGAAACCTCCAGGAACAAGCACGTACAAACGAGCACAAAGAGCACTCAAGAGCACGAGCTTAGAACCCCCTTGCGGGGATATATATAATATATATATATATATATATGGTGGGCCGTAAGTTTCCATACATAGGAAAATTTAAACGTTTGTTTCAGAAAGGAACGTATCACCAACGCCATTACAAGCATAACGTCAACTGTGCTAATGCGTGTTCATCAACAGTGGGGAACATGTATTGAAATGTGTTTTCAAAACAATGGCAACCATGTAGAGCATATTATATAAATAAAAATGGTTGTCCATAAAAAAATGTTTATTTTTCCTATGTATGGAAACTTACGGCCCACCCTGTATATATATATATATATATATATATATATATATATATATATATATATATACACACGGTGTTTCAGGAGGAAAGATCAATACTTTGGGAGGTGATAGTATCGGTCATTGTGAGAAAAAAAGTTCGTATGAACTAGTGATGGATCGAATAACCGCAACCGCACTACAACCACACAAAAATTCACAATCGCAACCGTAACCGTAACCGCAACCGCCATTCCATAAGTGAGGTTGCGGTTGTAAAAGCTTAGTTAATTTTAATTTTAGGTTAATTAGAAATATTTCTTTTTTTAAAAAGAAAATGATGCGGGGTCTCCTTATGCGTGCTTAAACGTGACATCATACGGCTGCAGCAAAAATATTATTCTTGAAATTCACACTGCCTGTCATTAAGTTTGACATCAGTTTTTCAAATGAAATGAATAATAATCCATAACTTTCCAATGGGTGGAGGCTGGGGAAAGTGGTAGGTGGGATGAACAGTGCGAAGGGTCCTCGTCCCTCATCCTGGTAACACACTTAGTGCAAAATATGGTTTTAATTAATTTGACCTATTCTTTCATAATAGCTATATAAGTTTAGAATATACTTCATTTAAATAGTATTTATTTAGTAAATACCTTATGTTGAACACAAGTTTTGCAACACACAAATAGCGGTAGCGGTGTATTGCAAAACTTGTGTTCAACATAAGGTATTTACTAAATAAATACTATTTAGTATATATTATGTACCAAGTGTGGCTAAATCGCACTATAGTGGCTAAATCCAGTTAATAATTACGCATTTTTCCTAGTATATGATAACCGCAACCGCAGTTGGAAAAAAATTTGACAACCGCAAACACAACCGCAACCGCGGTTGTGAAAAACCGACCACTCGATCCATCACTAGTATGAACATGTGTCTAATTCTGAATGGTTACAGAGATAGAGCTGTTTGAATCTGATGCGCATGCAACTCTTCCTCCCCCTTCCTTCCCCAATAACCTTGAACTATGTAAGCTGTAATGTAAGCATGTAACAAGTGATTCCCGGAATTTTCATCATGGGAAATATCATCGTCAGAAAGATCATCGTCGGAAAGATCATCGTGTGGAAAGATCATCGTGTGGAAAGATCATCGTGTGGAAAGATCATCGTGCGGAAATATCATCGTGTGGAAGGATCATCATCAGTGATAAGTTATATAAGTTAAAGTTATGTTAAGGAAACCGGCCACTTTGGTATAGAATGTGTGTATATGAAGTTGTAATTAGCCTCTATTTTCTTGTGGCGTTTGTTAGTACATACCTATAGTTTGGGACATGTTTTTTTTTTTTAACGTTTATCCCTTTGGCAACAATTCTGTCATAGAACGTTTTGATAACATAATTACAGCCTTGAAAAATACTCATACTGTTTGCTTGGTGAAATTTTTCGGCATTTTCTCAGTTTTTAGCCTACTTTTTGCCTTCCCATATACACTTTTGGAGTGAGTCAAAACTTGATCGGTTGACAATTAACCTTTATTCTAGCATTAAATTTGGAAAAACGAGGATAACTTTTATTGTATTTCATTGTTTTTTACGGGAAAAACGTGTAATTTTTGAGAAATCTTTGCCCCGCAAGTCAGTCATAAGTGCGGTGGTATTTTTTCGCAAGCGGGGGTGGAGGGTAACTGCGTATAACTAATTAACTTACACGTATTTTGCTTTTATTGTGTCTGGCAACCTAAATGAACACCTCCCACATTGAGCGATAAATTTTTTTTCCATAAATGTTCGATTTTTCATAAAATGAAGCAGCCGGTCTCCTTAAGTTAATAATAAGTTAAAAATGATACTTTTATTAAGAATAACTTCTTGAAAATCGAACAGGAAATTGGTTTATTTAATTCACAGAATGTTAGATGCATTTAAAAATAGGCGCATATAGTAAATTAAGATAGAACTAAAAACAAAAATTATTTAAAAAATATGTACAACAAAAAAGTTGTAAATTTAATTAAGACCATAAAAAGAAATATTTAGATTAAAACTCATAATTGTGAGCAATGCCACGTAAATATTCCAGAACTCTGCGATTTTCAAAATCATTTGCAATGTGTTGTACTCTTTCTGTAATGCCTCTATATTTCTTCTTGGGATGAGGAGGTTCTTCGCTGGCGATATAATGTTCAATTTTGGGCTCGTTTCTGCATTTGTTCATCTTTTAGAGCCTTCAGGAACTTCCAAATAATTGGATGGGATGACATAATTAACTGACCGAAAGATCTGTGCCATCCTTCGCATGAGTTGTTTGTTTTTTTGTCGCCATTTATTGCTGCATCGAAGCAGTTCCATAATCCAATGGCAAATCGAGGAGGACGATGATTCAGACGACGATCTAGACGGCCTATCCAAGTATCTTCTATGTAGTCAATAACTGGTTGCACTTCGGGAGGAAAATCGTTATTATCGCACACAAACTCAAAATATCGGATTACATCTTCAGCCGGAACAAATGCAAGCGCTGGTAGCATTTGCATTTTCAGTGCAAATTCAGCATTCGTTTCGTACCTTTGCTGTAATCCATTTGTTTGAATATCTCGAAAAATACATTGGTTGAAATGGAAGAAGCATCCCTTTTGTATACAATCTGGGAAGGCAGAACGAAAGGCATTGATTGCAGCAAGTTCAAAGTCACTCATAACACTGGTCAACACTCATTTTATTGCCAATCATATTAGAGTGATTTTGGGGTAACTTTGTGGTGCTGATTCCGAATATGACATCGGTTTTGCTAGATTGGCTCTAATTTATGAGATAATTGGTACCCCATTGAAACACGTAAAAATGCAAAAAATTTAATGTTCAGGCGGAGCCTACTTACAAATCGCATTGAAATTGTCTCAAATCATACAAAAGTAAACACATTGTGGTGGGATTCGGAGTAACCTAATGGCCGCACCACGAATAAGAATTTTTTCTTTTGTTTAAGAACTCCATGAAACCAGGCTGCTTACCATGAAGGGTTGTTGGATCCAGGCTTGCTGCCCAGACCTCCGATTCCACGACTGCTGGCTCCTGCCACCAACAGTTTCTTACTTGCCAGAATAGCTTCCTTCTGTTAGTGGTTCACTATCTCCAGCATCCCCTTCCTAACAGAACTTAAAGTTCCCTTGGTCCAATAGCGGTCTTCAGCCTCAGACAAATCCAGCTTGACTTTAGTTTCCTCTGTTATGTTCTTTATTTTCTCTTGTCAAATTACCCTCTTAAACTATATTTTTTATTATTTATATTTCCACACATGCGCCAATTGGTTCCCTCCACTTCTCAAAACTCGAGTTTTGACACACACGCCGACACTTTTAAACCTCAGAAGCGTCTCTTTTACTAAATTTGTTTATTCTTCTTTTCATTATTTGTTTGTTTGTTAAGATATTAACAATTTTGTACTTTATTATTCATTTACTAACAGGGTTTAACAAGCAACTGTCCAACTCTCACTCTTTTTCCCATACTAATTTAATAAAACTGTTTTATTCCTCATTCCTTGTTTACAAGTTTAGCATTTCTTTATATAACTTATTGTTTAGTCTTTTCATTCATTAAAATATTAACATTAACATATCTTATAACATTATTTCTTTATTTATTTGTTTGCTAATATTAATAATTTAGTACTTATTGTTTATTATTTATTATCTTAATGCTTAATAGTTTACTACTATCTTTCTAATTTCTTATAACAGTTCATTCCTATTCATTATTTGTTTGCTGGAAAGAGAGAGAGAACCATTAAAATCCTTTCTATAACAAATATTCATTCAAAAATCAAAGAAATTTAATATATAAATAATAATAATCAAGGCCAGGGGAAAGGGCTGAGAACTAAAAGGGGAAAGGGTTCACCCTCCACATCTTCCCCCCCCCCAAGCTCCTTTCCACCTGTCTTGCCATATAGCCTACACACCTACTATATTACCCTAATATGGTTCTCTCTTCCTTTCCTTACAATTTTTATACCAAAATATTTATTAACAAATTATTTATATAGATACCCTCTTTTTATTCGAAAAATAATTTTTTCCATTTTCAAATATTATATATATATATATATATATATATATATATATAATTTTTATTTTTTTTTTTTTTTAAAAAATTTTCAAATTTTTTTTTTCTTTTTTTTTTTTCAAAAAATAATTGTTTTCAATTTTGAATCTTTAAATCATTAATTACATACATGGCTATCATAAGAATAACATATTTACAAATTTACTTTATAAATCATTCATTTATTTATTTAAATTATAATTCAGTTATTTAATAATCTTTATATTTAACAAATACAGTAAACATTCAAACATTCAATATTTAGGACTAACAGCTGGCTAACAACTACTTTCTCTTTAATAATTTACGTTATACTAAAAAATATACCTATAATTTCATTTTTAATCTTTATTTACAATAGTTATTTACAATAGTTATTTACAATACCAGGAATGAGGTTGAAACCTGCAAAGTGGCAAATCACCAGAGGCAGGGATCAGCAGGTCTAGGAACTCACCAGGCACCTTCCTCCTCCAAGCACAGCCCAGCTTCTGGCCTCAAAAGTAGGCTGCCACCTGGTTGAATTTCTAACCACTCACTCTTTCACACATCATACAATACTACTATTTTTTTTTTTTTTTTTTTTTTTTTTTTCCCCTACAGAACACTACACCAATACTTTATACTACATTACCATCACCACTCCCTAAACACTGTTGCACTTTCTCTATCATTCTAACCCATCTACTTTTAATATCTTCTCTAATACTACTAGTTAATTCTACATCTAAGCTTTTATTCAACACATTTTCTTCTATCTCAAGCAATAACATTCTCACTTCCTCACAAAAATCAATCACATTCATTCTCTTCCTCATTCTTTCATTTATACTTCCTTCACCTCTATCTACTCCCCATTCATCCCTCACACTTTCCATTAAGGTCACAATACTTTGCTCAGTTACACTCCTTTCTCTCTCACATACATTTTCCCTTTCACTCTCAAGAATTGTAAATCCCACACTCTTAATGCCCCCTCCCTGACACAATCTTTCCACTTCTGAGTGAAGAAGATTTCCCTTCTTCTCCCCTTCTCCTCCACCCTCGGAAAATCCCAGAAAAGAAAGGCCCTCAAGGTCTGAGACCCCAAAACCCTCATCCAATCCGATTCACTTCTCCCCACATAGAATTCACACTTACCCAACTCATTCTTCCACTCAATCATACGTCTAGCAGGATGGATCACCAATCGGTTTTTTTCAAAAACTCATACCCCAGAATCATGTCATACTTTTCACTCTCCTTATCAACCACATAAAGCACACATTCTTCCATTTCACACCCCATCACTTTCACTTTAATCTGCACCTCTCCCAACACTCGTACTGGGATGTTCCCAACCCCTTTAATTTCCCCAAAACATTCTCTAATTCTGCCTTCTGTAACTCTAACTGATGGTTCCTAGCCTTTTCTACCTCTAATGCCTCCTCTATCTCCCTCAACCTCCTTTCTAACTCCTCCTTGGTAGGCATCTCTAAAGATGCTACCCTACTTCACTTCTACTCTATTACTACTACACCCAACCTACAACTACTCTTTCACTCTTCTTCTATACAACCCAACCAGGAAACAACCCACTTTTCTGAGTGGAAGTCCCTGTTCGGGCGCCACTTATTTTATGTGGTGGGATTCGGAGTAACCTAACAGCCGCAAAAATTTAATATGACATCGGTTTTGCTAGATTGGCTCTAATTTATGAGATAATTGGTACCCCATTGAAACACGTAAAAATGCAAAAAATTTAATGTTCAGGCGGAGCCTACTTACAAATCGCATTGAAATTGTCTCAAATCATACAAAAGTAAACACATGAAATACATAATGGCATTTTATTCGGTCTCACCATCTAGAATGTTCTGGTAGTTTCCCATATGCACGTGTTATGGTTACGTTTCCTATTAATTGAGGGTATTCATTATCTCAAGAACTAGAGCCAAATCGGAAAAACTACTTTCATTTTGGAATTCAGCAACCCCAAAATACCCTAAATTCGTACGAATTTCCTTGGCAACAAAAAAAAAAAAATTTTTTGTTGACCTGTGTAATCATTGTAGGAGACAAATTTGGCTCTAAATTCTTCAATTCAGATAATAACCTGTTGTAGCAATCTTCATTTCTTCGGGGCAATAATGCATAAACTAATGGAATGACATCGCCATGTACGACACCATGTATCGTATATAGCTGTTCAAAAAGAGCAGGGACTGTCTTGAAAGTTCCGTCGGCAAACCAGCAACTTGAATTGCACAAAAATTTTAAGTTTTGCTTAGTTGTATATATCAAAATTCTATTTTGACCATCATTGCTATCGAACAAAAGAAATGGTTTATCTGAATGTGTCACTTTAAACTCGGGAGGTATGTTCAGATCATTCAAAGTAGCTGGATTAGGTGGGACTTGTCCCGCTTTATTCCGGACATTTCTGATTGTCCTCTTCATTGATTCTATTTTGGGCATCTGGCCGATGACTGGTTGAGAAACCCCAACGTAAACTTGTGTTGCAATAGAATGAGTACAATCTTGAGTATTTTGGCTTCTCTTTTTTAACTTCGTTGATAGCCATGGATGCTTCAACACGAGCTATATTAGCTGAATGAGTGTGTTCTCCAATTCTCTTGATAATTGAGTCATCTTGTGTATGAATGCGTGCAGGACATTTAACTTTGTAATACTGATCGCATTTCCAAATTGTTCTTTGCGCATTTGCTGTTTCTCTTACAAATAGATGCCTGTTATTGAACAGTTTCTTGCGATCTTTTGAACTTAAAACATATTCGAGGGGCATTTTGAATTAAAAAATAGTATTTAAATATCGATTCATGAAAATAAGTAGTAGCTCTTCAAAAAAAAACACAAAATGAGCACAAGCGAAATGTTTGCACCGAAGACTGAGCGAAGATTGAGCTCCCGCCTTTTATACCCACCATTAGCGCCACTAGCGCATGCGTAATGTGTGTATACACACTACAAAAGATTTGTAGTGAATAGCGTTATGCGCCCATTTTTAAATGCTTCTAATATTATGTGAATTAAATAAACCAATTTCCTGTTCAATTTTCTATTTACTAAATACTAAATTTACTTACTAAATTTACTTATACATATAGAAGTTATTCTTAATAAAAGTATCATTTTTAATTAACTTATCACTGACGATGATCCTTCCACACGATGCTATTTCCGCATGATGATCTTTCCGCACGATGATCTTTCCGCACGATGATCTTTCCGCACGATGATCTTTCCCACAATGAAAATTCCGGACACCAACATAAGCCAATCGACAGCTGACTGTTGTTAGTGACATTGTTTGGTGTTTGAAGAAGTGTATTAAGAATGCCACAGACCTTCACACATGCTGGATATGCAGATATGATGTATGTCTATGGTTTTTGCAATGGAAGTGCAACAGCTGCTGTTGCAGAATACCGTCGACAGTTTCTGAACCACAGAATTCCGGATCAAAGAGTGTTTACCAGGGTTTTCAACACATTGCATGAGATTCGTACACTTCCCAGTGCTCATGTTTCATCTGAACGTGAAGGTCAACAAGATGTGGATGAAGTGGAAAACATTCTTCAGTTGGTAGAGCGTAGTCCTACTACTAGCTCACGAAGAATTTCTACACATCTCGGTGTACCACACACAAGAGTATGGCAACATTACGTGAGGAAGGCTTGCATCCATATCATGTACAGCGTGTACAACACCTTCAACCAGGAGACGCTGCCATGTGACTGGAATTTTGTCATTGGGTAAATGCTAATTGCCGATTGCTTCGATTAATACTGTTCACCGATGAAGCTACTTTCACCCGTGATGGTATCATCAACAATTGTAATCTCATCGGTGGTCAGATGAAAATCCAAATGCCACTGTGGAAACAAATTTTCAACATTGCTTCTCTGCTACATCCATGGGCGGATCTGGGGGGGTCGGCGGGGTCCCGACCCCCCCTCAATATCTTAAGGTGCCCTTTTTTCAGCCATTACAAATAAAAGACAGGTAGGTATATTTACTGATAAGCCATGAATATTCTGGTCTGTTTGGTCAGACGTGCTCTGTGGAGGGTGCAGCCATATCACTTATGGTAGCATCTTCATCTAATATTGTTAGTTATTAATTTAACTTGCAAGACATTTGAAATTGTGATTTTCATTATGTCTCTTTGAATAAGACTGATATCTAATAAAACAATAAAATTAGTACTGCACTCACTCATTGAACCAAGTGATTATTCAAGAAAATATATACTGTTGTACCCTTTTTGTTATCCCTTTTTTTTCTCTGGACCCCCCCTCTCACTGAAATGTCTGGATCCGCCCCTGATGTGTGGTGCGGTATCATCGATGATCAGCTGATTGGCCCTGTTACTTTAGAGAATCGTCTTACAGGACAAAGTTACCTAGAATTTCTGCAAAATGAATTGCCAGGACTATTGGAGGATGTTCCTTTGGCTACACGCGCTGGTATATACTTTCAGCATGATGGAGCTCCTCCACATTCTACCCGTCTGGTGATGCAATACCTAAATCAAACTTCTCCTGGTCGATGGATTGGCTGTGGTGGTCCCATTCAATGGCTACCAAGGTCTCCAGACCTCTCTCCGTTAGATTATTGTTTGTGGGGGTGGATGAAAAGTCAAGTTTACAAAAGAAAGGTGGATACACGAGACGAATTGCTTGTGTGCATTTTGGATGCTGCTGTCCTCATAAAGGAATGTCAAGATCAACCCAGACGAACAACATGCGATCTTCGCACACAAGTTCCAAAGTGCATTGAGGTTGACAGTGGGATTTTCAAAAATGTATTGTAAACTGTAACAAATTTGTCATTTCTGTATCTGATACCATTCAAAATGCCAATGTTTAAACATTAAATGTTAGAAACAGTAATTGATTTCTCTTTCTTGATTACCATTAACAATGCTTTTGTATTTGTGGATTCAAACAGCTCTATCTCCGTAACCATTCAGAATTAGACACATGTTCATATGAACTTTTTTTCTCACAATGACCGATACTATCACCTCCCAAAGTATTGACCTTTCCTCCTGAAACACCCTGTATATTTGCAACTGTGCCTCATTTAGTGCAAAAGATGTGTTCTGAAGGGTCTTTGAGCTAACCAGATTTGCACTTAACAAACAGTTTGACATGTACTTAATAGGGGTTGGTTCACTATATTTTTAAATTAAATAAATATGTATAAATACATATGAATATTATTGAAAATAATGTTAGTTAATTAATATTTATTTAATATTAATTATTATTACCAATAAAAAAAATACAATGTAAAAGTAAAGCATCATTTACCATAAATTGTTATACTAGAGAGATGAAAGATTGAAGATTCTTAAGATTTTTCATTAAAGTTTTGTGGTCAATGAATTTTAATATATTTTTTACATTATTCTTATAAGCACTGAAGATGGGAACAGGAGAAAACACCTATTTCAAGAGATAGAAAAGTGTAGTGTGTAAGAACTGTTGGTTTAGTGATAGAAAGCAGAAGGTAGTAATAAACAGAAGACATAGTAAAGTTCTGCAGGGTTCAGGTTTAGATCTACTAAAATTTGTGTTAGATTGGAAAGAACATTCAAAGTAAAGTATCAGGTTTCACTTTCCATAATTTTTGATGTGAATCTAAAGATTTCAGTTTTGCCATATTCAAAATCATTGTTAAGTCCTTATTTAACCCTTTAACGGCGAACATTTTTATAGGGTTAAGTCTAAATGCGTGTATTTGAAATGGTACGTATTCGACCCAGTCAGCGTTAGAGGGTTAAATTATAGAGCTCAGTTTTGACAACCAAACATGCATAAAATTATTGATATGTTGGAGAGAATACAGTGTTATGAAGAATGAAAATTGCTCTATCATTTCATTAGTGTAGTGAAATTGCATGCTCTTAAAACTAAACATTTAAGATTCAATTTAAAAGTTTTAAATCTTTCATGGTTTTAACAAACTCTTTGAAGATGGATAATATGGATACTGCTAGAAATATTGGTTTAAAATTAGTAGAAAAATATTTGGAACAAAAATGGTGAAAATTGATTCATGAAATTATTGGAAAGTGGTGTGATCTTAACATAGATGCAGGGCCATACCAACCTGCGATGACACCCTGTGCAGGCATTCCTTATGTGCCCCCTACCCCATTAAATTTGGAATATATATAAATGGATTGTGATTGAAATACATAACTAATTAAAATACATAATTATTTAATACATAAACAATACATAATACATAATTAAAAACCAAATTTCATTTTATGTGGCAGTTCTAAGACCAACAATTTGTTGCTCCCCACACATCAGTGCCATGGGTGGCTGCACTGCTTGCTCCTGCCTTGGTACAGCCCTGCGTAGATGTCTTATTGAACATTTTGGTTACATTTGGAAAACATTAAGCCACTTAGGTCTTATTCCAAGTCAGATAAATGATCTGAAGCTATATTTTATCAGTTTTGCAGAATATCAATTTCAAGTTAACTAATTAGCTAACATTAAACTATTTACAAAGCTACTGAAGTAGCCTACTTATTTGAGCTCAAATATACTGTACATTATTTACACAATTCACAAACTGTCTTGTTCATTCATCAAAGCATCCAGTTTTCTTTTTAAAATGAAGGAGCTACTATTTACCACATTATATGGTAAGTTATTCCAAATATCTACTACTCTATGACATAAAAAGTATTTTCATAGATCTAGTCTACAAATTACTGTCTTCAAGGAGTTATAAACATTTCTCATTGGGGAATTCCATCAACACTAATAACCTAACCAAACCCATCTTAACCTGATTTATTCTAACTAAAATGCTTGTCAATAAAATATCACATCAAGAAAATGGCATCAACCCATTTAAGAAAAGGGCATAGATGGGTAATTTGAAAACAGGACTGTACTGTAAACTGTGGTAATTTGCGTCAAGTTTGGGGTAATCCTGGAAGCAAAAAAAAAGTGAAAAGTGAAGAAAAAATACCTGAAAATGTAAAAAAAATTGAGACAATAAAATGTAAAATAACCTTGGTGCCAATTTTGGTGTTTAAAAGAAAATGATGTGACCCCAATTACCTCTCAAGTCCCGAATTACCCATTCTACAGTAGTTTGATTTTGTAATTGATTTTTTTAACTGATTTTTTAAATGGTTGGTAAAGCGAGTTTTTATTAAGCTGGTGTAGGGAGCAGCTCATTGCTCTTTGTGTAGTAAATTTGAGAGTTGATGCTGGCCATTTCTGGCTTCATAGTACTGTGACCTCTCAGATGATATTGCATTGAAGGAGTCCAAAAATTTTATGAAAACCTTTGAAGTCAAAGCTAGCAGTTGGTGGCAGGTCACTTGGAGGTTAGTAAAAGATCACTAGTCATTTGTTATGAATAATGAGTAATCATTTTCTTACCCAAACACAGGAAATATTGATAAAATCATTGATATTCAGTGAACTGTGATTTTGCCTCTTATCTTTGACCTTAAAGGCTTGTTTTACCATGTTATATTTGGGTAATTCCAGGACAAATAGACAAATGAAAGTGCCAAATGTACACTCCACCATCTCCAAAATTCATGAAACTTGGTGTGAGGGTTGGTTTTGGTCCAAATTACAAAAATCTGAATTTTTTTGAAAATTGGTTAAGTTGGTCAAATTTTATGGCTTGACCAAATTTTGGTCAAATGAAAAAACCAACAATTTTCAAACGTAAATATCTCAGCTGCTAATTGTGGTAGCGTAATGTCTTAAATGATAAAATATGTAAAATTAACTGTAGTTTCTAAATATGTATCATTTTTTTAGGGTAACAAAAATAAAATTATGATTTTTTGGAAAAAATGTCAATTTTTCTTTTTTTTTGCGATTTGGCAGCGAAGATATCATTTTTCGAAAAAAAGACCAAGAATAAAAAATGTTTATTTGATGTATGTACACCATAATAAGTAATAAAAAGTCAGCTTATAGTTTATTATAAGGCTCAAAACTGAGTTTGAAATTAAGTAATAAAATTTTTTTCAGACAACGAAGATTTATTACAGACTTGTTGGTCCAAAAAAAACAATTTTCAAATCATATAAAAAATACATGTAGATAAACCAAAGGAGAAAAAATCTTTTAAAATATATGTACAATGTACATACATAACCCCTCTTATATTTAGGGACAGAATATATTGACAATAATAATGTTTAATTTATAAAGCGCTTATCAGAGTATAAAATACTCCTCCTAATACTACACGTACACAAGTCTTTGAGAATGAATTAAGAGACAGTATTCTCATCCAGTGAATCCAAATTTTAGACACTAATAATATAATAATAAGAAAAAAGAATTTGAAAAGATTTTTATAACTATTAAGTAGATACACAAATCTTAGATAAAAATTTTAGAAATATTATATACAGGGTGGGCCGTAAGTTTCCATACATAGGAAAATTTAAACGTTTGTTTTTATGTTTCAGATACCCTAAGAATATGCGTTGTAAGATCTTGTTTACTGATGAAGCAAATTTTTACGTCAATGGAGAGGTTAATCGGCAAAACATACGTTATTGGAGTAATGCTAACCCTAACTGGCTGAGTCCGACGAAGATGCAAGGTGCCGGTAAAGTGATGGTGTGGGCCGGGATATGGGGTGACAGAATTATTGGACCAATTTTTGTCAGTGGAAATCTTAATGCCGAAAGGTATCTTAACATGTTGCAAGAAGAGATTTTCCCATCCCTGCTAAACGAGGAAGGTAACTTCCCAGTTTACTTCCAGCAAGATGGAGCTCCACCTCATTATGGTCTTCACGTGCGTCGGTATTTGGATCAGCAGTTTCCGGATGCTTGGATTGGTCGGCGTGGTCCTGTGGAGTGGCCTCCCAGATCCCCAGATCTCACCCCCCTTGATTTCTATCTTTGGGGGCACTTGAAGGCCATGGTGTATCAGGAAAAGATACGAGACATAAATCATCTAAAGGAACGTATCACCAACGCCATTACAAGCATAACGTCAACTGTGCTTAATGCGTGTTCATCAACAGTGGGGAACACGTATTGAAATGTGTTTTAAAAACAATGGCAACCATGTAGAGCATATTATATAAATAAAAATGGTTGTCCATAAAAAAATGTTTATTTTTCCTATGTATGGAAACTTACGGCCCACCCTGTAGACAATCTTAAATTGATAGAATTTATTTTATTTTCTTTGAAAAGTTATTTAATTCTTGAAGCGGAAAAATGTATTGTATTCTTGTTCCTCCTCGTAAACTTGCTTCAATACTCCCAAATATATTTTCTGTTGGAACGTGACAAACATCATCTTGCGCAGGAAAAATGTATGAGGGACATACACCTGAAGGATGGAGAAATTTTATCAGAAAATAATCATATTCACAGTCAAAGGACTGGACTAATCCGAGCCATAGTTTATTTTCATACATACAACCCACAAAAGAGCCTGTTTCAATTTCGCGTTGAGAGACAGTATTATGTTCTTGATCCGAAGCAGAAACTCTAATGAGCTCTCTTATTTCGACTGACTGTGCACTCTGAGAGAGTGGATAAACCTTCAATGAATTCTTGGAAATTGGGACGAAGCGATGTAATTGTTGAGTACCTTTGATAGAAGTAATAGGTTCACTCAGACATTTTTGCAAAGAAAGCTCTACATCTACAACTTCTGCCTCAGAGACGTAAAAAAAGTCAATAGTAGTTAGGAATTCTTGAGAGCAGAAATTGTAGAAGTCCTCAGCTGTTAAGATTTGATGGTCGAGAGGCCGTCGTAAGCTTTCTCTGGTGACTGCTCTTTTTACCATTCCACCAATACCGTCGCAGGCATTCTGCCCATGGGAAGTCGCGAAAAAATTCCACTCAGCATGAATTTTGAAGTCTTCGAAATGATGGCATAAATTTAGAAAATTTGTTTTATTCTTATACTGAGCCGTGCATCCATCTGTGAAATAATGAATTTTAGTTAGGTTTGAATTTTGTTATTGGATGCACAGGATTAATTTTTTGAGAAAACTATGAACCAGAATTGTATCATGCCTGCGTCGGTTTGAAACGAAACAGTAACTTTTGCAAATTAGTTTTCCTGCATTGTTTTTGGAATAATAAACGAATGGGTGCACTGTACATTGCGGGTTCTCCCAATGAAACCCCTGGGCACAATCTTGTACAATGAATGAGAAGTTTTCCGCAAAATCGCCCACCAAAACACCTTCATTTTTGGGCAGAGTTTCTTTTAGATTTTTGAAGTAACTCGACTGACATTTATTTGTGAAGTGGTGTCTTGTCAGTTGTGCAATTTTTTTGGTGAGTGATTCCACGTATTCCTCTGGAGTTTCGGTGATATCTTTTAACATACAGTGATCAACGGACACCCATTGTTTATATTTTATCTCTTCCATCGCCATGAAGTCCAAACTTTCCAAATAATTTTTTATTCCAACCTCTCGCAGGCATCTTTTGCATCAGTGCATCATACAATCTTCATTGTCCATGCTGCAGATGGATAAAGACATTAATTTTTTGTAGTCTAAATCTTTAATGCCTAACGCTGATATTTGTAGTTTCAGATTTTGGTGATGCGTACATACGCAGACACTGTGAGTTCCGCTTTGTCCCGCAAGCACGCACCACGATGGTCGAAGATGAGCAAAGGTACTAAAGCCTATTTTGGGATTTTCATCATTTTTTGCATATTCAGCAGCATATAACTCTCAAGTTACACAATACCAGTCTTTTTTGTTTTTTTTATTTTTTCACCCTCTTCATTTATTGCAAACTTATAATCTTTGATTCCCGGGCACATCCTACTATATTCGTCATTTTCATAAAACTCCTGAATGATTTTTTTCATTTCAGCTGTGATGACCTTCCCTTTCGTCATGTTTGGAATGTTAGGAAGAATCCCAAACTGTTTTTGAAGATTGCGGCTCTTACGCACCATATACTTTGTTGCTCCAAAGAAGTCAGCAGTTTTTTCAATGGGATAGGGATACAATGATAGTATTTGTAACCTAAGATTGCGATCGTTACTTGCTTGAAATTTCTCCTTTAATTCTTCCATAACCTTTTGATACCTGAAATAAAGTGTATTTGACATTAAGTTTAATTAGTATATTTTTAATTAAACTTTTCATGAAATATATGTATATGTATTATATTGTCCAATTATAAAAATGTAAACAGATAAAACTTAATTTAGTATATACTTCGATGACTGTATTAAATTTAATTTAAAATGTCAAATTTCAATAACTATGTCCGAAAAGTAGTCTTGCCTCTCTAAAGCATCTTCCAAACAACTTTTTTTGGATGGATCAGCTTCAGAAAAGTCAATAGGAGCCCCATAAGCAGCTTCAAAACTTCGTTTAACCTTTTCCATTGTCGATCTGAATTTCGTAGAAGCCTTTATCTGTTTTTGTCCTGGCTTCAATCCAGCTGTAAAACAAATTCATAAATTTAGGTTGCGTGAAATAATCAATATCAAATATTTTGTATATAGTATTCAAGTGCTGATGCTAATATTTAAAAACAGAAAACTACGAATTTGGCATTAAGAAACAAATGTCCTGAACGGAGTCTCTATTGTTTTATTACCTGTTTTAATAGGGCTTTCATCAAATAAAGGTAAAATATTGTCGCTGAGCAAATCTCTATTGAATTGCCTGTCTTGAACGACAAATTCTTCCAATGGTGGTGAATTCGTGGAATCGCTACTGCTTCGCTCCATACATTCGTTAAGTATGTCTGGCTCAGGTATTGGTGCAGGTTCCAGCTCTCTGGATGAACATTGAACATGTTCTAATACAATTGGCTTCTTTTTAATTGTGACATAGCAATTGCTGCATAGTAATTGATTTTCTTCCAAAATTCCATAGCTTGCAGCTGCCATGGCAGAGTTTACTTTTTTGATATTACAGAAAATTCTTCTTGAGTGTTTTTTCATAGGATCTATGGAAAAAATAGGTCCTGCTCCAACGAAAGTAGCTTAAACACAACCTAGGCTACGTTGGAGATGGAAGACCTAGGCCAAAGATGAACCAGCCTAACTATTTGTCCATAAACAGGACTTCCATACTCTTTTGTTAAACAATTACAGCTGAAATGTCAGCTTATTTAACCTAAATTTAATAACCGAAGGGAAATTTATGAACTTCTTACCTTGAAAGCTTTAATATGTTTTTCATTTCTTGACACCAATAATAAACATTTTTATTCCGGCTTCTTTCATCTTACGTTTTATTTTCATCCTCCCTATTATTCAGCTTATACCGATCTTTTTCTTCTTCCCAAAACCGTGTTGCTATTTCTAGCTATGGGATCTTTTTTTTCTTTTCATCCCATATTTGTTTCTTCATTGGTGTGTCTTTAATTTTTCTCAGCAAGAGTTCATGTTCTTCTGAGTTATTTTGTATTGTTATTATTTATTTTAATGTCAATATGGCTTATCCAAGATTAGGTGGGTCTTCCATTTTGGTACTCCCAAATTTTCCACAGGATCGCAACAAAATTTTGTGTTTTGAGGCATTTTAAGGGTTAGGTAAATTTACGTATACTAGAAAATTAGGTATATACTGAAAATCTGGAAAGAAAGCAAAAAATTATTAAAATTTGGAGGATTTTTTTTTTGTCATTTTTTTTCATAATAATCGTTGATAAGCTGACTTTTTATTACTTATTATGTTGTACATACATCAAATAAACATTTTTTTATTCCTGGTCTTTCTTTCGAAAAATGATATCTTCGCTGCCAAATCGAAAAAAAAAAAAAAGACACTCCAAAAAATCATAATTTTATTTTTGTTACCCTAAAAAAATGATACATATTTAGAAACTACAGTTAATTTTACATATTTTATCATTTAAGACTTACTACACTACCACAATTAGGAGCTGAGATATTTACATTTGAAAATTATTGGTTTTTTCATTTGACCAAAATTTGGTCAAGCCATAAAATTTGACTAACTTGACCAATTTTCAAAAGAATTCAGAAATTTGTAATTTGGACCTAAACCAACCCTCACACCAAGTTTCATGAATTTTGAAGAGGTTACTGTGTACTTCATTTGTCTATTTCTCGTAGAATTACCCATTTGCCAGACTTAATATTGGTCAGCATAAGCTTAGCTTAATGGGCTATGTTGTGGTCAGTGGTGCAACACTGCTTCCAGTAGATCATTGATGCTGAACAACATTCAGTTTGGATAGTAGTTGGGTGGGAGAGCATCCTCTGCCTCCAGATTATTTAACAACCCATGATTCAGATCCCACACAAATGTACGCCCCCTCCATCACATGATGTTAGATGTTGCAAAGGAGGTTTAACAACCCCAGCATTGCTTTAAGCTTAGCTTAATGTAGAAATGGAAGCAACAGTCAAGCAACATGCATGTCAGTAGATATTCTTAAGTGAAAAATCATCACTGGTTCAATACCTTCATCTAGATTTGATTTTAGGAATGAGTAGTTTTCTTCTCATACAAAACTTTAGTCCAAATAGGAGAGATTGCATAATTTGCCAATTTTGATCATGAATTGAGTTTATTGAACCAAAAGTTATATAGAGTTACTGTTTTTCTTTAATAATTTGAAATAATACTGTACTATGAGAAAAACTACCTTGCGTGGGAGTGTGTATGTCTTTTGCTTTTCTAGATGACTGATCAACGAGCAGATAAAACCTTTTCACACTGACCAACTTGTTGTAAAACTTTTATTTTAGCTCCGTTTTTGGCTGCAGAATCTGTGTACACTTTTTACATGACAAATTTGCAAGGTCATTTTAAATCAGTGTAAAAGAAAAGAAAATTAAATCTTTCATTTTCTAAAATATTCCATGATGACCAAATGAAAGATCATCAGAGAAAATAACTTACTCAAGGTGTGCAGGTCATCTAAAGAAGTATACTGTTTCTCGTCAAGATAGTTTTGCAGACTCCTGAAGAGATGATAATCTGAAGGCTCAAGGTCTGGGAATATGGAGGATGTGGAAGTTTTTCCCACCCAAGCTCCTCAATTTTTGCAGAAGTGATCCGAGCGGTATGAGGACATGCATTGTCGTGGTGGAACACGATTCCTTTCCAATTAACCAAAGAAGGTCTCTTCTTTTAGTGCAGTGTTCAATCAATCCAGTTGTTGATAGTAGACTCGAGTGGTGATTGTTTGGTTGTGTGGTAAGGTTTCAAAGTGTATTACACCACCTTTATCCCACCAAACACTAAGCAACACCTTCCGAGGGTGAAGATTTGGTTTTGGCTGTGGTGTCGCTGGTTCTCTGGCACAAACCCACTGTCGATGGCGCTTAACATTCTGGTACAGTATCCACTTTTCATCACCAGTCACTAAATGGTGCAAAAATGGATCTTGGAGCTCACAGGAATGAAGAGCTGTGCTAATGTTTACCCTCACCCTCAGATTGTCGACCAACAATTCATGTGGCACCCATTTTCCTAACTTAGGCACTTTCCCGAGTTGTTGCAAATGTCGATGGATGGTGGATGGGGATGAATTGAGTTTCTGGGCCAATTCTTTGACAGTTGTTGAACAATCTTCTTCAAGTGTGGCTAACAGCAGGTCATCATCAAACTCAGCAGGGCGTCCAGAGTGTGCTGCATCTGTCAAACAGCAGTCACCATTCCTAAACTTTTGAAACCATCTTTGACATTTCCTCACATGCAGAATATCATTGCCATAAATGTCCTGAATGTTCCGTGTTGCTTCAGTAGCACTATTCCCTTTTTTGAACTCGTAAAGCATTATATGCCTGATATGCTCTTCTGATATCGCCATGTTTATGAGGGGTTCACATAAAGCAAAACACATGTCTTCACTGGTCAAGGTGTGTGAAGTATGTAGCGAAACACAATAGATCTCTTAGATATAACCTTCGGAAAATTTATGCTTAAACCGAGTAGGACTAGTTTAAACTTAATCTATCGTAAAAAACGACATTACTTATGGGATGACCTGATATATATATATATATATATATATAACTGGTTTACAAAAGAATATGCAAGTGTCAGTCAATGAAGTTTGCAGCTCATTAACACTACTTTTGCAAGAATTTATATGACTAGTAATATCAGGTTTGGAATAGTTCAGGTGATGTGAAGCCAGTCATAGTTAACATCGTGTGTGTATTAGGGTGGTCCACAAAATGGAAGTATTTTAAATTCTTCCTCCCAGGGTTTCATTAGGTTCCTTTTGTTGGCGGGGGTATCATGGCTGACCAGGCCACTCATTGTTGCCCAGCTAAGATTGTGGACTTGTTAGAATCAGGAAACCTCTTTCGGTGCTCATCCACCACACTTAAGAGAAACTGGAGTTGATCTCCTTTCGTCAGAGTTCCGCTGAAGGTCTGAATGAGAGCTACTGCCCTTTCAGCATGATCATTAACTACTATGATGTTTCCTATGATTCTTTTAGCTTCTTGGAAGTTTTCATTCTCCTCCCAGGTGCTGGGGTCATCATCAAGAAAACTAATATTGATCGGTAGGGCCTTAAGAAGCTTTAATGAGTTCTTTGTGGCAAGAGTTTCTAATTTCAGTGTTGCTTTGCATTCCTTGAGTCTTCTTCTCTTTGAGAAGTCTAATGACCCCTCCTTTTCCCTCATACACTGGACCATGATTCCCTTGGTGTCTGGTGCAACAGTTTGATCGAAGAGAGCAAGGGCCACCAGCTCTTCTGATAAGTACTAGGGTGCTCCAGCCACCCCATAAAATCTTAAAATTTGGAATAAGCTAGTGAAGGTCTCTGTGGTATTGCAGTTGGGTCTAGTAAATATGCCTGTGAAGTTTGATTGAATTCCAACAAGATTTACCTTCATCACATTAATGTTTTCTGTAGGAACCTTTTTACAAAAGGCATTTTTATAGAAAAACACTAAAAATGACACATTTTTGCTTTGTAACATCTTACTATTATGATAAAAAAACCTATGGGATGGTCTTAGGTGGTGGGTAACTCAATTTTTGAGGTTTTGATTCAAATAATCTACATATTAATGATAAAAAATGCTAAAAATTAGTCAAATTCATGATTTTTTCAGGTATTTTATGCAAAGTTCAGCTCTGGATATGCATAGCTGCTGGTGTATTTGTGGATGGATAATGGATAGATCTCAATAGAAGTTCCAACAGTCAAGAATTTATTTCCAAAGAAGCAAGTGTACAAAAAAAACTCAGACAAGGTCTTTAAAGACTACAAACTTAGACTATGTTTATGTTTTTGTATTAATACTCAAAAAGATAGATTTTCACATACATGTAAGATAAACAAAATACTGATTAACATACAAACATTATCAATAAAACAAACAGCTACCTTACCTATTCTAATTTAAGAAACCAGTTCTTAGATTCCACATTGCGCTTTCTCTGATTTGGGAGGCGGTTGCGACAATTTTCTACAATTTGTAGTGTATTTTGCAGATTGGATTCCTTTTTGGAAGTGCCCAGGAAATCATGGCAAAGCTTAAACTCCCCTCTCAGCAGCATCATTAACAACAAAGATTTGCTACTATTTCCTTTCCATAGAGAAATGCTTCACTTGATGGCCACTCATTAACAGGCAGATTTAAGAATTCTGAATTGATGTTAAGGATTCTGAAAAATGCCCAGGAATCACTTCCAACAAATTCTGAAAGGTCATCACTTGATTCCTTTGGAACTTCTGGAAATTTTGGCTTGCCAAACCCAGACCCATCTCTTTTAACGCATGAAGCCAGGTGTTCAGCTCCAAAAAGCTTCTTTGCTATTTTCTCCTTCACTGCATCACTGAGAGAGCTGCTGAATAAAGAAAGTGGCACCAATTCCTCTGTGAGATACCACATATGTAAATCAATTGCCTTGAGTGCAGCTCCTGCAATTGTTGGATTAACTTTCCTGTAGTCTAGAAAGGAATTGATTAGACTGAGATCATTCATTGGTGCAGCTGAAGACACTGGGGCAGCAATCCACCATGGGATGTAGCAATACACGACAAACTGTACGTACTGCATAAGTTTGGGTAATTGTCCTTTAGCTAGTATGGTCCCAGTTAGCAGCTCAGCAATTTGATCACAAAGAAGTACTATTTTGATGGAGTAAAGAATTTTTGCCATCCAACGGGCTTTATGAAGAGCTCCTGGCCTTTGAAACCCAGTAAAGTTATCTGGCACAGCATTGAGGTAGACCAAGGTAAGTTGCACCAGTTCTTTGTAGTCCCCTCGAGCAAAGTCTGACTTGAGAGCTTCCTGACACAAAGCAATGATGGCAGTTCTCTGCTCAGCCAGATCCTCTGGAATGTCAGGGATGGACAGATTCTCTAGGTTGCGGTAAGACAACTTCTCAAAATGTTCCTTGAATCGTATGAAAAGGGAAATGTCTGGGCTCTTTGAGACCTCAATTTTCAAGGCATCCCATGTATGGACAAGAAACCTTTCTCCAATGTGGTGCCTGCATGCTAACCACAGCAACTCACGCTTGAGAGACTCCTGAATACTAATGCAGGCAGCTGTTATTGCACCTGTGTTTGAGGATGTTGTGTCAAAGACCATCGCAGCAACATTATCTTTGCAGTTCCAGACCTCCAGTTCTTCTATGGTGGCATTAGCAATTTTTGGCCCAGATAGTCTGTCAGTCTTGTGTTGCAAGGGTGGAACACCTAGCAATTTTACACCTCCAACTCCAGACACAAGTATGGGAAGCCTCTCCTCCTGTGCAGACTCATTTCCAAGAGTGTCCATCAATTTGCCATCCCAATGGATGGTTGCCACAAGAGGTGGCTTCCATGATGCTCTGATTTTCTGTGCAATACTATTGACAGCTTCCACACGATAATTATAAGCAGATCTGTAACTCACATTTACTTTTGATGGATCACCAGCTGTAGCCTTAATAAGGGAAAAAGTGATCTGTGCTAAAGCAGCTGAGGAAACATTGTTTCTAACTGCAGTTTCAACCACTTCTGGCGATTTAAGAACATCATGAGGCCAAAATGCAGAGGAGCCGGTTTTCACTAAACGCTTATGTGATCGTTTTGGCATTACTTCAGGCTCAAAGGAGGCATCAGCTGATTTGACCATTTCTGCTTCCTCATCATCTGACACATCACAATCTGAGGAAATCTTCTCCACTGATGATGTCTGATCTCTTCTCTCCTCCTCTTTCTCTGATCGCACAGCAGCCTGTTCAGCCCTCTCTTGGTGCTTAATTTCTATCTGAGCACAAACTTTGTCCTTTCCTCCATAGGTAAAAGTCCTGTCTGTCATCATATTTCTCAGAAATGCTATGTCATACTCAATAATTTTCTTTTCATTCTCTGCCTTACCCTTCTTGCTTTCAACCATCCTTTTCTCTGCATTACCTGGATAGAATGGCATAGTTTTATGAAGTTTGTCCTGGAAAGCTGCAATCTTAGGACTTTTTGATCGCCTTTCAGGAGGAATCTTCATGCAGCCAATATAGTCCTTGTTGTGGAACTCCTCAATTCTCTCAGCCATGGTAATCTCATGAATTGTTGGGATGCGTGCTTTCAAATAGTGAGGAAGAATCTCGCTCACCACATACTTCGATGCCATGCGTGACAATTTCATGTTTTTGGAAGCATCTTGCCTTCTAAGTTCATCAACTTTAGCCAAGTAGCAGAGTAGCACCTGATTGTATGTTGGTAACTTTGAACCAGTAATTTTCAGATGCTCTTCTCCTGGACTTTCTATTAAAACATCAAGCCGGGAGTCTGAGCTTCTGGTCGCCATTCTTTAAAACTTTCTTATTGTATGAACTTATCTATCTGAAAAGAGAAAAATAAGTGAAAAACAAGATTATTACAGTTATTAGTTAAATTAGCAACTGACACATACAACAACATAAAGCACATAAAAAATAAGTGAAAAATAAGATTATTACAGTTATTAGTTAAATTAGCAACTGACACATATACAACAACATAAAGCACAAAAAATAAGTGAAAAATAAGATTATTAGTTATTAGTTAAATTAGCAACTGACACATATACAACAACATAAAGCACATAAAAAATAAGTGAAAAATAAGATTATTACAGTTATTAGTTAAATTGGCAACTGACACATATACAACAACATAAAGCACATACAGTAGGGTGCTCCAGTTGCCCCAATGTCACCAAATATTGCTGAAGGTCCCTGTGGTATTGCAGTTGGGTCTAATGAAATGAACCAGTTCCAACTGGTTTGGATCAGCTGATCATACTTGTAGATGACCTTCAGCACAAACTTAATATTTCGCAAAAGGGTTCCTTCATAAATAGTGTTTGTGATGAAGGTAAATCTTGTTGGAAATGAGCCAAACTTCAGGGACATGCTCATTAGACCCAACTGCAATACCACAGGGACCTTCAGCAATATTTGGTGACATTGGGGCAACTGGAGCACCCTAATAAGTACCATAGGTGGTTTTCAAATTTCTTGAGAGCTGCTTTGGCCACTTTCTGGTCATGATAGTCCTTTAACTTTTGGATAAGATCCAGATCATTCTTCAGAGCTTGTGATGGAATAGGAGCAGTGATCCAGCTTTTTAAGTAGATTAGGACTCCAAAAAGGGTAAGAGTTTTCAGGTCCTTCTTCTCTCCAGGAGTCAGGGTGATTTGATTTTGAAAAAGCCACATTTTGATGGCATAGATAACTTTAGCCATCCACCTTGCATAGTGCATGCCAGCAGGACGTTTGAATGTGTAACTTTCAATTTTTTCACCAAGAAAGATCAAAGAAAGTTCCAAAAACTCTTTATAGGCATCTCGAAAATTTCCAGTGGCCAGATGTTCTTTGGCAAAGGCAATTATTTCATTTCTGAAAGGATGAACTTGCTCCTTCATCTCATCATCATCCTGTGATGTAGAGAAGGTTTTTAAATCAATGTAGTCCCACATAGATTGGAACCTTTTGAACAAAAGTGGCTCAGGGGCAGAAGATGAACCATGGACTGCTTCAAACACTCCTCCATACATGACTTCCATGCAATGATGCCTACAGGCAAAATAGAAGAGTGGTTGACCAAGTTTCTGTTCCAGAAGAACGCATGCTCCCCTGTTTGTTCCTGTATTTGATGCTGTAGTATCTGATAACATTCCGATTATTGACTTATCTATGTTCCATTCGGAAAGAAGATTATACACTGCAGCTGATTGAGCTTCCCCTGTTCCACTTGGTAGTTTGGGAACACCAAGCAGTTTTGAATCACCTGATTCAACTGAAGAGACAAGGACTGGGAGTCTGTCTACCTTTTCATTCTTGGCAAGTAGATTAGGGATCAACTTCCCATCCCAGTGGACAATCGAAATACTTGGACTAAAGCTAGCTTTAATGGCATGGGTTATTTGCCTTCGATGCCTCTCTCAGTGCCTTTTGATTGAAGAATGAGAGATGTTCACCTCTGAAAGATCTTGACCAAGGCTAGATGCAGTTTCAGCTAATACAAAGGTGGCCCTCCTGTCACTGATGCCAGTCCTGTCCAGAGCAGCAGCCAATTCAGGAGATATGATATTCTTTGCTGCCTTTTCCTTTGGTGGAGTTGGTCCGCTGGTAGATGGGGGATTAATAAGGTAATCTTCATCTCTTTCTGACTCACATAAAGACTCAGAAGAAGAACTTCCCTGATCTAGCATAACTTCCTGTGAAGCAGCATATTTTTCTTCTTCAGCTTTCCGCTTCCTATTTACCAATTTCATTTGCTTCTCAGCAGCTCTCTTTTCTGCCTTGTCAGTCACCATATCTGCAGAGACCATTGATCCCAATCATCCTGCTTTCCTTTGTTGGATCAAGAACTGCTGGTCTTCTTCATTTTTGATTAAGGTAAAGGCATCAGCATGGGTGACATCAAATAGGTTCTCCATTTCTTCCTGAAAGGTTTTCTCTTTTTCTAACTGAGAGTTGCTTTTCCTCCCAGCATTCTTCTTAATCGCTTTCCACTCCAAGTGTAGAGCCTGAATTTTGTGAAGAATGTGGTCTTTCCTTTGAGTAGGGATTCGGGCTCTCTCCCAGAAGAGACGCAATTCTTCAAAAACAGCTTCTGAACTAGGTTTGATCTCCTTCTTCAAGACTTGATGATGGTGGAGGAACATGCGGAGGACCTGGCCACGGGAAGGCAGCTTGGCTCCAGTGATTGTTTCCTCTGACTTTTTCATTAAGTAAAATGTACGTTTATTTGACATTGCAAAACCTGTAAATTTAATAAATCTATCTGAAAGAAAAATAATCATTAATTAATGTATCTGTAAATAATGTTTCTTTTAATTATTCACTATATTAATAAAGGGCATAATGGTATACAAAAAACAGCTTTGAGCCACCCCTAAAAGTTATTCGATTTGCCTTAAATTTTACAAGAAATATTTTTTAGCTAAAAGGAACCAGATTATAGCCTGGGAGGAAAGAAAACTGAACTTCGATTTTTTACCCCATTCTGACTGACCTAAATGGATCTAAAGAGTTTTTCATTCTGTAAACTCTGTTTATTCACTCACTAAGTAACATAGGCAGTCACACACTTTAGACTAATTATTATGGATCTTACTTCTTTAGACAATATATGGAGTGTATATTTCTATACAATATTTGTATTTGCATTTAAGAGTCATGGGATGTATATAGTTTGTATCACATTTGTTTGTTTATTATCAAGACTATGAATATTTACCCTCTTAGACCTGGGGGTCTTTTCCAAGACTGAATAAAATCATATGGCATTAGCTAGAACAAAATCAGTAAAGTAATACTGGGCATGAGAGAGTTAATGTAAACCCTTAGATGGTTCAGATCCCACATAAAGCTGTATGTCCCCTTAGGCCTGTTCAAAAATCAACTTTTTCTTATTTTCATAGGTTTCTGTACATTTTCCCATGCTTTTTGACCTGAAAAAGCCGAAAATCACAACTATTTTGACCTAGGATGTTGGGAAGCATTGCCGCATGGAGCTTTAAATTTTCTGCCTTGAAATCGGCCAAAGCGCCAATTCCGGGGTCCCTTGAATTATGTTTTGCACTTTAACTTTTGATCTAAACAAGATAGAGCAACAAATTAGGTATCAAATGAAAGAGCATAAAATTAATAAATAATAATAATAATAATAAATAAATAATAATAATAATAATAATAATTATCTATCATTTTTCAGGAAACAACAGAAACTCAATCAGAATCTAGAAAACCATCTTCAAGTTACAACTTCACAATGGCATTAAGCAAGGAGCTGAGGGAGCTCCGTGGGTGCACAGTTGATATCTCAGAACCTCCACGTACTGTCCACAGGCAGGTGTCAACTGGGCCATCTACCAGATCTCTCACTGAAACTTTCCTGGTTGGATACCCTTCAGCTTTTATCAGAGGTTCCCAGCTTCCCACCAACAGACAGGCGTTCCAGTATTTCCTTAATCTTCAGAATTTACCAGAAAATGCAGGGAGGCCCATGGTTCAAGACCTTGCATATGAAACAGTTGAATCTATCATCCCATTCTGGCAGATGGCTAGGATCAAGACAATGACCAAGTACAACGCAATGAAGCTCTTCATGAAACTACATGAGAAACATCGTGCTCTGGTGAAAAGCAACGGAAGAGCAAGTAACCCTGGAGGAAAAAGAGGAGCATTTGTGCTGGAATTAGACAGCCTGTTCGATATAGGAGCTCCAGATGCAATCCAGGAAATACAGAACAACAGACTGTTATCCAGAGAGAAGAAAGATGAGGATATCAGGTTCTATGAAGACCAAAAGACTGAGAGGAAAGGTCATATGTCTGGTCATGACAAGATTTTTGAGAGAAGATCCCTGCAGCAAGCAGCGAGGAATGAAAGACTGCAGCATAGACAAGAACAAGGTAAAACTAATTACTTTGAAGGTTACAAAAAGTTTTAAGTTTTACTCCATTGCGATATTTAGCATGTACTTAACAATTACTGTCTTAACATGTTGTACTATTTTACAGCTGCAGCAGAACAAGAGGCAGTTGTTCATGTGGATGACATTACCTGGGGTGACTCAACTGACAACGATGCTAACACATTACCATCAGCCTCGTCCTGGATGTTCTCACCATCAAGACACTGTGACTAGTGTGACTTTGACGTTTCCAAGGAAGGTCATGGAATGTGATGTCATCTGCAATACAGCTGATCGTCTTGGTTTATCAGACAATCAAGTTACTGCCATGGTTTCTGCCACCTTGAAAGCTGGAGGGGCTGATCTGGATAACTTCATCATCTCAACCTCAACAACACGTCGCAACAGAATGCTGTCCAGGTATAATATCAGCCAGAGTCACATGTCCAAGTTTTGTGAAAACCCCCCACAGTACGCTGCCTTACACTGGGATGGAAAGTTGCTCAAAGATGTCTTGGGCAGTGAACCTGGAAGTACCTCAGAGACTTTAGCTGTGCTAGTGTCTGGTCCACCTTCATACACTGAAGGAAAGTTATTGGGAGTACCTGTCATTGACAATTCTTCTGGCACAGCTCAGGCTGAGGCTTCAATGGATTTACTGGAGACATGGGAACTTACGGATAATGTTACTGCCCTTGTTTTTGACACTACATCCAGTAACAGTGGAGTTCACAGAGGAGCTGCCAAACTGCTAGAGAAAATGCTGAACAAAAAGGTGTTTTATCTGGCCTGTCGACATCACATCCTGGAAATCCTAGTAGGAGCAGTTTGGGAGAAGCTGTTTGGGAAGGTGAAGGGGCCAGATAATCCCTGGTTTGAGCATCTGAAGGATGTTTGGACGGACTTGTCCAAGGAAAACCCAAAGATGCTGGCTATCAACAGCAAATGGCTGAAGGAAAAGAAGAAGAACAGTGAAGAAATACTCCAAGACATTCTAACAGCAGAAAGGCTTCCAAGAGCCGACTACAGGGAAATGGCTGAACTGACAGTCATTGTTCTTGGAGGAACGCCTCCTCGAGGTATTCACTGGAGTCGACCAGGCGCCATTCATCAGGCCAGATGGATGGCCAGAAACCTGTACTCCATGAAAATGCTGATGTTTGCAGATCAACTTGAGTACGACGAAGACACTGTATCAAAGCTGGAAAGACTCAACACCTTCCTTGCGCTGTTCCACACTCCTGTATGGATGATGTCAATGTCTGCTGCAGATGCTCCCGTGAATGATCTAAGTCTAATCCAGGACATGTTGAAGTACAAGAAAACTGACCCAGAGCTTGCTGATGCAGTACTTAATAAGATGGAAAACCACAAATGGTACCTGACGCAGGAAGTCGTGCCATTTGCCCTGTTCAGCAGTAGATTGAGTGACACATTGAAGCACGACATTGCTGCCCAGTTACATGCCACTGAGAAGCCAGACAGCTTCAGAACAGGAAAGCCTCTATTCCAGAGAGTCACAGCTAAGACCACCCTGGTTGATCTCATTGGCCCAGAATCACATTTCCTGCTGGACACACTGAACATTGGATCCGAGTGGCTTCTGGAACCTGTCATGTCTTGGCCACAGAATGAGGACTACAGAAAAGCGTTGGACTATGTTAAGAATCTGAAAGCGGTGAATGACATTACTGAACGTGGTGTCAAGATGATGAGCGACTTTGCAAATGTCATAACAACAGATGCCAAGCAAAGGGACTATCTCCTTCAAGCTGTGGAGTTCAACAGACGCCGCTTTGACAGCTTCAAGAAACAAACTCTCAACAACTGACTGTGTAAATGTCATTATGAAATTAATCATCATGTAATGCTTTCACTTCTTGATCGATTAGACTTGACAAAATGTTAATCTCAAATTTGTGTCATGAATAAGGCGCCTTGTCTGCCTTGAGTGTGAGAAAACGAATTTTGTGATATTTCTGAAATGTTTGTATGTACCAATGTGCCATTTCTTGTTCCAAGACTATCATAATTGTATAAGTTAGAAAGAGGATTAAAAACACTTTAATTTGGTGCCTATTTTGTTGCTCTATCTTGTTTAGATAAAAAGTTATAGTGCAAAACATGATTCAAGGGACCCCGGAACTGGTGCTTTTGGCCGATTTCAAGGCAGAAAACTTAAAGCTCCATGCGGCAATGCTTCCCAACAACCTAGGTCAAAATCGTTGTGATTTTCGGCCTTTTCAGGTCAAAAAGCATGGGAAAAAGTACAGAAACCTATGAAAATAAGAAAAAGTTGATTTTTGAACAGGGCTAATGTCCCCTACATCATGAGGAAGGTTAAACAACTCCAGGCATCATTATTATTATCATCCATTGCTGTTCCCAGCAAAAGTTAGGATTAAGTTGGGCCTACACAAGACAAGAGTATGAGCTGAGTGTTTTAAAAGCTTGCAATACTTTTTTTTATCTCCTTATGTGTATCATTATTATTTCTTTATTATCGTAGTGTTTTTTTGTTTTTAGTGTGTAATTAGTTGTATCATTGATTACCTTGATGGATACTGTACCTTCTTTTTTTAGGTTGGGGGATTTGTCTCCTGCCAATAAACAGCATTATTATTATTATTATTATCATTATCATTATCATTATTGTAGTCTTAGCAGTGGGTTTTTTCCTATCATTATTACTTGTTTCAGTATGCATCTTATGCTTATCTCCTTTAGTCATAATTTTTTTTTTTTTAAATGCATTATTGTTTAATTTATCTTTTCTATTGACAAGCATATTGTGCTATGTTATGGGATTTATATCCTGCCAATAAAGCTTATCATTATCATTAAACTCTAGTTTAATGATAAAAAAAACCTTCCTATTGCATAAATTCTTTGGTTGGGTTTGGACTAACTACAGGTGCAGCATGAAATTTAGTAGGTTTTTCATACTGTATAGTTGATATCAGTTATTGGTTGACAGTGTTGTAGATTATTTGGTATGGGTATCAGCTGAACATTCTTAAACTAGTATTAAATGGAAGTAACTGGTCATTAAAATCAGGATTATTTTCTGTATGGGACACTGCCAACACTTGCTTCTTAACACAATGTTTTTGTTAGTATAGTTGCTGTGCTCAGTTCCCCATTTGGTGGGAGTGAATAATTTCTTGAGTCTTTCAGTACCTGTTAATTATTAGTTTCAATTTTACCAACATTCTTAACAGTTTTTCTTTCAGGAGAAGGTAAGGAAGCAGAAGAATTGGCTAAAAAAGTTCGTGTTTTATGCTGGGTGATGACAAATCCAAAAAATCATGACACAAAGGCAAAACATGTGAAGGCAACTTGGGCACATCGGTGTAATAAGCTGATTTTTATCAGCACAAAAGAAGGTGATACTAATACTGAAATAACATTCCCAGATTCATTTTATTTCACCATATCTAAACTGAATTATCTTACTAGTTTATACTGTATATACCCTTTAGTAGTTCTGCTCACTGATCTCTCTCTGAATGAAGGTTAGGCTCATAACATTCTACCTCTGTTAAACTGAATGAAGGGTAAAAACCCTTTTGCCTTGTAATTGTTAATGTACATGTGTTGTACAGATAAAACCCTCGGAACAGTGGCCTTTAAGATTCCTGAGGGAAGAAATCACTTGTGGCAGAAGACAAAAGAAGCATTCAAATACATCTATAATAATCATATTGATGATGCAGATTGGTTTATGAAGGCAGATGATGACACGTGAGCTATTTTATCGTTTAAAACTTTATTAAGGCCCTCACAATTTGGGAGTGAAAACAGATTTTCCCTTTTAGAGTAGACCTCTAAATAACCAAAAAGGGAAACCAAACTGAAAATCTGAAATAACTTTTGTGAATGCCATTCAAAGCAAAATTTAATATATTAGGTTTTACAACTTTATCTTAACCTGTTCCATTACATTTAAAAAAGAAAGATATTTGTATGCTTAAAAGCATAGTACCTTGAGTCTGCCCAGTTGGTGGAAGGATTAATTTTTAACTTGTATAATCTATGTTATAAATATTATAATTTGAGATGTTACTGCTTGAGAGTATACATTTCTCAGTATATTCAGTGTTATTACTTTCTACCAAAAACATTGATATTCTTATAAAAATCAGAATAACTCAGTACTTAAGAATCACTGATAGAATAATACCCTTGGAAATAGATACTCACAGTGAGTTCTACAAAATTTACACATGTGTTGTGACTATCAATGTTTACAAATTCTGACATAAAGGAACCTTTACTACTTCATCCATAGTAGTAGGAAACTTCAGATTAAATTCTATAGTTTGTTTTATATAGGGAAAAGAAAAGATTGCTGATAACCATAATTATTACATCCCTAGTTTACTGTTGCATTTCTTTGTATTGTCGGTTTCAGATTAAATAATTATCATGGTTGAAGGAATGTGAATCAGTAGTGTTGGTGCAGTTAAATTCCATAAATTAAAAAATTAATGAGCAGTTGGTGAAGGGAAATCTTTTGGGTTTATTATGAATATTTGTTAATTATATATCAGAGGTATAAAAAAGCAGACCTACATATAATTTAATTGCGTGTAGAGAATGTTGGGTAACTATCACTTCAACATTGTTTTCAGGTTTTGTTCACCAACCGAAGGCGAAGTGAACTATTTTATAACATTGATGTCATTGTCAAAGGAAAATGCCTTGTATTGCAAAAATACTATTTGTGTTGGTGTGGGTGGTTTTTTATAAGCGACAGTGTACTCTCTAACAGGAAATACAGACACAGCCAATATGTATTGTATGGTCATTTTTACTAATTTCAATATTTTAATTATTTAAAATATAATTAGTCTATGAGATTTTAGATTTATTAAATATTTTTTTAAATTGAAGTAAACTAGTATCTTCTTTGAGTATTGTCAAAATGTGCTTGAAAAAATGGTTATTAGCTGTAGTAAGTATTAAGCAAGTAAGCATCACAAAGTGTTATTTAAACACTTAAATGTTTATTAATCAACTATAAAAGAATTAAATTTTTGCACTTTCATAGGAATTATTTTTCTGAAGGGTGTAAACACGACATTTAATTTAAAAGCTTTTTACAATTTTATTTTCAGTTTTATATGAGAATGATTTTTTCAATTGAAGTTATTTATATTGTGATTTATGCCTGATAGTTTTAATTCTTAATACATTTTTTCAAACAAAATTCATGATGATAAGCTAATTTTTCCCATGATCATTTCCTCCAAATTTGTTAAAATTTCCCATAGAAATGAATTCCATTCCTTGCTTGAGATAGTTTTGCTAATTTTTCTAGTCACTTGATTTTTGTACTTTTATAAAATTCATATGAAATAATGGGAGATTTCAATAATTATTTATTTTTTTTTATTTATTTATTTATTTATTATTTATTTATTTATTAGGATTTCCTCCAGACCATGAAAGTGTAATGAGGAACTACAATGGTACAGTATACATTTTAATATGCAGTAAGTCCCCAACTTACACTGCTAATTTGTTCCGAAGGTCGCCATGTAAGTCCAACACTGCTTAAATACAATATATTTTGTGACATATATGTTTGTTTCTATGGATAGTTAAAGCTAAAAAAGTAGGGTTTATAAAAATAAAATGTTAAGAAAATGAAAATTTATTCAATACAATACATATATAAAAACGTAATACTGCATTAAGAAAACTATTATTTATTGATTAATTTATTATTTATTTATTCAATAAGGATTGTGCTCACGTATCTGTGTAAATTGGGGACTTACTGTAATTATAATATGCGTGATTTATATATGCAGGTGTATTTATTTTTTTTATGCTGGAAGGATTGGCCAAGGGTGAATGTAAAATGTAATATGGTTTAACTTTCACAACACTAAAGGTCATATGATGGAAGGAACCTACAGCTTTATGTGGCATCCAAACCATGGGTCACTACATAGTGTGGATGTAGAGGATGGACTCCCATTCAACTAATATCTGATCCAATGGGAAGCAGTGTTATGACATCAGCTACAACAGTGGTTCTTAACCCCCCTTAACCCCTTAACCCCTGGATCACCAAGCCATTTTGATTGGGCCATTAAATTGTCATTTATCATTTATTTATGTTATACCTAATCATTTTAACATTAATTATTTATTTTATTACCTGTTATAAGTAAACTGTTCAAAGGCATGGTTGCTGAGCTAGCCCCATGACCAGAATTTGGGTCACAGCCTAAGAACCACTGGGCTATGATGTAGCTTAGCCAATGCCTGGAAGAACACACCCTCCCCCATCATAGAAGAAGAGAGCCAAAATGAAGGTCCAAACTTCCCGAGGTGCCTGGATACTCTGCATTTGAAAGACTGGAGGTCATAGATGGGGGGAAAGATGAATTGAGGAAGGTTGTTGGTTGTCCGGAGTTGACCAATTAAGTAAATGAAAGATTTAGAATACCAATTAATCCTTGCATTATGGAGTTGGACAGAAAAGGGACGAGAATGTGACAAAAGTGTGGTACTACATGCTCTCCTTAAAGGAGGAGGCATTCAGTTAGAGTTCAGAAGAGCAGTCTCCATTATAATAACAATACTAAAAAAAAAAAAAAGTGAGTTACAAGGAGTTACAAGGACAAGAGGAAGCTTCAAAGACCTTCTGGTCCACTTTGGGAAGTTCCTGTTATGAAAAAAGTTTATTTTTCTTTCAACTATTCTAGCAGTAGTAGAAAACTGGAGAGAAAATTATACGGCTCTCTCCCCACCCTCCCTGCCAGAGGCAGGTATGGAAAAACATTGAAGAAAATACCCTGACCCTGGAAAAAGTAGCCAAGGAAATTTTACAGGAAAGTGGAGAATATATAAAAAAGCTCTATATAACATTAATCAACAGCCAAAATGTATCTTCGATGAAACCATCATTTCTTTAGTAATTCGACGTCGCTGAATCCGAAAATGACCTTCATTTTGCATGATTGGTTCGCGTTTAGAAGATACACGGGTGCCCTGTTTTCATTATTTCCCAATTGAAATGAATATATCATTGAAGCATAACATATGGCAACACTGTAGAATGTGCTCGTTTTGCAACCTCGTTGTCTGGCGCCATCTTGAGTACATCATAAATCCCTTTAGCTCAGTTCTAGAGTGATGCTTGTTGTGGTGACACGTTATTTCACATTTTGACATAGTGCTTTTGTAGTGTTTCCTCGTAATTTGCACCTGTGGTTAGTTCATGACATATAGAGTGTAGTGCATGTTAAAGCATAATCTTGCGATCAGTTTCTCATTGACATTATAAGCAAAATGCCACGTAAATGCGTTATTGACTCAACTTTTGCTATATTTGCGGCAAAGTAACATTAAAATCGCAAAAGAAGATGTTAACACCTGCCATCAAGAAAGCGTACCACCTTTATTTTAAGTGCAAATTAGGAGATCAGGACAAAATGTGGGCGCCGCATATATGCTGCATTACATGTGCAACTACATTACTTGAGTGGTACAATGGGAAACCGAGGTCAATGGGCTTTGGCATCCCCATCGTGTGGAGGGAACAAAGTAACCACGTGGATGACTGTTTATTCTGCATGGTTCCGCCATTACGTGGAATTAGTAAGAAGAAAAAATGGACCCTCAAGTATCCTAATGTTTCATCCGCCATTCGACCTGTGCCCCATAATGAAGACATACCTGTGCCCAATCCTCCTACCTCCTCAGACACCCTCGATTTGGATGACGAAGAGTATCCTGTAACGAGTACAGATGAAGACATTGTACATCCCACAACATCACAAGATACCGACTTTGTGCCCAGTGAACTGTCTACAGAACCGCATAAAATCACCCAACACGAACTGAATGACCTCATCAGAGATTTGGACTTACCGAAGTCTAAGGCAGAATTGCTCGCCTCACGCCTTCAACAGTGGCATCTTCTTCATGATGATGTCCAAATATCCATGTACCGCACTAGGCAATCCACGTTGGAGACTTTCTTCATCAAACATGGTGACTTCGTGGTGTGTACAGATGTTGTTGGTTTAATGAATGCTCTAAATATAACATACAGAGATGACGAATGGAGGTTGTTCATTGATGCCTCTAAGCTAAGCCTTAAGGCTGTACTACTTCATAACAAAACGAAAAAGCTGCCATTCCAATTGGATATTCTGTCCACATGAAGGAGACATATGAAAATATGCAATATCTGCTTCACCACATAAACTACAACGCTCACAAATGGAGCATATGTGGTGATTTGAAAGTGGTCGGCATGTTACTTGGTCTCCAGTCCAGCAGGGTTACACGAAGTACTGCTGCTTCCTTTGCGAGTGGGACAGCCGTGCTAGGTCACAGCATTATGAAAGGAAGGAATGGCCTCAAAGAGAACGTTTAGTGCCAGGTGTGAAAAACGTTTCGTGCGAGCCATTAGTAGAGCCAAGCAAAATATTTCTACCACCGTTACATATTAAGTTAGGGCTTATGAAAAATTTTGTGAAGGCACTCAATAAGGATGGAAATCACCCAACACGAACTGAATGACCTCATCAGAGATTTGGACTTACCGAAGTCTAAGGCAGAATTGCTCGCCTCACGCCTTCAACAGTGGCATCTTCTTCATGATGATGTCCAAATATCCATGTACCGCACTAGGCATGCTCTTTGTATGCTCTTTGCAGACGATATTGTTCTGTGCAGCAACAGGAGAGAAGTAGTAGAAAGAAAATTGGAGGAATGGAGGAGGGCTTTTGAAGACAGAGGGTTGAAAATCAGCAGAAAGAAAACGGAGTAACCTGAGGTTCTATGAAAATCAAGACTCAGAAATTAGTTTAGAGGAGTGAGGTTAAAGAGAGTAAGTAAGTTTACGTACTTGGGATCAACAGTGGCTGAGGACGGTGAGCTGGACACAGAAATAACACACAGAGTGCAATCTGGTTGGAAAAATTGGAAGAAAGTTTCAGGGGTGTTGTGTGACCGAAGAATAGGCGCAAGGGTTAAGGGAAAAGTGTATAAGACTGTGGTAAGACCAGCTATGATGTATGGGGCTGAGTCTTGGGCTATAAAGAAAGATCATGAGAAAAGACTAGATGTAACGGAGATGAGAATGCTGAGATGGATGTGCGGAGTGACAAGGTTGGATAGAGTAAGGAATGAAAGGATAAGGGGCACAACAAAGGTTGGAGAAATCTCGAGGAAGATACAAGAAAGTAGACTGAAATGGTATGGACATGTGATGAGAGGGGACGAAGATTATGTGGGTAAGAGAATGATGAATATGGAGGTGCATGGCAGGAGAAAGAGAGGCAGACTGAACCGAAGGTGGATGGAGAAGGTGAGGGACGATTTGAGGGAGAAGGGTTTGTTGGAGGAAGAAGCCCAGGACCGGGCTGTGTGGAGGAGGCTGGTCAGAAACGCCGACCCCGCATAGAGGCGGGAATGGGCGAAGAGAAAGAAGAAGAAGAAGAAGAAGACTCAATAAGGATGGAAAGGCATTTAAGTATCTTTTCCAGAAGTTCCCTCGACTCAGTGAGGCAAAAATCAAGGAAGGCATATTTGTTGGTCCTCATATACGAAATCTGATGAAAGATGAACATTTCGAGACACTTTTGGAGGGTGCAGAAAAAGAAGCTTGGGTCTCATTCAAGTCAGGGTCGCAAAATTTCCTTGGAAACAACAGAGCTCCAAATGCAGATGAATTGGTGGATAATATGTTGAAGGCTTACCAAAGAATGGGATGTAACATGTCTCTAAAAATTAATTTCCTCCATTCCCATTTTGACTTTTTCCCGGCAAACCTTGGTGAAGTAAGTGACAAACATGGGGAATGTTTTCATCAGCAGATTTCAGCTCTTGAGAAACGTTACCAGGGCAAGTGGAATTCATCTATGCTGGCTGATTTCTGCTGGTCAGTAATAAGAGACACTACACAGTCAGAGTACAAGAGACAGGCCAAGAGGAAATGACATTGAAGTGAGTGTGCTCCTTAAAATACATATATGTTATGGGATAAATTTTTACCAGTACTTACACAATAATTACCATGATATCTTAAAAACGCGAACTAATTAAACAATTTCACTATCATTTTCAAATTCAGCATGCAAAAATACATAAGAATCGGCTACTTTCATTAAAGATACAAAAAATTCTTTAAAATTTGTTGACCAGTATAATTAGTATGCCCACAGAGACACCATGCAAGTGAACTCCTGCAGAGTTACGTTATGTTTTAGTCTTAAACCATGAGAGTATTCAGTACTTTGTCTAGCCTATTTTTAAACACATTTACACTTTGGCTGAAAACAACCTCTGAGGGAAGTTGGTTCCAGATATTAACTATTTTATAGGAAAAGAAATTGCTGCAGACAGACGTCCTAAATGTCTTTAATTCCAGTTTAAAACCATTATTTCTTTTTGGATTGCCATTAAGTGAGAATAAGTTTCTGTAATCAACCCTGTCTATTCCATTGAGCATCTTGAAGACTTTAATAAGCTGACTGCACAATCTGCTCATCTCTAAGGTAAATAGATTTAGGTGCTCTGATCTCCGTTGGTAGTTTTGCATTCTCATTGAAGTGATCAATTTTGTAGCCCTTGCTTGTACCCTTTCTAACCTTTATATATCCTTTCTGAGGGATGGAGACCAAACTGTGCACAGTATTCCACTTGAGGTCTGATTAGTGAATTATAGAGATATTACAGACTCCTTGTAACGAAACTGAAACTGTCTTTTAATATAACCAAATATTTTTAAGGCCCTCTTTTTGACTTCTGCACAGTGGTTCAACAGTTTAAGATCATTGCTGATATAGACTCCTAAGTCTTTCTCTAGATCAGTCTCAGTCAAGTTCCTTCCCAAGAGAGAGTAATCGGTCTTTGGGTTTTTATAACCTATGCGCATTACTTTACATTTGTCCAAGTTGAATGGTGTCTGCCAAGTAGTAGACCATTTGCCTAACCTGTCAAGATCATTCTGAAGCGTTCTTACACCCTCCTCAGTACCGACACAACTTCCTAATTTTGTATCATCTGCAAGTTTGGAGATTGTACTTAGAAGCCCAATGTCTATATCATTAATATAGATGATAAAAAGTAAAGGATTCAAAATGGAACCCTGTGGGACACCACTGGTGATGGGTGCCCACTCCGAAGCCACTCCATTTATTACCACTCTGCTTTTTACCTTGTAACCAATCCTCAATCAAGTTGGAAACGAGCCTGGTGATTCCTAGTCCTCTGAGGGACTTTGTCAAAGGCTTTTTGAAAGTCAAGATACACTATATCTGTTGCCCTACTTGCATCGCATAGTGTATGCATATTATGGGAAAACTCTAACAGGTTTGTCAGACAGGATCTATGTCACATAAATCCATGTTGAGAATAAAAAATTAGATTGTTAGATTCAAGGTGATACACAATACGTTTTGTAATGATGGATTCCAACAGTTTGCTGACAATTGATGTTAAACTGATTGAGCAGTAATTACAAGGATTTTCCATATCACCCTTCTTAAAGATTGATGTTACATTTGCTAACTTCCATTTGGTTGGAACTTTCCCTAACTCAATTGATTGTTTGAATATTGTTACTAAGTCAACAACATTGTGGCTAACCTCTTGTAATACCCTTGAAAGAAATAAGTCAGGACCAGGTGATTTGTATTTATTCATCTTATCAATTAATTGATGTACCTCATTTCTCATAAAACTTAGTCTCTATTGGATGGTAGGGTGTGTCAAATTTTTCAACTTTCAAATTCCAAATATGAGGGGTGCTAAAAAGTTGCAGCATGACTTAGGAATTCTAAAGATATTTTTGTTAATTTAATATAATTTAGTTTTGCTTGGTAAGAAGCTACATAAAAATAGTGACTTTTTTTACTTTTTTGTGGAATTATATAATAACAATTATAATAATTATATATGCTATATATAGGTGTTTCCCTCTCTTGGCCGAAAACCCCATACCCAACTGCCTACGATCTATACTTGCTGACGGCCCCCACTTTTCAGCGGAAGCCGTTCTCCTCTTCCTTACTCACTCCCATCTGCTCCATCGCATCTGAAACTGTACCCCTCCTACCCACTATCCATCGACTGACCCTTACTCATTCCCCTAGTCTACCACCCCCAGCACAGTAACATCACCCACCCACTGCCTCGCCGAGATATGTACCATCTTTTTAGGTACGAATCGGCGGTAAAACTGAAAAGAAAAAAAAAGAAAAAAATATGCTATATATATAATGCACTGCTGTTTTTGCTTATTTCACAGGTTGAAACATATTCATCAGTGTGCTGAAGATTACTTGTCCGTCAGTGCTACCATCCTAACCAGTGGGAATTGACCTACAATGGCTTCTAAAAGGAGGACAAGACTGGGGACATTCACACATATGAGCAACCTAATTGGAACTGGTAGAGAGTTGTTGCCCTCTGAACTCCCAACTCTGCGAGACGTTCTGAAATATGGGCTACTGCTAAGAGAACAAAGTGGTGAGGATGTGAGAAACTATCCAGCAGCCAGTCTTGCAAAGGACATTTACCCTAAAGTGCTTGAAAAGTGGGAATGAGCAAACAGTTCTTTTGTAGCCACCATTGTAAATTCACGAGTCACAATCTTAAACAAGATCCAAGAGAGCTGGGAGCAGGCCAAAAACATATCTCTTGGGAGAGGAAAGCTACATGTCAAAGAGGCTTTCATTGCAAAACTTGACAAGCTTTTTGACATCCTCAGTTGCAAGTGTAAAATTGTTCTCTGCTCTGAATTTGGCTGCCTTGCAGATGCTGGTTGCAAAAACGAAACTCACATTAACTGTACATGCCCTAGGGAGATGAAGATCCCTGTGAAGGAACTTGCTTTCATTAAAGGTCAGAGAGACAAGTCTGGTTCTATTGGACCACATCAGATTGGCTTGCCAGATCAACCTGAGCACAACAGACAAGTCAAAAAGCAGAAGCGGCAAGAAGACGAAAGAAGAAGGCTTGCTGAATAAGCAGACAAGTAAGCAGGATGTTTCAATGCCATCAAATGAAATAATTTTCTCTGATGACGAAAATGAAGAACAAATAGCTGATGCTCAAGATGGAAAGGATGGAAGTTATGAAGTGACATTAGAAATACCAAGCACGTCTTCAACTTCCAATAAAAAGCCAGAGTACAACACATTAGAAATACCTAATGTTGCTATGCATAGCATCAGATATGGTGTTGGCCTGCGTGCCACAGCTGCCATCACCACTGCTGCCTTTATGGATGCTGGCTTGATCACTGAAGAAGACAAGAGACTTGTAGTTGATCACAATAAAGTCAAGAAGGCCCAAGAAAAAGTTATGAGATCCCTGGATCAGGAATTTGATGATCTTTGTAAGAAGGGTGAAATTGACTGCATCTTCTTTGACGGCCATCAAGATACAACTAAAGTTATGCTGAAAGCAGACAATTCAGATCGTCAGTTCCCCAGCATCATCAAAGAAGAGCATTATTCTGTGTGCAGTGAGCCAGGTGGAAGATATCTCTACCACTTCACTCCTGAGAAAGGCTCAACGAGAAAAAAACCTGGTGAAGTTATTGCTGATAATCTTGTAGATTTCATGAAGAAGAAGGGCATTGATAAAAGCCTGCAGGCCATTGGAGGTGATTCTACAAATGTTAACACTGGCTGGGAGGGTGGTTCCATGCATTGGGTAGAGGTCAAGCTTTGCCGTAAGCTGATCTGGTTGGTTTGTGCCCTCCACACTAACGAGTTACCCCTGCGACACTTGATCACAGCACTGGATGGGAAGACCTTGTCTAACAACAAGTGGACAGGTAACATTGGCAAGATGCTAGACACTGCAACCGAACTTGAAATTGATCCTTCATTCACCAAACTCTCAATTGGAGAGCCTCTTACTTCACTGAGTGACAATGTCATAAAGGATCTCTCTACTGATCAAGCGTATGGGTATAGGATCACACAGGCCATAAGGACAGGAGAACTTCCCACAGATCTGGCCCTTCTTGAAATTGGTCCAGTGAGCCATTCAAGGTGGTTGACAACTGCAAACAGGCTTTGTCGCATATGGGTTTCAAAACATGGCCTTAAAGGCAAAACCCTCAACAACTTAAGACTGATAGTGGAATACATTGTTGGTGTGTACTACCCCTGTTGGTTCAACATCAAAGTAAAACACACTTGGGTGGAAGGCCCACGCCACATCTTGTTTCAGCTGCGGTTAGTTAGGCTGCAAAAGAAGGCTGTAGTGGATGCTGTTTTGCCAACCATCAAGCGCTCAGTATGGTATGCATTCAGTGAAATGATAATCCAGACACTCTTGTGCTCAGATGACAGTGAGGAGAGGAGAGCTGGTGTCCAAAAGATTGTTGACATGAGGGGTGGAGATGATGACACACTTGGAGATCTTTCTGTACGTCCCAGGAAGACACCTTCCATCAACCCCAGTGCTTCTTCCGTGTTGGAGCTGACAGACTGGTCTGACGGGATATTTGAACCTCCTTTGACATGTAAACTGACTACAGCGGAAGTAAAGAAGTTCTTTGACAAGCCTATGCAAGTTCCACAGTGGCCCTGTCATGCTCAGTCAATAGAGAGGTGTGTGAAACAAGTCACAGAGGCAGCAGGCAGGGTGTATACACATGAGAAACGTGAGGGCTATATCAGAGGCCAAGAAGCAAGTCGGCGGCTGATGTCTAAGAACGAATCAAAGCAAGATGATGAAACTTGTTTAAATATTTTTTTTTACTGATGTCATTACTTTCTAATGTTGTTTTATGATTACAAGGATATGTTTTATGATTACTATGATATGTTTTATGCAGAGAAACTAAAATTTTTATAGCATTACCTGTAGGGCCGGATTTACTTGCTTGTGGGCCCTAGGCCAAACCTTATCAGTGCCCCCCCCCAAAAAATATTATATATATATATATATCGTAATATTGTAATGTAAAAAAAAAAAGAATTACAACATAATGTAACACATCAATAATTTTATTCAAATTAGTTTTATATCATGTACAACTTATTCTTACACAAAGGAATAATGGAAAAAAATACAGTCAATTTGAAGCATAATAAATTTTGCAATAAGAATTACAACATAATGTAATACATTACACATTAATAATTTTTAATCAAATTAGTTCCATATCAAGTACATCAAAGTAAATCAAGTTCCATATCATGTACATCTTACACATAGGAATAATGGAAAAATACAATGAAACTGAAGCATAATAAATTTTGCAAGCACAACTATATGAAGTTCAAAATGACTTTTTCCTGCTTTTTTCTATGGCAAATTTGTCAATGATACTGTTTGTGTCAAGGGATTGTAGGAGGTCCCCAGTGGGCCCCCAGTTACTGGTGGGCCCTAGGCCAATGGCCTATGTTGCCTATTGGAAAATCTGGCCCTGATTACCTGACATTTTGAGAAGCTAAAATTAATAAATGTTGTTTTCCGAGAGCAATTTATGTGCTTTTTAATCAAACGTAGATTTACCAAGCTAAGTGTTGAGCAATCACAAAAATAATAGCAGATTTGAATTCTTCACATCCAAAAACATATTTTTAAAACCCCTCAGTGAAGGAATTGGCAAAAATTAATTTTCACCTCCCAAATTGACACACCCTAATGGGATGGTCACCGTCATATGTAATCTGAGGACTTGGCACTTCAATTGAGTCTTCCTCCATGAAGACTGTAACGAAAACTCATTTAATGTATTAGATATATCTTTATCACTGAATTTCAGTATGCCATTTCTATCTTTTAGGGGACTTACAGAATTTTTAATTGGCTTTCTGCTATAAACATGGGCAAAAAATTCTTTAGGGTTAACTTTACAGAGCGGGGCAATTCTAGCTGCTGCTTCACGTTTGGCTGATCTAATTAAGGACTTAACCCTCCTACATAGGTTTATATAGTTTTCTGAATTAGTCTGGTTGAAATGTGACTTAAGTAGTTTGTAGGCTCTATTTCTTCCTATAATAGTACTGCTAATTTCATTGTTAAACCAATTTGGTAACTTTCTACAGAAGCTAAGGCTAACAAAGACCCTAAGATCGACTCTAAGGTTAGCCCGAGAGAAAGGAAAGAGGAGGGGGTTAAAAGAGAAGAATAAGGTTAGCCCGAGAGAAAGGAAAGAGGAGGGGGTTAAAAGAGAAGAATAAGATTAGCCCGAGAGAAAGGAAAGAGGAGGGGGTTAAAAGAGAAGAATAAGGGGTGAAATAAGTAGCAAAACCTATCATTCGTGGGTTAACATTCATTCAGAAAAAGAGAAAGAAAGACTCCCTATCATCATCCATCAGCCACTGCTGACAAGTCGGAAAAATAGTTGAAGAGAATAGGAGAGGGGTGAAAGATGAAAAGAAGTAAAATAAGAATGCTTACAAACCATGCAAACAGTCTTAACTTACTGTCATACCATGCAAACTACAGACATGCAAGTAGAGAGAGTTACAGACATGCAAATAAGGAAAGGATAAGGGGGGGGGGGGGAAGTAGGTAGGTAGAGTATAACAAAAAGTGGGTTAGTGTTCTGTAATATTCTAAATTGATCCCTATACAAGTTCCAGATACATTGACATCCTCACTTTTTAGAACTTCACAGGTGTCTAAACTACCTTGCAAGCTTTCAAAATTTGCTCTGGAGAAATCTAGTCTTTCACAAGTCTTTTTGCGTATATTAACTGGAACCCTGAGGTCAAACCTAATCAAATTATGATTGCTGTTAGTTAAATTTTCACCAATAGTCAGGTGAGAGACTAGGTCATATTCGTTTGTGAATGAGAGAGAGAGAGAGTTACAAAGAGTTACAAGGAAAAGAAGTACCTCAAAAAGCCTTGCAGCCCATACGGAGGTGGTACCAATGGCAACGGGTGCCACAGAAAATTTTCTACACACTCAAATAGTGTGCAAGATTTGGTCTAACCTTTTCTTGAACTGATCCACAGAGGAACTGTTCACAACTTCTGAAGGTAACCTGTTCCACGTGTCACAGATCTTATACGTAAAGTAATTCCCACACACACTAGTCCTAAACCATTTCAAATCCAACTTCCAACCATTGTTGTCAGTTGGGTCATCATTTAAACTAAACATGCTTCTAAAATCGACATCGTTGAACCCGCGTAAGATCTTGAAAACCTCGATCAGTTGACGGTGCAGCCTCCGAGTTTCCAGCGAAAACAAGTTCAGGGCGCGTAAGTGTTGATTGTAGCCCATATGCCTAATGAAAGGGATTAACTTTGTGGCCCTTGCCTGGACTCGCTCCAGCCTCTCAATATCTTTCCTGAGGGTGGGCGACCAGAACTGCACAGCATACTTCAGGTGCGGCCGAACCAGGGAATTGTACAGAGAGAGCACAATCTCCTTGTTTCGAAACTGAAATTGCCTCCTGATATAACCCAATAGCTTCTGGGCTTTCTTTTCCATCTCTACGCACTGTTTCGTAAACTTAAGGTCGCTGCTAATTAGCACACCCAAGTCCTTTTCTAAATCAGTCACCTCGATATTATTCCCCAACATCGAGTAGTCCGACTTGGGATTGGCGTAGCCAATGTGCATCACTTTGCATTTACTCAAGTTAAACGGCATTTGCCATTTTTCGGACCACTCTCCTATCCTACCTAGGTCCGCACGCAGTTCCTCGATCGCTTCGGGCATCCCAACATTGGCCCCAAGTTTGGTGTCATCAGCGAATTTGGCGATCCGACCGATGATGCCACCGTCGATATCATTTATGTAAATGATAAACAACAGTGGCCCCAAAATGGAACCCTGAGGAACCCCACTAGTGACCGAGGCCCAACCCGAACTAGCCCCCTTAATTACAACCCTCTGCCGCCTATTCTTCAGCCAGTTTTCAGTCCACCTACCTACTTCCCCAGTGACACCCAGCATGTGCACTTAAGGCTTTCTGAAAGTCAAGATAAAGTATATCAATTGCCCTACTCTTATCATACTCACTCCACATGACATGGAAAAACTCAAGCAGGTCGGTGAGACACAACCTATGCTGTCTAAACCAATGTCGGGAGTCCCCAAGCAGCTTGTAGGAATCCAAATGGTTAACGATCCTAAACGCTATTATCCCCTCTAATAATTTACCTACAACCAAAATGAGACTAATGGGATGATAGTTCCCTGGACTTTCATGATCCCCTTTCTTAAAGATAGGGGTCATGTTGGCTTCCCTCCAGCATGACTCCAGATTCCTGGGATCTTGGGAGCATTGCTCCAGTAAATTTGACCATGAGAAAAAGTAAATTTGGGTTTGGGTTTTGTTCATCCGCTAGACGTTATGCAATTTTTTTGCGTATACGTTCTTGTACAAACCAATTTTTTTAAATTACAAATTTAGTTATTTTAAGTTTAGTTGGTAATTCCATATTTAACAATTATTTTTATTTTTTGTTAAGCTTCAATGTTTTGATAATTAAAATTTTATTAAAACGTATATTTTTTTAATATAAAATTATCAGGATTGGACTATGTTCCATTGATCTCGGCCAGGTTTGATAAATTGGCCAGATAATTACTTGTGCGGTTTTAAGTAATCCACCATGACTCTAGAATTGAAAAGTTTAGTTAAGTTTAAACTTACTTTTACTTACTTTAACTTACCTACTTTTACTTACTTTAACTTACCTACTTTTACTTACTCTTCCTTACTTTTACTAAGTTTAAAGCACTTACTTTTACTTACTTTCATTGTACTATATTTACTTACTTTTACTCACTTTTACCATACTATATTTACTAACTTTTACTTATTTTGTATTTTTTCAGGTAGTCAATAATGAATAATGGATCCTAATATTGATGAAGTTGGAGAGAAAAGTGAGGGTGTTAAAAGGGGTTACTTTTGTGGTCAATGCAAGAACAAATATTCAAAGAAGCAAAACTGGGAGGAACATTTTAATTCCAAAAAAAATATTTGTTACAATACAAGAGGTCCCAGAGTTTGGGCCCACAGCTTAGATATTGCAGTAAAGAAATACCAGGATGAAGTGCAGCAAAGAGATACGGCAAAGCAGTCATTTAGTTTGTTCACAAAATGTGCTAGTGCTAGACCTCAGAAAAATGAACCAACTTCATCAACTGCTAATCTAGAAAATGAAACTTTTTCACTAGATGTTTCACAGACTGAAGAAAGTGCTTCTCCTCCACCTAAGAAACAAAAGGTAAGTGAGGAATCTGCGCATCAGACTAACAAAACTGTTTTAGAGGAATTTGAAAATTCCCAAATCCAGAAGACATTGAATGCAATTTTGCGCCTAACAAAAGAAACTCACCAAGCTGTTGTGGTTAATAAAGAGAAGAGTCAAAATATGCCTTCAAGTTCAAGTGTTGCATCCAAATCTAATAAAGCAAAAAGCAACAAATTTGACATTTCCATAGCCCATTTAAGCAAGTGTAAATCAATACAAGAAATCCTGAGCAATGATTTGATCAAATCTACATTCAAATTGGTGGAAAAGAAGGATCTAGGGCATGCTGATGATTCATTTTCAGTACCAAGTGATATAATGGAAAACATTGCAAATAGTGACACTAATATGCCTGATGTAGATATAGCTGTTGAGGATGAAGATGATGATAATCAAGAAGATATTGATGATGCTTCTGATGATAAAATGTTTACATTATATTGCATAGCTTGCACAGACCCCAAAGCATGTGCTTCAGACAAACATTCTAACATAAAAGGTTACTTCAATGTTAAAGATTTAACCTATGTATGCAAACAAGGAGAAAATCAAGAGAGATGGTTTAGAAATCTGAAAACCCACCTGAAGAGACATTTAATTAAACTTCAGCATCATCAAAGAGCTGCTGTTTATGAAGTGATGAAGACATCTTCTCGGAACACTACTAAACGCATAGAAGACTTATGTGGCAACATCTTATACTACATAATGAAAACAAACACTGCATGGGCTCTATATCCAGTACTTCTAGCTGTATTACATAGGTCAGGTTGTGAGGTTGGAAATTTGAATCATAGCACACATGCGTGCGAGACAATTTGTGAGCTATTAGATAATCAACTTAAAGAACAAACTGTAAAGTGGTTCTTAGAACAAACTTCAGTAACAATAACAGCTGACATTGGAACAATTTTGGGATTAAGCATGCTAGTTGTATTAGTTATGAGTGAAGAAGATAAGACTAAAACTTGCTGGGATAAATTTAGTACGCAACAAATCAGGAGTTTATTTGGCCAATGAAATTTTTGATGTGTTGAAGTCTCCTAATCACTTGAAACTACCTGAAGAAGCAATTAAATCCAAGGTATCTGGAATGGTTGGAGATGGGGCTTTTTGTAAGGACAACGAGCCATTTAAAAACGAAATGAAAAGTTGTTTGGAGAAAATTTCAAATTTCGATGTGACTTAATGCATCTTGTGAACAGAGCCCACGTTGATGCATTGAAGAAAATTTGTAAACTAAGTGAGCTTTTAGACTTTATTCAGAATCATACTTCAAATCTGAGATCAGGCCTTGACTATACCAATATGGTTCTTGACAATATCATTGGTTTTAAGAGACCAAAACTCAAATCTGATACTCGCATGGTTAATTACGAATTTGATCAATTTGACAGATTTGTGGAAAATGTGTTTTTTTGATCATCCACAGAGAAAGAAATTAGTGCCAAGTTCTATGTATTGATTTCCTATGTAACAAAGATTATGTTGCAAGTAGCTCAAAAAACCACAGTTAGTGCAGAATTTGTAGAAAATATATTTTATAAAGAAGGAGGGAAAACTGTTATGTTAAGAGTGATGGAAACAATTTCCAAATTAGCTAATGGAGGAAATGCAAATGATGTAGTTTCTGAATTTAAGCACGATACCACAGGGCAGCAAAAGGAACTAACAGCTGAGGATTACATCCTAAATGAAGTTTACAAATACATCAAGAAACGTTCTGATTACTACCAGGTTGCTGAAGTTGCTAGACCATCCAGAACCAGATCTGAAAGTAGTTTTACAAAAGACTCGGTGATAAATTGGCTGACAGAATATATAGAACAGCTGTGGAAAGGAATCACAGAGAGATTAAAGCATTTGATAAAGATGGATCAACTGCCTGGAGTGAAGCACCAGCTGAAGGGACATTCTCCATTCTTGGTTACATTGTTGAACACAAAGGATCCATTAAGCCATCTCATTTGACTAAGCTGTGCAGAATTGTGAAGGAGGGTCCAGCTCCAGGCACTAGATCTGCTGTAATGATCACACAGAAAGCCATTGATCAGTGGCCAAGCATACATGGCGGTAAATTCACAACAAATGCCTACATGCAAGGTCTAACATCGTCCACTGTTGCTGCTGCAATGAATAAATAAACTTAAGGTGAGTTATAAACTGTACATTATTGTATTATTATGTTTAGCTAAAACAATTTGTAATTGGTATGTCGTCAATTCAAGAGTTTACTATCATTAACCTATCTAGTGGTGTAAGGGGAAAAAAAGTAAATTCAGAGCTGTGCTCCAGTAAATTTTTTCAAATCTGGAGTCATGCCCTCCAGTCACCAGACACCTGGCCTGTTTCCAATGATTTGTTGAAGACTGTAGCCAGGTGGGGAGCCACCTGGTTGCACACTTCCTGCAAGACTCTGGGGAGGAACTGGTCTGGCCCAAGAGCCTTAAACGTGCTCAGTTTGTCTATTCTATCGGCAATGACTGTCGCGGTACACCAAACCATATCCAGGCCAGCACCTTCGTGCCTGACACCTGGCTCAGGGATGATGCAGGTCTCCTTCCTAGTGAACACTCCTGCAAAGTACTCATTTAGCACAGCAATGTCTGCATTGGAGGTCTGTAGTGCGCCGCTGGGGTCCTTTAACGGGCATATCATGCTTCTAATGGGCTTTCTACTACTAACATAACTGAAGAACTCCTTAGGGTTCCCCTTGCAGATGCTTGCCACCCAGAGTTCTTCATTACATTTAGCTAGCCTAACCTTCACCTTCACTTTCCTGCACAGGTGGACATACGCCTCAGTGTTCTCATGGGAACGAGTGGCCTTTGCCCTCCTATGCGCAGCTTTCCTATTTTGGATAGCCGAAGTGATGTCCCGATTGAACCACTTAGGCTGTGTTGAAGCAGGGCTGACCAGTTTTGAGGGTATGGCAGCAGACTGCAGCACCATAAATTGGTCCTGGAATGCACTCCACACTCCCACAACATTGCTGCCCGCCTCTAACCCCATCTCACCTACGCTATCCTGAAGACCAACAAAGTCCACCCACCATAGATTGAGCTTACTGCCTCTCAAGTTACTATGCTTCACCTGAGGGACGCAGACACAGAACCTAATCAGACCATGATCACTCCCGCCCAATGATTCATCAATGGTGAGGTCAGTGATGAGGTTGTCTTTGGTCGTGAATACCAAGTCTAGAACACTTTTGCTTTGTGTAGGCCCATTGACCCACTGAGGCAGGAAGTTCTCCTCAGCAAAGTCAACTAGCCTCCCTTTGGCATCAGCAGTCCTGTCTTCCCACTTTGTGCTGCGACAGTTGAAATCTAAAACTACACACACCCTCTCTCCTAGCAGGCTACGGAGTTTGGTGCACAGGGCTGTATCCTCCTCAGGGAGGAGATGCGGAGGTCTGTACACCAAGATTAACCTATAGTTCATCCCTCCCATGTTCAGATCAATGCCAAGCAGCTCCCGTTCCATTCGGAACTGGCAGTCAACTGGACTCAACATGTCCCTGACATATATTAGTATCCCTCCCCACTCCTCTTGGGTGCGGTCCTTGTGAAACATTCTATACCTGTGAATCTCAAACTCCCCAATGTAGTCCCTACCATCAGTATGAATCCAGAACTCAGTGATGGCAACAATATCCTGGTATTCTGATGCTAAGAGTGCCTGTAGCTTGCAAAACTTATTTCTTATTGACCTAGCATTAAAAAGCACTGCATGGAGGGAGCCTTCCCTATTCTGACTGCACCCTAGCATGACCCATTTCCCGAACAGCCAGGGCTGTCGGGAGTTGAAGCGCCCCTCACCAATGAGGGGGCAACTTCTGCAGGAGGCTGAGCTCCCTCCAACAGGGAAGGAGGGTCACCCACCTGTATATAGACGCACCCTTCAGTTGAAGGTACATCCGCCACTAGCTCAAGATCATCTCTCCCTGAGAGAAAGAGTTACAAGGAGTTACAAGGAAAAGAAGTACCTCAAAAGGCCTTGCGGCCCATACCGATGAGGTACCAGTGGCAATGGGTGCCAGGGAAAAATTTTTTTTACACTCAAATAGTATGCAAGATTTGGTCTAGCCTTTTTTTGAAATGATCCACAGAGGAATTGTTCACAACTTCTGAAGGTAAACTGTTCCATGTGTCAGATCTTATACGTAAAGTAATTCCCACACACACTAGTCCTGAACCATTTCAAATCCAACTTGTTGCGAGTTGGGTCATCATTTAAACTAAACGTGCTTCTAAATTCAACATCGTTGAACCCGCATAAGAGCTTGAAAACCTTGATGAGTTGACTGCACAGCCTCCGAGTTTCCAGCGAAAATAAGTTCAGGGCGCATAAGTGTTGATTGTAGCCCATATGCCTAACAGAAGGGATTAACTTTCTGGCCCTTGCCTGCACTTGCTCCAGCCTCTCTCTCTCTCTCTCTCTCTCCTCTCGAGAGAGAGAGAGAGAGAGAGAGAGAGAGAGAGAGAGATTCAAGTAGAGCTGTGTGGGTTGAGCCATCCATCCCACACATGGGAAGTGTACAGAGACAGCAACTGATTCAGGGTGACAAAAGTGTGAAGCTAGTACAGCATATCTAATAATATCTTGGGAGCTGTTTTAGAAAGAAGGTATATGTCATCTTTCCAGGAGAGATCATAAGAAAGGGAAATACCAAGAATGTTAAGAGAAGAGGGAGGTTTTAGTTGTGTTTGTTGAAGATAAGGAATTAGTCATGTGGGTGATTGTGAAAAGTAGACAAATGAAGGAACTGGGTTTATGAGGCACTGAAAACCATGAGGTTTTCTCTGTCCCAATCAGAGATACTAGAAAGATCAGAGGTCAGATGCGCCATAGCTGTCTCATGCAAAACATTGAGTGACTGTTGAGAGGGATCCTTTTTCAAGCAGGTAGAGAAGTTAAGAGTGGATAGGACAGGAAGTGTGACTTAAAAGATTATTGATAAATAGGAGGAGGAAAGTGGATGACAGGCAAAACTTTAGAAATGCTAGCAAGAAAAAAGTCAATGATAATCCTTTGCAACGTTGCTCATTGCAAGCAGTGGGCGGCATCAGTGAAGAACCAGGTCACTTGAGTTTTGGAACACCTTGATATTCAAAGATGAGACTTGATTTGCCTCATTTTCAGACAGTGGGTGTGTGTGGATATGGAGAGATCCATCACAGGAATTTTCAAACAAGTCCCTGTGGACTACAGTGAAACATGGAGGTTTTTCTGTTATAGTGTGGCTGCCATTTGGAGCATGGGACACTCAAAATGGGTGCTATGCAATGGAACCATCAATTCTGCAAAATATCTGGGTATTTTGGAAGAAGGCCTGCTGCCACTTTATGCCAGTGGTAGTGCCCCTGCCCACACAGCTGATGCAACTCAGAGGTGGCATGAAGCCCATGGTATCGCACACCTACTATGACCAGGTTAATCACCTGACATGAATCTTGTAGAACATGTGTGGTTGATGCTGAACTGGGCACTGAGGAGATGTCAACCAAATCCCTCATCCCCTAATCATGGCTCTAAAAGAGGAATGGGCTACAATACCCCAAGGTCATGTATACAATATACTGTATATAAAGGTGTTTTATTGCAGTAGAATGGCTGAAAGCATATTTCAGTCAGTCATCCCATTTGGACAGAGTAGTTGTTTCAAAACCATAAAAATGTGTTTGTTATATTAAAATAACTTCACTATATTTGCTAATATTCAAGACTAAATAATTTATTGTAAATTATAATTTCTTTATATACTGTATGTGGACAAGATAAAACCATGTGTTTTCGAAAAAAACTCATTTTTTTGTTTGAAGTTTTAAATCTGTTTACCAAATACTTTTGAGGAATAAAGTCTTGCAAATTGCTACACCTGAGCTTTTTATAGAAATAACAGTACAAAGTCTGAACCATGATAAATTTTAAATGTTTTACATTTTTTTAAATAATAAAAATTTTTGAAATGTGTATTTGCTTTATTCAGTGTTATTTCTTCCATAAGAATAACTATTTTAAATGTTTATTTAGGGTAAAAGCAGTTGCAAGTATTCATTCATTACCCCGACAAAATCCAAATAAATATACAGCATCCTCAAAAGTTCTACTGATGCTCTTGAAAAGGATGAAAAAAAAAATGTTGTGAATCATCAGACAAGAATAAGTTCTCCATTCACACATCCCTCTCAAACTTTCATTATTCCCTGTTTCTTGTCAGCTTTTTTACTTCCACTCCTATCAATCCTAGGCTCATTCACAGGCAAAAATTGTCATTCCCACTTTTAGAGGGCTTCCTCTGTTTATTTTATATGCCATTTTACTAAATCTTTCATTACTCATTTTTGTCACATGACAACACAGCAGGCTTTTCCATATCCAATGACTTTTTACAAACATCTTTTTTCTCTATTTGTCCATTATGTTTTACATCAGTCATATTTCTCAAATTATTCATCTCAACTCTTATCATATTTGAAAGTAAAGTACTATTCCATTTTTAAGCATATAACATTTATACATTGTTTGCAGAGCCTCTTTTTCTACTATAGCTAATAACTTGTTTGCCCTCTTTAACCTGATTTTCAACTTCTAATTTGCTGTTAGTGCTCTTGTCAATAAATAAAATAATTCTTTAAATTCCTCAGTATTTCCTCACTCAACATACTACACACAGAGACTCCTTGTTATGGGTAGATCAGATTCTACACTCCCATTTATTCAAACACTTCTAATTTATTCTCATTGGTCAGAGTAACTTTCTCCACCTGCACAATACTCCAGGCTCAATGGGAAAGACAAGATAATTTACTATATATATATATATATATATATATGATGAATAAAACCACGAAGGAAAGGAAACACAAAAAGGTGCTCAAGCGCTTTCGTCTAATGACATCCTCAGGAACACTGAAGTACAAAAAAGGTTACGGCCTATAAATAGGTTACAGAAAAAATAAATAAATAAATAAATAACATACATACACACAAACATATATATATATATATATACATACATATCTACACACACACATATATATATATGTTAAACACAGACCGTGCATGGAACAAGGAACTCTTCTGGGAAAATTAAATCCACTATAGTCCGAATAAGTAATGGTAAATGACAAATACCATAGTTTTTTTCCTTTTTCATGATTTTAGCCCGACGTGGGCAACGGGTCTCTCGCAAAGAGATCCCATAAATATAGCTTCCCTCACCAGCTATCTGCAAGGCAGACAGGATCCAGTTTTGGGACGTGGATCTAGGGTTTAAAGCAAGCCTAGATCCCTACACTCAGAACCTCTATATAAGTAAAAGACTCGTTGCATTCACGTCGTGTTGAATAAATCAAAGAAAAAGGGGGTAACTATTGTATTTTTAGCCAAAAAAAACCAAAACTTAAACCTCAACCGGGACATTAAGCGTCCACTTTTCAAGGCACGAAACACGTCCGTTTAGTATACACAAACTCAGAATGGTTCCCTGAGAACATTATATGTTAAACACAGACCGTGCATGGAACAAGGAACTCTTCTGGGAAAATTAAATCCACTATAGTCCGAATAAGTAATGGTAAATGACAAATACCATAGTTTTTTTCCTTTTTCATGATTTTAGCCCGACGTGGGCAACGGGTCTCTCGCAAAGAGATCCCATAAATATAGCTTCCCTCACCAGCTATCTGCAAGGCAGACAGGATCCAGCTGAGGGAAGCTATATTTATGGGATCTCTTTGCGAGAGACCCGTTGCCCACGTCGGGCTAAAATCATGAAAAAGGAAAAAAACTATGGTATTTGTCATTTACCATTACTTATTCGGACTATAGTGGATTTAATTTTCCCAGAAGAGTTCCTTGTTCCATGCACGGTCTGTGTTTAACATATAATGTTCTCAGGGAACCATTCTGAGTTTGTGTATACTAAACGGACGTGTTTCGTGCCTTGAAAAGTGGACGCTTAATGTCCCGGTTGAGGTTTAAGTTTGGTTTTTTTTTGGCTAAAAATACAATAGTTACCCCCTTTTTCTTTGATTTATTCAACACGACGTGAATGCAACGAGTCTTTTACTTATATAGAGGTTCTGAGTGTAGGGATCTAGGCTTGCTTTAAACCCTAGATCCACGTCCCAAAGCTGGATCCTGTCTGCCTTGCAGATAGCTGGTGAGGGAAGCTATATTTATGGGATCTCTTTGCGAGAGACCCGTTGCCCACGTCGGGCTAAAATCATGAAAAAGGAAAAAAACTATGGTATTTGTCATTTACCATTACTTATTCGGACTATAGTGGATTTAATTTTCCCAGAAGAGTTCCTTGTTCCATGCACGGTCTGTGTTTAACATATAATGTTCTCAGGGAACCATTCTGAGTTTGTGTATATATATATATATATATATATATGCAATAAACAGAGAAGTAAAAATAAAAATTAAAGGATTAACAAAGAGGCATACAGATTTGTAAGGAAAAATATCGATTTTTAGCACAAGATCAAATGAATTATAAAAATACAAATTTATACTGGAAATCTGCCCGGGTTTTAACACTTTGCCT